>OY720678.1:90401593-91001593 GCA_963170755.1 Amphimallon solstitiale | reverse complement strand
ATGTTAAATTCTGTTGTAATTTTAGGATCAGTCATGATACTTCAGGGCTTAGCTGCACAGAATTGCCTGTATTTGTTTAGTAACTATGGTAACTATATCGCTTTTTAAATATTTTTGTTGACGTTTTTAAAATTACAAATATGTATTAACTTATTTCTTAAAATGCAGTACGTAAGTATTTATTCTGCATAATTCGAGTAATTTATTTATTTATTAGCACTTTTTTCTAGACTTCCTAGTAATTATGCCGACAAGAAAATGTTATGTGTCAAATTGTGACCAAAATGTAAAAGTTTTCCACATCCAAAATCAATTCGTTTTCATGAGTGGTAGGACGCAACAGGAGATCCTAATTTATTCAATGTTATAAGAGAAGATCTACGATTTCCATTTAAGGAATAAATAAGTTCAAATGTGAGAATAATTTAGAATGCTTTCTCCTTAATATTTTGAAATAGAAATAAAATTTGCATATAAAAATAAAGCGTTACTAAAAACATATGTTTCTAATTTATTACTAAGTTATTATAGCAATATGTGTAGTATATTTTACTTTAAAATACGTCCACTATTTTACTTCCGAACATTTAAAGTGAAGAATAAAAACTATTAAGGTAAATACAAAATGGAATAGAAATATATAATATTTAAATTTCCCGGTTCATCGGTTTGATCCATTTTAGTACTGCCTGCAGTTGGCAGGCGGCGCTAAACATTGTCTAAACTTTTTACTATTAAGTTATACTATCTTCTAGTATAGTGATCTGTGATTTGCATCTCCTTATGTAGTTTCTGGTCGTGTTCCGAGTCACCCAGGTCCGAAACTAATTGAAAAACATTATTTGACTGTTCTGTGCAGGTAACAATATTTTCATCAATTGCCATATCACAATCATCTGGAACATTCTCGGGAATATTAGTTTCCATCTCGGACTTCTCCATCACAACTTACATTGACAGACAATTTTTCAGCATGTTCTATCGAAGTATTCGCTTCAGAGCTAGAAATCTGATTAATAAACCACTTAATATCTTTATTCTCACTTTTCTTCTTTGGATCACATGTCAAAGATGGTTTCAACCTTTATTTTAGTATTGGTGGTCTTAGATACGGAACAAGGTGTAGAATAAGCACTTATATATCCAGATAAATGCATGCAAATATTTCCAAAAATCCATTTCTTAGGATGACCTAGCTGTTGCGCATATTTTTGAATTTTATAGGAATTTTTACAGTAGCATCTCATAACGCAATATAACTCATTTCGTATTCCATATTTGGTTTCGAAAATGATTTCAGAAAATTTTGTTTTAAAAAAGTACCATTGATCGTGCCTGATGCACTTATGTTTAATTCAGTTTCTTATAGTACGTGAAACATGAGAAGTTTATTCTGGGAGATTTGTAGTGATTTCGTCGGTAACTACCGGTTGTGATCCTGATGCACCCACTAATGTAGTACCTGCCTGTCAACTTGTCCCTAAAAGTAAAGCAAAACTTTATTCTAAAATCCTTTCTTAATACTTCTTCATCTTCAAGAACGACAAGTGGAGTAGCACTTCTATTATCCGAGCTAATGCGGACCGGATCGTGCTCCAATAATCAAAATCGGTATATATATTTAAAAAATCATAAATGAATATTAGAGAAAGGTTTGGTCTCTTTTTCTAAATAATAATTATTCTACCGTTTTTTAAAATTTGACATTTTTACTAACCTCGTAACCAACCGCACGTAACTGACTTATGAATGTGTAATACTCTCGATGTACTAGACAGAAATGGAATAATAGCGAAATGAATAGCACACTAACTGAAAAGAAAAATAAGTTTCCACAATATTCACACCGATTTTGTTACAAAATATGCATAAAATTATGAATCAGGGGTCGGATAATATGAAGTACGATTAACATATAAGAAAATTGTTCTGATAATCTAGATTCTACTATACATATACTATAGTACAGATTAACTGAGGTTTCGGCCGACATCTTCGCTTACCTAAAGTTCCAGTCTCGGTTCCAGTGCACCAATTTGTTGCAAGGGATTTATCTTGCGTTTTAGATTGTTGTAGAACGTTTCTTTTGAAATGGCTAGAAATTATGGTAATTAATTTTCTGTGACCTTGTATAAGTTCGAAATTTTCTGTTTTTTTCGAAAATATTCCAAAATACGATTCGTATTCCTCCTTAGGAATTAATGTTGACACTGTCTCGGCCATACATTTCTTCCATCTCCAAGATGTCATCATCTGTGATTTGAGCAAGTACTTGTGCATTAGTAAATCCATTGATCCTTAAAAGATTTTTTATGCAGACAGGCACGGAAATATTTAGCTTATTTTCAACTTCGGTGAAGCACTCAGCCCCTGTTTGTGAAACTTCCATCTAAAGAAAAACAACGGGCGGTTACAAATTACAATTACTCTCTTGGTAAGAGACTCGGTAATAGATTTCAAGTCAGAATCATACCTTGATTTCAGCTGTAAAAATTATCCGCTAATTATCTGTGCAATAATTCAGTGGCAGCAAAAATAAAGAGCATAACATCCTAGAATATCACATCATACCGCATTACACAGACCTGTATAAATAAAATGCCGAAAATCTCGGTTCAAATCAGTTCAAACTATTGCAATTTACCGCAAAATATCGTATGATCAAGTAATGAGTCGTAATGCGTCATTCGTGGAAGTGATAAACTACCAAAGGCACTTTCTGTTAAAATTCAATTTGATCTTTACTACTGTGATTGAACTATGGACATGACGTTTAATTTGAAGGGATGATTCGATTACATAAAGTATTGTTGATTATACAGGATAATAGATACAAAAACATTCTTTCTGATGACTGTGGATCCCTCATAATTCTACCAAGTAATCCCGCATAATTCCACATAATTCCAAATAATCCCATATAATCCGACATAATTCCAAATAATCCCATGTAATCCGATATAATCCCAAATAATTCCACATAATTCCAATAATCCCAAATAATTCCTGGAATTCCTACGGGGTGTACACCATAATCCCTCAGCGGTTTCCCCCTCGTCTAGAAAGTATAGCAATATATTTAAAATAAAAAAGTTGAAGGTTGTTGCGAAAATTTGGAATACCCTGTATATTTGTAAATAAAATTAGACACAGTCGCATACTACATACGTACGTAACGTCTTATTTCTACAGAGTTATTAGCTCCGCCGACACACTATTGCACCACCCGGTATATTTTTTATGAAGTAGACTAACTATATATTTTGACTATTTTAGAATTGAAATATCAGTAGTCACAGAAAATAAAATAAGAAAGAAGCAAGTCAATCCACATGTTGGCATGTCTGATTGACTCTATCTTCGTTTTGCAAAGGACTGAATTTATGGGTGTGTGTGTATGTGCTTCTAGAAGACTTGCTGACATTTTAATATGTTCCAATATTGCCCGGGAATATTTATCCTTTAGAAAAACTTTTCAATAAAGCGTTATCGTGCTATGCACACAATTTTCGAATAAATAAACTCTTTAATAATAGATCGCTGTTTTCTTTAATAAAAGCAGAGGATATATCTACAAGTTACGAAAAATTCAAATATTTAATTTGATAGTTTATAAATTTTTCAAGTTGAGTTCAATACTACATGATGTAATAGTATAACGTACATAAGAAATTACCGTCTAGTGGGAAGCATTTATACAGGGTGTAACAAAATAAGTTTAAAACATTTCAGGGGGTGATTCCTTAGCGAAAAAGAGATAGGGTCTTTCATATAAAAAAACTTCAATGGAGCATCCCTTGTTAAGATACAGCCCCATAAAGGGGGTAGATAAAATTTGTTGTACAATTTTTCTCACAAACACTAAAAATGTAATTTATTTCCAATGTAACTTTTTGTCTGATTATTTGTTTACCATTTAAAAATCTATTTCCAATACCTTGTTTCATTCGAAACAAAAAATGACTCTTGAATTTTTTGCCCAAAAGTAATCAGTTCGCAGCAAAAAATTATTTTACGAACAACTACAGAGATACATCGTCATAAATGCGAACTGGATTAGTATTGTTATTTTGTAGTTACTACCTGCATCAAAATACATATGATTAAAGATGAATAAACAAAACTAATTTATTAATAATAAAACATGTAGAAATCATAGTAAATGTTCAATATGTCCACCTTCAGTCATTACACATGCGTCTAGACGTCGGCGCATTGAGCCACGTATTCGCTCAAATATTCCTGGATTCTCTCTAATTACCCTGCACGCATCGATGATGCGGTTTCTTAAGTCCTCTACATCGCGAACAGGAGTAGGATAAACCAAAGTCTGTAAATGGCCCCAAGTAGAGAAATCGAGAGGATTGAGATCCGGGGATCGAGCGGGCCAATTCTGTGGTCCTCCTCGACCTATCCAATGATTTGGATATGTTTGGGTTAAATGCCGACGTGCTGCTTGACTAAAATGGGCGGGAGCCCCATCATGCATAAAAACATATCCCTTCTGACGCCCAAAGGAACTTCCTCCAGCAGTACTGGATGCACTTCTCTTAAAAATTGAGTGTATGCCTCACCATTTAATCGAGGAGGTAGAAAATGAGGGCCAATTAAGTAATCCCCAATAACTCCGAGCCACACGTTAAGAGAAAAGTGTTCTTGATGGTTAGCTTGTACAATAGCGGGAAGGTTTTCATCAGCCCATATGTGGTTATTATGAAAATTAATTATCTTGTCCCGAGGAAAAGTACATTCGTCTATGAATTCGATCGTCTTCAGAAAGTCAGGATTTCTTCTAATTATTTTCAGCATCCAATTGGAAAATTCAAGACGGTTCGGAAAATCTCGCTGTAACAGTGCCTGTACTCGTTGCAAATGGTAAGGGTATAAGAGTTGTTCCTTTAAAATTCGAAATACCGTCATATGATCAACATTTAACTCGAAAGAAATCTTTCTAGTACTGCTAGTAGGTTGTTCTTCAACCAAATTAAGTACTGCTTCTTCAAGATGTGTTGTTCTAACTTCTCGATGGCGACCACAATCCTGCGTTCTTTTGTCGAATGAACCATATTCTCGTAATCGTTGATGAAGTCGGGCAAATATTCTATGCGAAGGAAGCTGCCGTTGAGGATACATTTCAGCATATCTTCTAGAAGCTTCTAACCCATTCCCCTGCGACAGACCGTAAACGTAATGCATATAAGCCACTTCCTCATTTGTGTATGCCATTTTAATAACAAGTGAATTATTAAACTAACAAATTACGAACAAAACAACGACACACAATTAAGTATTAATTCAATTTCAAAAATTTACAAACTGACAGCGTGATACCACTACTAGCGGCCTACTAAATAAATTAGTTTTACATTTTCGTTTTATGACGATGTATCTCTGTAGTTGTTCGTAAAATAATTTTTTGCTGCGAACTGATTACTTTTGGGCAAAAAATTCAAGAGACATTTTTTGTTTCGAATGAAACAAGCTATTGGGAATAAATTTTTAAATGGTAAACAAATAATCAGACAAAAAGTTACTTTGGAAATAAATTACATTTTTAGTGTTTGTAAAACAAATTTTATGTACCCCCTTTATGGTTTTTTTTTTATATGAAGGACCCTATCTCTTTTTCGCTAAGGAATCACCCCCTGAAATGTTTTACACTTATTTTGTTACACCCTGTATATAGACTATTTCTAAGTAATAAAGGCTTACTAGTTATACATGCAAAATGCATCTGCAAAGGGTATACGTAAACTGGGCACAGTATTTAATTAAAACATAATATGCAATATAGATTAGTGTATTTCAAGATGAACGTATTATGAATCAGCGCACAACATATAAAATAGAACATATTTAATAACGAAGAAATATAGACATCCAAAGTAAAAATGCTAAGCATTATCAAACTGACAAGAAAATGATATACACAAAGTGCAATCGCGCCATTGTTACATAGATGGCGTTACTTAACGATCAATATTTTGAGGCAATTTAAATATATTATTAAATTTATTGCATTTACTACATTATTTTCTGTAGACGGATTTAGGACCTGAAATAAATAAACATCAAAACAACAATCAGTGGCCTTTGAATTATTTTGTATTAGTAATAACATTTCTTATCGAATCGCAGCGCCATCTCGTAGAACTTCATCCTACTTAACATGAAATTAAAATACATTATTAAAACGAAAAACCCTTGTAAATTATGCCAGCCCGATATGCCTCATTAAACATGTAAATACAATTTGTTATATTAAACGGTGATTTTTCATATTACCGCGAGACTTGTTACGACGAAAGGCGAAATTTTAATATGAAAAGATCATCAAGTAAGTTATACACTTTAAATTTTAATGGGTTCGTTCCACATCCGTGCCTGCCTTGAATTACTGAACAAACTAAACTTTAAAGATTACGTCGGTCGGTGAGTGCCCTACTCTCTCACTCTCTCCCCAAATTATTATTATTCAGGGCACAGAGCTCGTATTTGCATGGCTAATTGAAATATCGGTAATTGCATTGAATTCAGACAGTTTCGGGCTGTCATGTACGGCCGGAAATGCAGGTCAACATCTCGTTACACGGGTATTAAAGGGTTCTAAGCGTGCGGTGTATGTATTTCGGTAACCGTGAAATATTACCGACCATGTATATGAATATAAGACGGAAATACGCCGCCATGTCTGCGAATGCCCATGCAGACGACACGTAAGTCTTATTGCTTCTGCTACCTTCACATCTGCACGTTTCTTGATGATCCATCATGCAGATATCTTATCGCCCTTTATTTTCTAGTTTTCGCTTTCTATATCTGCGTGTTCATCTTGTGCCCTCGAATTGTATCTTTAAAAAAATGTAATGTTAAAATAACGTTATTATATTTATAATGGGTGTTTTTCTTTTTTTCTTTTGGAGGCGGAGAACTTTAAATTGGCAACACTGTTTTCTGTGACAGTCGATTTGACAGTTTTCGGTTGTTTTGAGGTTAGTTTGGGTTGGCAATGCATCATGAGTAGAGTCATGCCGGAGCAACGTTTGCAAATTGTTTAAATTTATTTTGAAAAACATTGTTCAATTCGAGAAACCTATGGGGCATTACGTGCATTTTATGGTACGCATATCGTAAGAAGTCGTACAGTGCGCACACATCAACGTATTGATGGTGTGCAGCGTAGTGTTGATAATGATCCAAATGCATCAATTAAATTTGTGCCCAACCACATTATAGATAATTTTGCGTAAATATCTTAGTTTACGTTCTTACAAGATTCAACTAGTACCTTAATTGAAGCCACACCATCATCGTTTGCGTCGTACATTTGGTGAATGAGCCGAAAGAAGCGCTGCTATTAATCCACAACTTCATTTGGAATTTTGCTCATTGATGAAGCACACTTTTGGTTAAATGGCTTTGTCAATAAGCAGAACTGCCGCCTTTGGAGCGGTGGTAATCCACGATCCATTGTCAAAACACCATTATGTCCAGAAAAGTTGCCATATGGTGCGCTTTGTTGACCCTACGGGCCAATAAAGCGCATCCCATATGAACCAATGACTTCACCAGTCATTGGTCTATATGTCTTCCAATTTGTAAGATAATAGCCACTGTTTTATTTCTGCTGTTTGTAATTTAGACGTTGTTTAATAATAACATAATTAAAGAAAAACGTTTTCGAGCCGTGCGGTATTAAGTAGACAAAAGCAGTGGTATGTCACAAAATATTAAGTTTTGGTTAAATATAATATCAATTATTTGCTAATTTCTATTTCTTTAAGAAATTCCATATTCTTATCTAAAGAACTACACAATTAATTACATACATTACAGTCAATTTCTTTTGCTTTTCCGCTTTAGTCAATTGTGTTTCACTATTTGTCAAATGACTTTCCATGTTTTTAAACGTCAGCTGAATTTGTTAAATGGAATTCCCTTTTTGTCAAATTACTTTCCTTTTATCTCAATTGCTTTTCTATATATAGGTATGTATATCTCTTACAATTTATAAAAAAATATAGCAATCTACATATTAAACTGAGAAATTTATTTTATATATGTACCCTAGTCGGCATATTTTAATTTCTGATACGAAAGTAGAAAGAGGCTGCCAAGACAGTACACTCGACAAACGTTTCCTATGAAATGTAAGGAGTGAGGATCCCCCGACACTGCGTTGCTCTCCCACCACTGTTAGCAGGCAGGCATCGCTGCATATTATAAGGTCATCTTCTGCATGGTATAGAAGTACAAACCGAAATTAAAATTTGTCGACTACGGTATAGATACAAACACAGTGTAACATCTATGTAATATGAACATAACTTCTTTAACTCTACGCCAGTTACAATAAAGGTGCTTAAACGAATGGCCACTTCTTCAACAAAGAGCACTATCTACGATTAATAGAGCAACCTTCCCTATTCTGTTAAGAAAGTATCATTTTTTCCTGAAAGAAGAAATACTGGACATTATTCAAGCTCGCTTTGATTATGCAGTGCAGTATAACAGAATGGGAAAAAATGTTTTTCATTGACAAATACGGAATACAAATATATTTTTGCGTTTCATACGGAAGATTTGTGAAAAATACCAAAGCATCAAAAATAAAAGCACAGTTAAGAGGGCGCAATTATTCTGTTGCCGCTGTAATGAACGTAAATTCATTGTATTTGTTTCAAATTCAAGATGTGTCGACTGATTCCGTGTAAAACATTTTCATAGCGTTTTTCTTGGATATGGAGGAAGTAGCAAGCACTTCTGGAACGGAACTATCCCCGTTGAGAAAGCGAAAATTTGTGATCTTAGAACATCTATCTGTTGTTGAGAAGCTGAATATAGTAAATATACTCAAAAAATTACGTGCTGATAACCCCAGAATGAGGATTACTGCTATTGTCGCAAGAATATCGAGTATTATAGTGTAGTAAATACATTACCATCATTAGGTATATATTATTAGGTTATCTTGTTTTTAGGAGTGGCACGGTCTACTGTCTATCGTACCATAAAAGAATATAAGGAGAAAGGACAAGTTATCCCACCCAAGCAAAGTTCTGGAATACACTGTTTAATTGCTGCTTATGGTGAAACCGTCAAGAATTCTATAAGGCAAATAATTCACAGTTTTTTTTTTTTTATAAAAATGAGCTTCCTACACTTGATAAAGTGCTGAGTGAAATCAAACAGCTTGAAGAATTGCCACAGATGAGCAGTTCAACATTATACAATTGATGAAAACTTTAGGTCAGCGCCAATGTTCTAATTAATATGCAGAAAAAATTGAGTATATAAGTACTCAAATTTATATTTTACATACTTTGGTAGGTATGTTAGAATAAGTATGATATATTATTGTAGGTATATGAAGAGAAATCGAAAGAGTGTTTTGATAGGACGTGATGATATAATTAGGTGGAGAAGAAAATATTTAATGACAATTAAAGATTATCGTCGTCAAAATCGGCCAATTTATTATTTAGATGAAACATGGCTAAATGAAGGTTATACCAAACAAAAAGTTTGGGTAGACGGCAATATAAAAAGTCGACGACAGGCATTTAATGAACGACTGACTACAGGTTTACGTAATCTTCCAGGTCGTAAAATTGAAAAAAATTTCCACAGTAAATTCTAGAAAACTTGATATGTAGGCTTTGTTGAAATCAAAAAATTTTGAGTACAATGAAGAGATGGTTCGATCTGAACTTCTTCACCTAATTCGTCTCAATAAGGACCAATATAATATACTTGTGACAGATAAGATGGCCAAAAGTTGTAACAAGACTGTTTTGAGGTTACCACACTATCACTGCGAACTAAACCCAATCGAATTGGTGTGGGCTTAAATAAAAAATGAGGAGACAACTAAGAATTCTACATTAAAATTAGCTGATGTGATGATACTTTTACTAAATGCAATCCGGAATATCACTACAGATAATTGGAAGAAATGTGCAGGCCATGTGATTAATGAAGAAAGAAGAATGTGTGAGTTAGATGTGTTGGTCGATGATATAATCGAGCCATTTATTATATCAGTGGGTACACAAAAAACACTAAAATACCTTCACCACACTAAAGCACAGAAAAGCAAAATACATATTTCGACAACTAAGTTGTCATCCTCAGTAGCACTGAATTAAAAATCGCAATGTCTACACACGGTAGCGTAACAGAACAACGCTGATTTCCAATTTACAGAAATGGCTTATTTATAATTATACCGAAGCTATTAACTACATCATTAACGGTATCTGATCAAAGTACCGTTAAATTCGTCACACTTAATACTATAATAATGAAGGTGTTTTAGTGTTTTTGTGTAGTTTCAAGCCACAGACTCCAAGTTTACTTTCATATCAGTGGGTGAAGATAGTTCAAGTGAAATGGAAAGTGATAGTGAATAATTATATAGTTGTTTTATATGTATATGCTATAATGAATATTTATCTAAATTTTTGTTCGCTAATCATATAAGAATAAGAACCATCTGCGTTTTCTTTTTAAATTTGATAATTTACCTATCACCTTTAAATCTTTTGACTTAAGCATTTCACTTACGATGACGATTCCTTTTTATTTCGAATTAAAATTATCTAATTTTTCTAAATGAATTTTTAATTAATTACTTGACTACAATTTATATAAAATCATCGCTAGTTTTAAAACTGCCGACTAAAAGGAAAATAGACTATAGTTATACTATAACAAAATTTTAAATTTATTATTAAACATCCTATAACTTTAAAACTATGTCATACATTCATATGAACTGTTATGATCATAATAATCCTAGGAATCAGCTCATAAAATTTGTCGCATATATTTAGAATGAGCCTGTATATTATGAGCGCGTGAAAATATAAAACACATAAATTGCATAATGAAATAAAAAAGTTCTTTTTTCTGATATGTACCTTCCGGCATATGTAATTGAAATGCTTTTAAAATATTATTTTTTTATCACGTCTGTTAACTTAGCATATTTAAACGATATAACATACGCGCTCTGCCCTTCAGCAAATCATAAAATGAACAATCTGATAGATTTATTTGAATACATTGCAAGCTCTGCATGTTTACATATTTTGTTATCGATTTTCCATACTTATTGAACTGGAGTAAATGAATTTCTTCAGAACTATCCGCGCCACATGGAGAACTTAGAAGTTTCGAAAACATAATAAATCTTAAGCAGGAATGAAACCTTCGAGAGTAAAAGTTTTTTAATAGTTTTCGTGTCAGACCAATTCACTTTTCAATACATTTTCCCCCAGCGGGTGTCACGTAGTCCCGTTCATGTAAGTATTTCGCCGCTAAATTACCGTAGATCGATGATGCGTTTGTTTCGAAGGCGGTTATTTTATAAACTGACGTTCAATTTAAGAGTTTTGTAACGAATTGCTCAAAGGCATTGTCGCCTCGTTTCTCTGCGTTGTGGAACATATGCTTCTCATAGTTACATGCACATACGAGGTAGGCGCCATAAATTCTCGGCCTGATATACAAAAAAAAAAAAACTTGGAACAATATTAGAATTTTTATTTTTCAATGTAATCTCCCCTAACTTCTATGCATTTATTACAACGATTAATTAATAATTCGATACCCTTGTAAAAATAATCTGAAGTTTTTCCGTCGAAATGTGCTATAATAGCTGCTTGCAACTCACTGTCGTCCTTAACGCTACGTCCCCTAAGGTCCTTCTTAAATTAGAAAACAAAAAAATCATAAGGGGCCATATCCGGACCATACGGTGGATGTTCCAATTCTTGAAAGCTGCATTCGCGGATGGCAACTTGTGAAATGGCGGCAGTATGGACGGAAGCATTGTCGTGTAATAATCGCACACCTTTTGTCAAATTTCCACGACGTTTTGCACGAATACTGTCCCTTAATTTATGCAATAAAGACGCGTGATATGTGCCGTTCACACTTGTATTGCGCTCTTTAAAGTCAATTAGCAAAATCCCCTCACAATCCCAGAATATTGTGGCCATCATCTTTTTCGTGGATTCAAGGATTTTCGCCTTTCTGGGACGAAGTTCATCAGGTCGCCGCCATTCCATGGACTCCCTTTTCGATAGAGGATCGTAAAACAGAAACAGTGTTTCATCTCCTGTGACAATGAACTCTAAAATCGGTTCTGGGTCGTCTTCACACATTTTTAAAAACGACTGCGCACGTTCGACTCGACGTTCACGTTGGAGAGCAGAAAAAGTCACGGTACCCATCTAGCACTAATTTCATTCATACCCTAATGGTCATGGAGAATTCGGGAACACTTGTTTTGGAAATGTTTGTTATCACTGCTAATTCCTTCACTCTCAAACGGCGATCTTCTAGCACTAAATGTTCAATTATTGAAATTTGTTGAGGCGTTATCACCTCAATTGGTTGACCTGACTGATCAGCAACTTCCAGGGATTCTTATTCCAAACGGACCACTTGACCACTTTCTTACAGTTGAATACGAAGGAGATGAATCACCGTAAACGCCGTCTAAACGTTATTTAATGTGATAAGGTGTATGCCCTTCTTTTGTTGACCGCGCGGTACTCAATTTTCGTTACTTCAGACATTTTCGTGCGCTAGTCATATTGGTTGGCTGGTTACTAAAAACTACTAGGCTTCGAACCGTCATATTTATAGTGTACACCTCGCGTATACACATGCATGATGTGACGGAGTTTGAAAACGTCTGAACCCGTGTAAGCCTGTCAGGCCGATAATTTATCACCCCTACCTCGTAGTTATATGCACATACGTATACAGGGTTGCTCATTAGTGAGTCAAAGTCCAATATAGGCGTTATTAAATAGTACTGAAGAAATTTATTTTATAAAAAGTGGCAAGGTAACAAAAAACACACATAATTTGAATTATACAGGGTGATGCGTTAAAATGGCACACATTCGAAATTTTTGTTTTAAATGAAACACCCTGTATATCTTTTGTTTTTCCTTATGTACTTTATGGTGGAATTCTGTAACTTTCTCGGAAGCTCCGGCTATCGTAGGCCCTGGCAACGAAGTGACGTTGCGATGACGATTTCAGAATATTGAGAGTTAGTGACGTAGAACTGTCAAAACGTTCGTGAGTAAAGATTTTGTTGGTTATATTGTGGTTATATTATTATTATATAACTATTGTTAATATACTGTTCCTGTTGTTATATTTATAGTTTCTGTTAGTTTATTTGTTATAATTATTATTGTTTTATATTTGCAAATATGAATGGCTTTATAGCATTATTATTAGATGAAGATCACAACAGGTAGGTAATCGATAATATAAAATATATAGAGTATACATAATATTCTCTATTTTCTTTATTTTAGAAATTATATGCGTATATTCCGCAAACGTTTAAGAGATCACGGAAATCCTTTTGAAATACCAAACAGGCATTTTAAACAAATGTTTAGACTGAATAAGGACACTGTTCAAAACCTGATCCAGTTATTGGATGGACATATTGAACAAACAAATATACCATTACATTTGAAGGTTATTATCATAAACATCACTTGAAATGCATATTAACTTTGTAGTGCACATTATATATTTGTTACAGGTCTTAACAACATTAAATTTCGTAGCATCAGACAGCTATCAGAATAGTGTTGGTATTAATAGCTTTGTTTCTCTCAGTCAGAGTTCAGTAAGTCGAATAGTTCATCAGGTCTGTCTTGTAATATCAAACAATTTATTCCCTGAATGCATAAAATTTCCCAGTGATTGTGAATCGAAGAATCGTGTCAAGCAAGGGTAATTATGTTGTATCAAAATATTCTAAAAATAATTCTTTATTTTGTTTTTATGATAAAAAATGGGAGACCGGAGATGTTTGATTGTTTAATCGATAGCACCCAGTTCATATATTTACCAAGGGTAATTAAGGGTACCTTTTCTAAACGTTCTAAAAATTATCCTTCTGTATAGTTTTTATGAAAAATGGGGTGCACGAGATGTAGGTGTAATTGATGGCACACATGTTGATATACTTGCTCCACCTTTAGCCAATGAAGAACACTCTCCTTTTGTATATATATATATTTTTTCTATTCACATACTGTAATTTTTTTTTCTAAATTTCAGCACTACTTTTATGGTAAGGTTGATAAAAGAAAATATATTTGACAATAAAATGTGTTTTATTTTTGAATATTTATACAAACAATCTCTATTTGAGTACCTATTATTCAAAGTTCACATTTCTAGTTCAGTATTATTATTTTTCTTTTTGATCTTTATTGTTAAGATTTAATAGTAAACATATAATTCATATCCAATATTAGTATAATTATTCGAGTCAAATGTCATCTATTGTTTTATAATACTTGCTGGTAAATTTATTAAACAATAATTTTTTATATTCTTTTGAGTTGAAAAAGTGCAAATTTCAGCCTAATGAATATTACTCTCCTGTAAAAACTGCAAATAAAGAGAACTTTCAATTACTATAATTTCAGAGGCTCGACAACAAAATCCTGCAATAATATCAAATGATTTGGTGTACCAAGTACAACAATACATCACAGGATTGGTCGATTTTCTAAATACAAAATCATCTATATCCTACAACCATTTATATACTTTGGCCTATGCTATTAAAACTTAATGTTACCTTTTTGGATCCTCAAACATTAATCGTTCAATATAGTTACACATTGATAAAATCTTTGCGGTTTGATTTACAAATAAAGTCATTGACTAAACAGGTAAATTTCCTCTTATTTTCTTCAACATAATATAAAGTTAAACATCCTCTCAATTTGATGTAGTTTTATTATTAGAAAATCTTATGAAAAAGTCAACTTTAAATTGTGAAGTTATTGTGAACACGATACCATAATAGACTTTTTCGAACATTTAGTTTGTGCACATTTCACATGCTTTATGTTGTGTGGATATTGTCTGCTAGGTTTATGTATTTTTTTGTGTTTAGGTACTCTTGTAAGAAAAACAATGTCGACTTTATAGGGATACCTGTCCTTGTTGGCTTTATAAAAAAATCACATTTCATCATCCATAAATGTGCCTGAAAAGACATTTATCTGCAAATTCACTATACACTAGTGCGATACTACGTCCTTTGAAACTCTCCTAATGATAACAGTTCTTGTTGAAATTTTCCAAAGTGTTTCGTGCTATCTTGGCAGCAGTATAAACATATGTTTATACTATATCTTGGCATTACAAAATGTTCCGTACATTATCTTTAAAAAAAAAAGTTAGCAATCGCTATATTATATTTCAAACAATTTTCGTATTAGTTAAAATTTTTAATTGAAATATTTTGGTATATGTTTACGAGATGATATGTCTGTTTACATGTTAAACATAAAGGTTATGTACAAAAAATCGTAAATTGACACTTCTACGTCACTAACTGCAAAAATTCTGAAATCGTCATCGCAACGTCACTTCGTTGCCAGGGCTTACGATAGCCGGAGCTTCCGAGAAAGTTACAGAATTCCACCATTAATTTGTGTTTTCATCGATATCTGGGGTTTTGGTTTTGGATGAGGCATTGTTGAGTTATTAATGAAAATCATAAAAAAAAATGGCCGCGACAATGTTTACCATAATAATTCTATGCGGTCGTATTACGATTATCTAAGACAAAATTATTTAGTAAGTATGCGGCTAAGGGATGTGTTGAACCTACAAAGTAATCAAAAATTAATTTTATTATACAGGGTGTTTGTTACGATGCAATCAATTTGGCTATCGTCAAAGAGCGTTTACCCCGTATATTATTAAATTTTTGAAATGATGCCTTAATTGCGCTTAATTTTTGTTAATAATGTCCTATACCCAAACTCAATAATTTCGGAGTTATTTTTAATTTTTCATTACAAACCGCTAAATTATTTGTATTCGGTTCGATTTAGTGTACTGGGTAAACGATTTGACAAACAAAAACAAATAAACGACTAAATGTATCAAACTGTAATTTTGTTTGAAGCAATATTTATAATAAATTTTCAAAGTGACCCCCATTTTGAATAGAACACATTTGCAGCCTTGACAGAAAGAACCTATTTACGTGTTGCAACTTCCCATTGGAAACTGTTTCAAAAGCACGTATTATACGTTGCCTCATATCGTCTTGCTTACACAAAAAACTATAGAAACATTTTCTCTTATAAATTGAATCGATAAACTAAGCAATAACTACCAAAGTATTGTCGATAGGTAAAAAAGTTTCAGACAAAAGACGTAGATAATCAAATTATTTATAAGTTTGATAATTAGTAAAATTCCAAAAAATGAACGGTTACGGAGATAGAGGCAAAAAAAAGACGAAAGGATGTTTTGGCATTCCTAACGAAATAATTCGCAAAATATCGATGCTATAGGAAAAAATATTTGGAATAAAAAAGGTTAAGTAATTCAATTTGTATAAGAGAAAAGGTTTCTATAGTTTTTCGTGTAAACTTAACCGTTTTCGAGATACAGAATTAAACGAGTTACTCGCGATAGCGGTACCACTGACATCCGCGCAACCACTCAAATCTAGAATTATGCTCAGAATACACCGCTTTAACATATTACACTATCGAGAAAATTGCGCTATATTTTGCAGATTTCTCTCTTTTGTGCGATATTTTGACTGGACTATAATTGCACTTTTAAGAACTGTAGAGATGTATGCAGAAGCCATTGTTAATGTTCAATGTTTTCACGATATATATTTTTTAAATAAAACGCCTACACTGAAGATAAAAAATCTTAAAGTATCTTAAATAATTATATCCTTAATTTTTGCTGTACATTTACTAAAAGATTAAATATAAAAAAAAACGCCAAATCAGCCTTGATTCTTCAATCCCACTGGTCCCTGCTCCATAAAAAGAACTTTTTATGCAATGCATAATATGATTCAATCGCCCTTAATGGTAAAACGCTTTGCACGCTAGCTCGCAAAACGAGAGTTCGTGAGAACTCCAATTTCCCACGGGAACAATTTTTGATAAAATTCATCTAGGAAATATCAGTGATTGTATGAGGAAATATACGTGGAAATTAAAATAGTGCTGAAAGATATTTGACCGCGTAAATAGCCTACGACATAAAAGCATAATTAAAAGGTATTATTTAGACCTGATAATTGTAATTGCACGAAACGTTCCATACCCTTGTGTGCTACATATAACGTGATATACACGCGTTTATTGTAAAGCACGCATTCATTGTTGTTACAGCGTTAGTGTGCGCATATAACGCGTTGATATTTTGTCGCCACTTATTGGAACAGGAGAAATTGACCGTCGGAACACATAAAAGCTAACGACTGTACATAAATTATGCAGCCGCGAACAATAATTACGCCACCTCCCCGAAATTAACTCCAATTAAATTTAAACGAGGGCGCATTAAAAGCAGCCAGTATACGATGTGCTCAGTGAAGAGTGCGCTGCAAGGGTACGGCAGTACTAGGGCGAGAGGGAAGGAGGGTGAAATATCTTAGCCTGTATATTACTAGCTGTTATGGCCCGCTGTTACAATTATTGTGTTTACTGAGTGCGGAGAATTTCATTAAAGTATACACATGTACATTTCTGAAGGGCACAGGGGGGCACTCTCAGGACGACAGGCATTACGAGGGCACGACCCGAAGTGTACTGCGGGATGTCGGAGAAGAAACCGTGTACTGAGAGACCATTTCGTTATTAGTTTTGCTATGTTGTTTAGGAGACGGAATCGGTGGAGGACTCCACCGATCATAACGACTCAAATTGGACGAAATTATAGCTGATTGCGAATTGCTTTTCGGTACCCGAATGTATATTATTCTGGTCAGACACTGCAGAACAATGCAAAATGCACACAATACGAATAGTACGTAATGATGCTGAACGTTTGTAAATTGTGGTTTTGAGATAATGCCAAGAACGACACAGAATTTAATATTAAGTTAGGGGAAAATTGTATATTTGTTTTATAGGAACATATTTAATATCGTGCTGTATTAAAATGTAATGATACATATAAATATAAATATAAATAATTAAGTAATCATATTAATTATTAAGGGAGGAGTGGTGAAGTTATCACAATTTTCGTATTACTCTTATTGTATACCGCGTGGATACACAAAAATTTTATACTGAATTATTTCAGATGCTTTTGAAGACAAAAACTTGAAATTTTGGTTGTTTGGGATATAGGGAGACAGCTAGCTGAATTTTTCAATTTCTTCGAGCTTGAATCCGTCTCTTTTGCAACCGCTTACAGCTTTATTACAATTTCCTATAAAAGGTGAGCATTGCCATGATGTTTTTCATAATGTCTGATTTTCTAAACTCTTGACGCAGCTTGTATATACGTCTAATTTAAACTTTTTCACAAACTACCATTGTGTCAAAAGTTAGTTTATTCGTTCCTATAAACTTCAAAATTCTATTAAGACCTAATTGTAAAATTGAATGTCATTTCATACATTAAATAACTTAAAACACTTGGTTTGTTTCACTATGAGTTTATTAACAATACTCTGACATACACATATACATTTCGGTTGTTACACCATTGTCAAAGAGATATACAAATCTAACTTAAAGTCTATAAATGCTTGTCTTATATACTTCTCTGTTCTTGTGTGTGGTGGGGTGTTATTATGTTGTTAATGACATTTTTATTTCTAATATTTCTAAGAGATCTAATCTTTTGCTTTTTATAACATTATGTATTAACTCGCAGTTATATATGTAGGGAAAGTGGTTGTAATCTATACAATCTTCGGCAAAGCCTGCGTTTTTCTCACTATATAATATTCATTTTTTATGTTCTTTTACTCTAGTTTTAATAGCTCGTCCACTTTGCCCGATATAGATAGCCTCACAATCTTTTCATTTTAATTTATAAGCTGCTGATTGTTCCATTTTATCTATTTTATTCTTGTTGTTCCTAATCATTGTTCCTAAATTTGTTTTGTTTACCCAGATTATTTTGACATCTAATCGTTTCACTATTTTGTTTATTTTGTTAGCAAGTTGGGGTATATATGTGATTTTGTGCCATTTTTGTGTATTTTCTGTTATTTTCGAGTATAAGTATTTGTTCTTATTATTGTGCTTTTCTTTTTGTTTTAACAGTTTTTCTATGATTTTAGGGTCATATCCATTATTTATTGCAATTAATTTAATTGTGTTTATTTCTTTATTAAAGGATCTCTTGTCTAGTGGTATGTTTGTGGTTCTATGTATATAACTATGGAAGGCTGTCAATTTTATTTTCATTGATTGTTTAGCATTTACGTGTAATATGTTGTCAGTAAAAGTAGGCTATCAGGAGATTTTAAATGTAAGTTTATTATTATTTCTGTTTAATGTGACGTCTAGAAAGTTTAGTTTCTTGTATTTTTCAGTTTCTATTGTAAATTGTATATTATGGTTTATAGAATTTATTACTTTTAGGAACTCCGTTGATTGTCTCTCTGTACCTTTCCAAATGCAAATTACGTCGTCAACATATCTGGCCCAGTAATGTTGTTGTTGGATTAATACTGGGGTTTTCTTACATATGATAATAAATTTTAATTTTATTGACAATTTATAGTAATATAAAGAAAAGGATGGAAGATGTTTTAAGTAATAATTGGTAATAATAATAACACATATCTAGTAGGTATTTTATTTCAGTAAAGTATCACACTTGAACCCGCATTTTTTCATTTCTTTGCCTGACTATGACTGCTCATTTGCGCCCATATAAATGTTTGGCAAAAGTTACTGAACTTTATAAATTTAGAGTTTATATTTATTCAAGTGTCCAACACTTGTCGGTCTTCTGACGTTAAAGCTTGACAATTGGTTGATGATAGTGAATATTCTTTCTCGATGTTTTTTCGAATGCCACAGCACATCACACTATCGCTACATCTTTGGTGGTTTCAGTATCTAGTCCTTTAGTATTTCACAACATTTATGAGATGACATAACACGTCGTATTGCAATCACTGAATTATGACGTTTGCCAGCAAGTGTCATCGCCTATTGTTTGTCTTAATGGTTTGTAAGTGGAATTGAATTTTCTTCGCAAACGTCAGACGGTTTTTGTTCGTTAATGTTAAAGTTTCTTACACCTAAGCTTACTTACATACCGACATGTCAAATTAAGGATTGCATAGCAAAAAATTTCCTGGTTTTGAGTTCACCTTTCTTCGAATAAATGCTAAATTCGTTATCGTCAAAATTAATTCCATTTGGTATATTCCTTAGTGCTTTCGTATTTGAGTCTCTCAGTCTATTTGGATATTTCCAATACTTAACAAACGAAACCTGCAAACGTTTGAGACGTAATTTATGAATCTTGTAGAATCATGTGTAGCTAGCGATCTTGTGGCTTCAATTCTTTCCACCTTAATATACGACAGGGCTCGTCTAATCGGTTTTTTTTCTAAATGTGATTACTCCAAACTTGTCGCCTGTCGAAATTTGACCTTATGTTTGATAAAAAAAGTATAGGACCCGCACGACTGACACTATTCTGTCTAGGTCTAAGATGTGCCGGTGTCATCGCGAACTGAAATTGATTAATGGTTTCGAAACTTCTTAACTTGCAATTGAATATTCGTGCGCCTGCCAACGTTAATCAAGCGTCAGATGGTCTTTCACCGTTCAATTTTG
The DNA here is from genome assembly GCA_963170755.1 of Amphimallon solstitiale. NCBI lineage: Eukaryota > Metazoa > Arthropoda > Insecta > Coleoptera > Scarabaeidae > Amphimallon > Amphimallon solstitiale. Next base: position 90,980,948 of record OY720678.1, on the reverse strand, counting down.
GCGTTTACTGTAACATTTAACTCAACCTAACATGGACGTTAAGGTGTCGTTGTGAGCTGTGCTCGCCGATCTCCATATTGAATCTCGAAATTTCATGTAGACTATAGAGGAATTTAACGGTTTACACGTCCTCCTTATGGGGAAAAACCCGATGCAGCGTGATTTACTACACGTCGGCAAATTTTCAAAAAATCTTTTTGGGCCTTCGCTCTCTCATGGGAGACATGAAAAATAGCGTAAGACACATGGGACAGTAGTCCCCGTAGCGTGGCACTTTCGTTCCGACCGCAGATAGGACAGGTTCCTAGATCATTCGCTCCCAAAATCCCTACTTTTGCCCGTCTTTTGTCTCGTGTTAACACCGGGAGCGCGTAAAGGACACCCTGTAATTTTTTGTATTTGATTTTAGAAGAATACGAATTTCTTGATATTCCTATGTGAAAAAGACTAGTTACTTACATCATGAAACTAATGAAATATTTAAAGGTTTGAGATATAAGAAATTATTAATTCCGAAAAATCGTAAGTTATTCATGGAAATTGTTTTCAATAAGAATTGTCAAAATTCTGACTTTTGTGTTTGGTTAATCTTAATGCATATAAAATTGTTGGTTTTGGAATAATTTTTCCATAAAAGATATTTCAAAATTCGGACCAAAATTAACACTTTTACTCTTATCGAGTAACACTTTTTTTTGCAAATATATCGCAAAGTATGCATTCCATAGAGATTTTTAAGAGAACAGAAATTCGCAAAATTCAGACTTAAAGTGACACACAGGTTTATTTTTTTAAGAAGATGAAAGTATAAATTTAAAACATAATTAAGAACAACTTCATAAGAAAGTCCAGTGGTAGCCACATCTATTTTTATTTGATGAGGTTTAACAGCTTGCTACCATCTTAGTAACTTTTTTGAGTTTGTGAGTCATGGCACTGGATCATTATTTCATCTACTGCTATCATCCTCTCTAGTACCATCAGTTGTATCCACTTTAAGTTTATATACCAGCTCTACAGACCTTCGAGGCCCTTGGCTTTTATTTTTTCTATTACTTTCTTCCACTTCTTCCGGTCCCTTATTCTTTCCCTCCAGTCATCAATTCCTGCCACCTCTATATCCTTTAGCACTTCCCGTAACCACTTTTTCCTTCGACGACCTTCTCTTCATTTACCACTCTCTCTTCCGTGCAACGTTTTCGTCACTATTCTCTGTACGGGCATCCGAGAGATATACCCCAACCAACTAGCTCTTCGTGGTCGAATTATTTGAGTTATATTCGGTTTTCTATACATTGCTTCTAACTCTGTGATTGTTCTTCGTCGTCACCTATTATGCTCCTCCTAAACACCTCCAAATTTTTTTCTTACTATGAAAAATACGAGACATGTGATTTATTCTATCGTTTTGGAAACGGGCAGATTATTATTATTGAGTAGAGAAAAGTCAACATCAAAATTTAGAACGTCGAATTCAAAATATTGTATTAAACAGATACAACTAAAAGCTACATTAAAAATTGAATTAAGAAAAGAGTGTTATTATCAATCATATATGTATACCTAGATTGAACTAACAATTATATGATAGAAAACCACATCAGCAGTTGAAGAAGGATGGACTTATAAGAATTTTATATTAAAGAAGCATGCAGAATAGACAATATCACAATAAGGTTAGTTATTTGAATTATATAGTTTGGGGGGAATTGAATAATGTGATAATTATTACTTTAAAATAATCATGAACATGAAAGTCGAAACTCATATTAATTTAAAACCTTATATATACATATATACACTCATATTGTCTTTTGTATTCTTTAAGAAATAAAACGACAAAATTGGCGCCCAACGTGGGGCAACATTTTCTCTCTCGAATTTAGTTCTTAATGAATTTAATACTAATTAGACAATATAAGGACTATGATAGAGTGTGGTAGATGAACTATTTTCGCAAACGACAGATAAAGTTAAAATCATAAATGACAAATATAACATTACACAAGCTAGTAAAATTTGAATAATATTTTATTAGATGATGCAACGATATAATCCTCTTCGAATATGTAGTGCTAATTATTTATTTTCGTTAATATCCACTTGAGAAATTGAAATTATAAATCAATTGTTGTTATAAGTATCCATTTGAGAGACTTTTACCTAGTAAATTATTAGTGTTACTTAATACTGCACGTACGGCAGTAATCTCTAAGAGCAAGTTGGAGATAGGAAAAATTGGAGGCAGCGCGCACTCACAAAATTAACGTTCCTTCCTTTTTTGAAATTCTTGCCGGGCCGTACGTGCCCTGATACGAAAGTCAGTCGTGGCATTTTAAATTATAAAGAAACGTGTTCTGAAACCGATGCCCTAAATTTTTGCAGGGACAATTACAGAAGAGGAACGGGAAACAACTTCAAGGGTCACCTGTAGGCCATAAATTTTGCGTTAAACGCCCCTCGTCTTTGAATTAGTTTTCCCGTTTGCCGGGCCTAAAAATGTAATTTATCTGCGTGCTAGAGAGGTTCGGGTGTATATGTGTGTAACGACACGCGTGCTTGTGCACGTATTCGTCCGTGTACTTGTGTGCAGGAGGTTGTTAAGAGGAAGTGTATGTAAAAGGCTTCCAGTCCGTTAATTCCCAGGACAAGATTTTTAATCTGGTTCCTATAACATTCGAGATATAAAACATAAATTTATATCTTACAAGTGTGTACCTAGAAGTTATGCAGATATGTAAGATAGAAAGCGAACCGCAAAATTAAAATATATTCGAGTTACGTAAGATGAATGTGGTAATGCTATTCTAGACACACATAATTTACATACAGGGAAAAACGTATGGATGTAGCTAAATATTTTGAAAAAGTTATATTTACGAACCAAGTGCGGGAGAACATAATAATAATAATATTTGTTGTCATAGACCCGTACAAGGTGTTGAAATAGTTAAATATACAGGATGAGTCATCTCCGCGGGTAAAGCCGATTGTGCCTTTATGAGTAAAGGTATTTCGAAGCGTTTGTTTTTTGGCGGTAGCTCCTCATTACTCATAATTTTTAAGCAAAAAGTAATAAGATAGTGGAGGCCTAAAATCCAAAGTTTTTGTGTTATTCCCATTTTTCTGAAAAATTTAATGTTTTTTGTAAAATTATATTTCTCGAAAACGACGTACTAGACGGTCACAATTTTTTGTAGTATTGTTCATAATAAGTGGTCTTAATAGAAGCATATTTTATTACTTTTCAGTTACAAATTACATGTGCAGAAAACTGAATTAAAGTTGCATGACACGTTTTTGTATAAAAGTATTTTTTTTCAAATGGAACACCTTGTATATCAGTTCGTTTTTTAATTGCTTATTTAATTTTACATCAAAAACATGTAAGACGTTAATACTTTAAAAGTTACTATTACAGAGCTATTGTCGTTTTCTGATATAATTTTGCAACCTGTTTTTTACTTTCTTATACGTAGTATAAGGAAGTATTGTGATGATGAAAATTTTCGACCTCGAGATTTTTGCAGATGTCCACGTTTTGAGGTCCCCTGATACCAAAAAAGTGGTTTTTAAAAAATGTCTGTGTGTGTGTCTGTCTGTCTGTCTGTCTGTCTGTCTGTGTGTGACCACGATAGCGGTCAAACCGCTGGAGATATCAATTCCAAATTTTGTATTTACGTGTATAATCTCCCTCTTGAGATCTGATTAGTTTTTCAGTAAAATCGGTAGACCGGAAGTAGCAGTTTACTTCAGTGAAAAAATCGAATTTTGCCAATATTTCGTCAAATATTAAGTTTATACAAATTTATAAAGAATTCATATGTACTTAGAATTAAAATTGAGAACAATTTTATTTAAAAAGTTTTTCGAAATTCCTACCGGAAGTAGGTCTTTTACTCTTATCGAAAATCGGTTTTTTGGGAATATTTCGTAAGTCAAGCTTTTTAGACAGGTACGTTACGTGTATAAAAGTATTTAAAACATAGTTTTCAATATCTTTTGTATAAAAAAGATTTCAAAATTCGGACCGGAAGTAACACTTTTACTCTTACCGAATAGCGATTTTTGGCAAATATGTCGTAAATTATGCATTCTATATATATTTATTAAGAGTATAAAAGTATTTAGAGTTATATTTGCAATATTTTTTGTATACATGAAATTTTAAAATTCGGACCGGAAGTAGCACTTTTACTCGTAGCGAGTAACACTTTTTTTCGAATATCTTGCAAAGTATGCATTCTATAGCGATTTATTAAGAGAATAAAAGTACATAGAATAGGATTTTGAATAAGTTTTGTATAAAAAAATTCTTAAGATTGTATAGTTTGAAACGCTCATACGTATAAGAAAGTTGTGTGGTGGCCACACCTAATTTTTTTATTTGAATACGGTATGTATAGTGAGCCATGATTTTTGTTGCAACATTTATAATTGAATGAATACCATTTAATAAGTTGTTACTCAGTTGACAAGCATGATGTTATACTAAATTTTTCTAAAAATTAGCTTAGAGATACGACTTTTATACGTATTGGAGGAATGACAAAAGTGCAGAAATAGGAATTAAGGGGTTATATCTACGGTAATTAGTGAAAAAGAATCTACAAAATAACAATAAATATGTATACTAAAATAAACAAAAATTATTATTATTATTAATAATAAAAATAATGAAGTGTCTTTATTACAACAGGAAACAAGGTATACAAGTATATAATTAACATAAATACACTGATATACAATTTGAAAATTAAAATTAAATTTAAAGTTAATAGTTAATAGTTGCAATCGCAAGGCGAAGTTCAGTGAATGATGCTTTACAACTTAACCTTGGAGATTGTATTTTGATATTGAGTGCCTAAGGCAAAAAAATATATATATTCACATGAGTTTCCTTATTCAGATCCTTTACAAAGACAAGAAACAAGAAAGGACCAAGCATGGAACCCTGTGGAATGCCCTGTTTAATTTCTTTGGAATCACTACTGACCGTTGTTCGAATATTATTTATTAAAGTACTGAGATGGATTACTTTTTTTTCTACCTGTCAAATAAAAGCGGATGCCGTTTAGTGCGTTTCCACGTACATCATATTGCTCCAGGTTATGCAACAGAATGCATGGTCAATTAGGTCAGTAGCCTTACTTAAATCAAAGTTAATATTACAGACGTATCGCTTATGATTTAACTGCTCCATAATCTTAACCAGACAATCGTAAACCGCATCCTCACAAGACCTACCCGTAAGAAACCATATTGATTATCGGAAATTCAATTATATTTATTGAAAAATGTCATCAGTCTATTGACTAGTATTTTTTCAAAAACCTTAGAGATTGAAGGCAACAGTGATATTGGACGATAGTTGGAGATGTCTTTATGGCTGCCCTTTTTATACACTGGACAGACTTTAGACTGCTTATGTTTTTCGGGAAAGACACCGGAGGCAAATATCGAATTTGTAATGTCACTCAGAGGGCCAGATACATTATATCGGTACTCAAACTTTTTACTATTTTAGTTGGTATTCTATACAATTCCGCCGACATTTTTGAAGAAATCATTTTTATGACTGATTCAAGTTAATTGTGATCAGTTGGAAATAAATAAAGTGCTTTTTTATTTAGAGTAATTTTACAATTATGTTCACTAGTATTAATAGTATTAGGAAAATTTAATGGATCACTAAAATCTTCCTCATATGGTGAAGCCACAGAATTTGAATTGGTTATGTCTCCACTGCCACCAGTGTGCCACGTTTACCCATGTTGATAAGCTTCCACACTGCCCTAGAACTATTCTTAGATTTTAAAATGAAGATATCGTTATATTCTCTCTTTGCCTTTATAATCTTATTTTCATATTGTTTCTTATTTTGTATATAACAATATCTATAATAATATATAAATAGACAGGCAAAATTTATATAAGATTATGCTATACATGCATTTTAGATACGATAGAAGAATATTTTATTGCCTGTAATGTTGATTTGGTATACAACTTATATAGGAGATTATGAACACTTATTTTGTGAATAGGTCAAAAAATTGTTTTCGTGTACGGGATACCAAAAAACTAGTCTAGGAAAGAGGAAGAATTTTTGCTTCAGAAATTTTTCCGTACTAGTTTATAAATGCAATTTGGGTATTCGAAATATTTTCTTCAATGCACGTAACAGCACCGGTAAAACTGAAATCCTTTGCATTTCAACATCGCCGTTTTACCAAAGAAAACCAAACTCGTATGTATTCAGAGTGCCAAGCAATTGTTGCAGACAGCAGTGTTTACAGAGAACAGTATCTTCAAAAGAAGTTATCGCGTAGCGTTTTAATCTACCTAAGAGTGGTAAACACAAACACATACGTAAACATGTGATATATATATATATATATTGCTATATACCATTGGTGTCTCTATAGATATAAAGAGAAACACGTATCGCTACCTCGCTGTTATTGAAATAACACTTTGGTGTGAATATCTGGATCAGATACACGTTTCTCTACACTAACACATATACAAGAATACATACTTATATACATATATGTGTCTACATTTATATGTGGAGAAACGAAACTGTTATGTACACGAAGTGAATGGAAAATAGACTTGTGCGGCAATGCTGTGAGTAGTAGAAACACGCAAAGGATGCCTAACACGTTGTCTACTGCTTTTCCAAGTCCTGATGAGACTTTCAGTACTGGTCCCAAACAGTCAAGCAAACTGTAGTGGTAGAATATATATATATATACACAGGCACACACATACATCTATAGTCTAGCGAGAAATCACAGGGGAAATCTCCATTCTTCCCATTGCTACCCTCACAGGCTTTTATCGCGATACACTGTACGCATGTACACTTATATTCTTGTGTAAATATTTTCAGTGAAAGCACACGCACTTTGCGAAGCACTCGTGCGACACCTTGAATGCCATACCTATGTATGTTATGCGCGTGCACACAGTGGGGGCATTTGTAATAATAATTCGTCGAGGCTTTTGAACTGGAAATGGATGTATTTCTTTATTAACTCGTGTGTCATGTAAAAAGGAAAAAAAGAAGTACCGGACAGAAAGTAAACCTTGTAAATTAGGTGTAGTTGAATTTGTGTATTCCTGTGATATTTATTAAATTTACTTCATATAAAATGTGTAGCAATTATTAATTAATTTCGGAAATGTCACAATTTATTTCTGCAAAATTGATTAATAATAATAATCATAATAATAAAGTTTATTTCATACTAACAACTTTACAGGTTAGGAGGAAAACGTCATAACAGAAAAAATACAAGATACTTACTCAAAGAACTACATCTGAACACATAAGCCAAAGCAAAACTTAAAATTCAAAATGATCAGAATAATACACCAAACTGATTCAATCCCTATGATCCAAAAATTTGTTTATAGAATAAGACTCAATGCTGAATAGATAGGTAATCACTTTTTACTTTTAAACTCCTTTATATTAACCAGAGTTTTCGTATCATTTGGCAAATAATATACCGGCGTAGCCAATGTTGCTTTCCGTTACCGTTAACGATATTTCGGTAATTTATAATTATTTTTGTTTCTTGTGCCATAAGCGTGGTCGAATTCGGAAACACACGTTCTGTTTTTATATGCCAACAACAAACAATCATAGATCTATATACTATATACAGTCAGCAATCTTTTTGTCTTGAACAAATTTCGGCAAGTGTCTAAGTAGCGCTTTCCAAACAGAATCCTTAGTTAGTTCTTTTGAATTGTAAAATTCTTGGTCATATCCGATGAATAACTCCACGAAATAATTCCAAACCGTATTCTTGAATAAAGAGGGCTTAAATACACCGATAACAGGGTATTTTCATCCAGTATACGAGCTAGTATGCGCATAGCGTAACATACCCTCACTAGTACCTCACAAATTTTCTCAATGTGGATACTCCATTTTAAGTGTTCATCCATCCAAATTCCCATGAACTTTGAAACAACTGAATATTCAAACTATTCAAAACAGTGTCTGACGAGACTGGCATACCATTTGAACATCTAAACATTATACATGCAGTTTTTCCTTCATTGAAAATGGGCTTATTTGCTGCAAACCAGTCTTGCAACCTATTGTAGTACTTTAAGCTCTCCTGATGAATCTCATGCAAGTCCTTACCTTTAATAATTAAGTTTGTGTTATCTGCATAAGTAATGACACTATTATTAGAATCAGATACAAGATATCTAATATCATTCATAAAAATTATAAAGAGTAGTGGCCCAATGACACTACCCTGTGGGACACCCATAATCACAGTAGTCTCATCCGATTGCGTAATAACTCCGTCAATACAATATTTCACTATTTGCCTGCGATTACTTAAGTAAGATTCTCGCCAGTTATTTGCTACTCCGTGTGTACCGTAAGATGTTGCTTCTCCAGTAATATTGAATGATCAATGCAGTCAATCGCCTTTGACAAGTCCAAAAACAGACTACATGCCAGACCGCGCTCTTCCAGAATTAACTAAACCCTCTGAGTATATCGATACAGAGCCGTCTGAATACCCCTTCCAGGTTGTTGTTTACAGAAAAGGTTATTTTTGAAAAAGCAATCAGTAATACGCTTAGCGACTAGACTCTCAAATATTTTGGAAAACGAAGATGAGATACTAATGGGTCTATAGTTTCAAACAGATTACTATCACCCTTTTTGTAAATCGGTGTTACAAATGAATAGCCTATAGAAATTAGCATAAGAAACTAATAGTGAAATTGCAATCAAATTATCAGCTTTTAGTAAAATACTTGCTTGTCTTACTATGTGTTTTCTATGGTGTCTTCTTTTAATATCTGAAAATATCGGGTTCTGGTTTCAATTCTGAAGATTCTATGAATCTAATATAGTGGATGTCAACGAGATCCTGTATCGGCTCGGCATTTATTTAAAGGAAATCACTTAAGAACAGTGTCCAAATGCACAAAATTGGACGATTGCTTTATATTGGATTTTGCAATATCAACAAATGTGTGCAATAAAAATAGGGATATTATCAATATTATCGATGAGAAACAAGTTGGGCGCGATTCTATTACAATAACATTCAGCGGACAGCATAGAACCATCGCTATTTGGTACGTAGTATCATCAAACCGTCTTGATTTATCAAATACGTGCATTCAATAACGCCACACAAATAATATCGACGCAAATTGCACAATTAAACGAATAGGTAATGTAAAAATAGGAGTAGTGCTATCGCATACCAGTCATGTAAGTCAATTCCTGGTCTAACATTCTCACATAAATAATACTAAATGTGTATCAAAGATGTAATAGTATAGTATTTGTGCATTTGCGTCGATGTTATTTGTGTGGTGTTTAAACACTTATTTATTTTGACAAAATATTAATAATAAGGAATCGAAATTAATTATTTGCTGTCATTAATTTTTGACTACAAATAAGTTTCATCATACGCTGAAACATGTACTATAACATTATGCCATTTGGATTGTTGTTTAAAAAGGCTAAATCTAGTTTAATTTAATATCGATATCCGTAAATTATTTTGAACAGTGTATTTGCTTGATTCATAAAATAATTATAACTTACTAACAAATTTCAACTTTTAGATTTCTATGAAGGAAAGAGCATGGATATTGGTTTCAACCTGTATTTTCTCCATAACCAGAATTAAGCCAATACTAGTGCTTTTCGATTAATTTGTACTTTGTTTATGCTGTTATTGTCAGTTACTAACTTCGTGTAAAAACTTCGTTTGGTCAGTGTTACTGATACATTTATTTTGATAAATATAATTAATTACTACTAATTTAATTACAATGGGAACATTGCCTAGTATAAATATCGCTCGTAAAAGCAAGTATTAGTTACTAAAGTTGCGGTTCACCCCAAACAATTTTGTTTCGATACTTCGAACTGGTCAAATATTTACCCAAAGATTCTGATGTTTGCACGTATTGCTGTTTCTGTTAAAAGCGACGATATATTTTCTACACACACATATTCACACACACACATGTACGGGTTCACGCACACTCAAATATAAATGCTTAGACTAATTGATATTGTTCCGTCAAACAATGGTAACGCTAAAAGCTGGTCCGTATTCCATTATTCTGACTGAAGTAAACTCGGTATGAAATGGATTTATGTGGGGATATTTGTACGAAATAAGGAAAATAACGTTACATTTGTAACAGGAAATATGACCGTATATATATAAATATACCCTTGTGCATAACGTTTATTACTATTACTATATCATATAATTATTTATAAACGTGTAGGTTTTTCGTAATTGTTTAAATTTCAAAGTAAATTTTGTTTTCTGTTTAAAATAATGTGGTGGTGCGTAGATAGCTATATAGTGATATAGATAATGTAACTTTTATACAAGGTCTTCAACATTAAACAACATCCTATCCATAAAAATCAATCAAAACCTAAAGATTACTTACTAATAATATAGTAAACATTTGTAGTAGGAACTATATCTGATGCATATTGCACGTTACTGGGTTTATTGTAGAGCCGTTAGTATATCTCGTTAATTTGACTTTGGAGAGGGGTATCTTTCCCGATAAGCTGAAGTTAGCAAAGGTCATACCTTGTCCAAAAAAGGACAAACCTCAGACATAAACAATTACCGCCCCATATCACTGTTGCCCAGCTTTGGTAAATTCTTGAAAAAGTCATTAGCGTGAGATTCAGTTCATTCCTGACCTCACATGATGTAATAAATCCTTCTCAATTTAGATTTCTAGCAAAGAAATCGACCTGTGAGGCCACGTACAATGCCATTAATTTTATTTATGATTCATTGGATGGCGGGTGTTGTGTCTTGGATATATTTTTCGACTTATCTCGGGCTTTTGATGTTCTTGATCACGACATCCTGTTAAATAAGATGCAGCGGGTTGGTATAAGAGGGACGGCACTCGAGCTTTTCAGGTCTCACCAATAGATATCATGCCACGAATGTTAACGAGGTAGTGGATGGCATATGTGTGGGATTATATGTCAGAGTTTGCGTCGGTAGACAGGGGTGTACCGCAGGGGTCTATTTTGAGGCCCACCTTATTCTTAACATATGTTTCTGTTCTTCAGGCAGCGCTCCGTGACTGTGCTGTTACATAGTATGGTGATGACACTACATCTGTTGTATCAAGTGGAAGTCTGGGTCAGTTATCGAGCCTGGCATCTCGAGTGATGGCTGACATGACTGACATCTTAATCTAGAATTTAATGAAAAATCATCAAATTTTTAATTGATCTTGAGACTTGCGCCCCCATGCGATCATTTTGGAAACTTAAAAATATTTTTGTTGAAATTCCCGTGGCCCATTTTACTATAAAGATTTTTCCCGCCGTGTTGTACGATAAACGGTTGCCGAGATATGGCCGGTGGCCAAGCTTAAACAGACACCCTGTATGTAGTATATGCGAATTTTGGCAAAATATCTAAATTTTAATTTCGTTTTGGGAAATTTTTGTTTTTCATTTGCGAAAATTCCGTACCTTTAGTCATCATTATTCACGGGAGATGCAACTTCAGTTTTTGCTTTTGCGCATTCGCAACCGACGTGAGGTTAACATTATATTAGGAGCACCATCAGTAACAGTTGCAAAACATTGCTTCAAGTGTTGAGGTGTAAATAAATGTTTTTTAAGCTATTTTAATACATTTCTTTAGCATAGTTTATTTTGGTTTACGCTGTACATCATGAATGCAAATACATTGCGTTCAGACAGGGACATAATCGTAGTTTCACTTTATAAAACGGAAATATGATAAGAAGAGCAAAACATTTTATCTGTACAGAGCTACCGGGATTAAATATCCTTCGTCTATCCCTGTCTATCTTTTATCCCCTCTTTTTTTTCCATTGCAGCGTACTTAACATACATAATTTATCAGTGTCGCATTCCTTCGGCCCCAATTTAGCGAAAAGCGATGCCACCGGTTCTTGCTGCTCCAGATATGTTAAATTCAGTCTGGATTTACGTGTTGTGTAACGAATGCTCCGGGGGTGCATTATTAATGTCCCTGCAGGCCGAGTTGACGCGATTCCGTGCCAATCAATGCCAATGGTCGGAGGGTACGGCCACCCAGCGCGCTGGACTTCCTCTAACCGCAGTAGGCTTATGGGATGAATTACTGTTCCCAGTAGATGAGAGTTCCAGTTAAGTTCGCCTAACTGTAACTGTAATAGCGCCTGTTCAGGTCAGTTTCAGGTTCGACGTAAATACTATTTTACTGGATTTTACCGGCCAAGTTTTTATTTACGGTCACTTGGCTTCTATAAAAATGTTTGAATGTATGTTAATCGGATTTTGTGCGTTCGTAGATTGTTTATCTTCTCGACGTGAACTGCTTCGGGTTTTTTTCCTTCTTATTTGAAATGCTATAATAAAGTTATTTTATTACGTACACATTTATATATACAGTGTGTCTGATGTTTCTGGGCTTCTTTTTTAACCGGTTGACAAATAATCCTAAAAACATATTGAGATGCTATTTAAGAATTATTATATTAATAATTCAAATTACCATATATATATAACAAGAAATAGAGAAATATTGGGTAAATTTCGCTATAGACAGGTTTTTCTGTCTCATTGGTCATCATCAGTGCGCTGAAACCGAGGAACTTCTAACAGAAGCTACAAATAGCGGTCTGTCACCTGATGGTCTTCCGTGTATGCTTACATCTCCAAGGTTATCACAACTTATTCCTTGATTATACCGTACTGATTGATGATCAGTGATTCAGAAACACCTGTCTACGGTTGCTCTACAGCGGGATTTACCCAATATTTTTTCTTGTTTTTCATGTATCCGCGATAATTCCTTTTTTTATCTATCCTGGATATAGCGGTACTATAAAAAGACAATTTGACAGAAAGCAAACTGTAATGCAGAAGAAAGAAAGAAATGTATAAAAGGGAAAATGTGAACGATTAAAATGACCAAACGGTCTTGATTTGTCAAAGACGGCAATTAAGTAACCCCACACAAATACTGCATTTCTGTCGATATGAATTTTGTGCCTGAACATGAGGGTTTGATCACTTCAGGGTATCAGATATCATTATCGTACATACATCTTAGTTTTATTTGTCAATAAATGTTGATATGTCATGTATGAATAAAATTTAATCAGATGTTTATCTAATTGTAATAAGTATATAAGTTTAACAGTTAACTTTGTTGTTGATATTTTTGTTATATTTGTATCTACTGTTATTTCATTTATTAATCTACATGCAACAAAAGATAATAATATTATAAAGTGATGCTGAAAACGTTAAGAATTCATAATTATAATAGGAGGTTCTTCGTTAGTGGCCACATATTTATTCCAACGATTATACCATAAAGCTTCGCTTTAAAAAAGTTCCTGCCCGTTACGTTTAGGCATTATATTATTGTTTTTTGCTTTATACATGAATGTTTTTCTTTATCTTTATGTGTTATTATATTTTTGTAATGTATGTTCTATTTTTTAACTTTTAAAATACATTGTCACTTGTCCTACAAATATTGTGAGCATACTGAGCGGCTGAGGTTATTGTCTGCCGGCAGGGCTACACGACTGTACACCGAAGGCGATGCAAGACCTCCTATGTATGCGTACGGACGGCAGTGTCTGGCATGTGCGTTTACATAGGTCCCCGTAGCTCCTCGAGCGATTCACATGTATATATGCTGTATATCTTATGTTCGATGCAGAGCGGCCCCGAAATATCGGCGCACACCGAAAATAAGTAAATGTGTATTTGAACTGAAACTGAGTTTTATTTATGGTACTTTCACAATAGGAAGTTTCCTTAACAATAATTTTGGGGTGTATTTTACTGTAGGCATCTTTTGACTTTCTTATTCCTTCTTATAGACTTAGCCTTTTCGCCTGAATTCAATCAAAGTTCCTTCCATACCCAGAAGTACCGGCAGCTTCCCTGATGAATTCTTAGTTTTCTTTTGACGGTAAAGATCACTTGTGAACCTACTGCATCGACTTTCGTTTGGTCATTCCAATAAATTTATGTTTCGGGTCGCAAGAAAATAGGTTCATCATCCCTCTGTAGTTGTTATCAGAGTCAATGTCGAGAAAATAATCAACTTTGCTTCTCTCCAAATCTTGCAAGATGGCAATAACAATTTCGAGAAAGTTGGTTTGAAGGTTGATCTCATTTGTTTTGACAATCATTGCAACCGAGGAAAGTCGAATATGTCTCTTCTCTCAAGACACATTTTAAAAAATATAATCATTTTCTGGATGGCTTTTTCCCCAACACACTTACAACTTATTAGAATTCGTTAAAATTGATGGAGCAACTGAAAAACTCGAACCAAGTACGCGGGAAAGTCACCACATATAGAATTAAGTAGAAGTATGTAATAATAATAATAGTAGTAGATATTGGGACAGTTTGGCAGACAAATAGTACCCCCTCCACTCTTCTCTCACGTGACCAGGCGTCGATGCACGGCGAAGACACTTGCCATACATGCTCTGTCTGCAAATATTTTACCAAAAATAATTCTTTTTTGTGTGACATAATTAATATTAAACGCTCATCACTTTGACGACGGCGTAAGCGAAATAACGAGACATTATTTGCCATATGTTACATTTACCTATAGCAAAAAAGTTTTATAGACGAGCAATATCAAACAATAAAATAGCAAATCACGTGTTTCATGTTATGAAAAATAATATTAATTAATTTTTCCCTTCACAGAAAATTAAATAACTATTTTCATACTTTTACAATTTTCAGCCAACTTTTCTTGATTATTGTAGCCGCTTGCGGCGGTACCCCTGGTATACGCGCACCTAGGTTGGGAACCGCTGTTCTAGCTGAATCTTACTAAGTTTTATTTTTACTTAAGGCAACACAGAAACATCAAAATTCGTTGCATATGAACCAAATATTCTCAGTAAATGTCGAAATATCACACAACTTGGCAAAAAAAATCGCAATCATGAATTTTTTTTCGCCATAGCTAAGGAGACATAAAAATCTCCCCTCATAAGTATAAAATTAGGTAATATAACAATCCATCTAAGTATAAATGCTAATTGTTGTAATGTCACACAAACAGTCGCTGCAATATGTTCTTTTGCGTCTGTTTAAAAAAATTCATACAACTTTTTCACATTCATATAACGTCGGCTTTAGGTTTGATATATTGCAACTTTGCAATTTTCATTGCATGTAATCTATGACTACAGTGAAATCGGTCCATTATATTATGTAAAATTTACAGCCATTTAACACGACTATACATATATTTGGTTTAAAGATAATCATATTAAAGGCGATTAAAAAATACTACCAGCGCAATTGATATACACTCACGGCCATATATACACACGGCCTAATAATATGATGCAAATTTGCCCGCTTGTTACGCGCGCAAAGCCGTTTACAGACTGAATAATAAATTAAAGGGTTAATTGAGGTTGTGCTCTAGTACGTGGTCTGTACATATATATATACATATATATGACTATATATATGTATATATATATATATATATAGATATATACATACCTACGTAGTACAGGAATGGATGATGCCCTATCTGTGTTGTTCCATGCCCATGAAATGGGATTTCGTAGACAGTGGGAACTGATGTATGATGTGCCACGAGTCCATCGTTAAACCTATGACCAATTTGGATTTGCCGATTATTGGTTTTTAATTTATTTTGTGTGCTGTGCAGTACCTGATTTCCGGGACCACTTTTAATCATTCGATTGATAGATGGGGGAAAAAGATTTGATCTGTCTATAAATATTTAAGTAAGAGGTGTCCGTGCAGTCAAAATATATTGCGGAAATGTTACATTAAATGGAAATAATTTAAGAGTGAGCAGCTGTAATAACTACCACTAAAATGTAATATTATGGGAAGCAACCACGCAAAATTTTTATTTTGTAAATTTATTTATATTTAAAAGAACTTCACATGTTTCTACATCGAAACTGGTTATAGGTGCATACTGGAAATATTCTTTTATTTCAGCGTATTTAGCATACACAATTACCGCAATATTATTAAATCTGGATTTCTATTAAAAACTCCTTCTAACTTTTGGCCAAGGCCACATCCGAAGTCACTTGGAATACGTTTGAAATTATTAGTAGCCACATCTAATGTGGTTAATCCATTTTTTAATTTGGGATTCGATTTTCAAAATATGTGATTAGTTTAGGCAAATTTCCAAAGTGTTCCTGAAGGAATAACAACTGATTTTTTAAATTTGGAATTTGTGTTAGTTCCTTGCACTCAGAAATACCTCAAGCATCGTCATTTAAACATGTAACGAAATTTTGTAAACTATCGAAATTCTCTGCATAAACACTATTTCTGTGTATGTTTTAGCAAAGCTAAGTGACGAACAACGTTCTAGATCTAAATAAATGATAACTAAAAATGTACCCATATGTTATTGAAACTAAATAACAGTAAGTACCTATATACATATTTACATTATTTCTCTTGCGAAATATAAGGTAAATATAATAAATTTTAAAAACCCCTCACGCTCCTATCTACGCCGAGGTAGAAAGGATTTTACTCATAAATTCCTTATTTTATGGTCATTTTTTGTTGTCGTTTTCAAGCAAACAACAGATGTTGCAGTTCACCATATGAATTAGTGCTATTCAGTAAGTGGGTGTTGTTTGTTAAGAGATAAAATGACACAATTATTTTGGAAATTTTCTTTTTAATGTTCCTTTTTTACAGTCTGGATATAATTTTCTGTGTTTCTGCACACAGCGTAAAAGAAACTGCTTGTGTTCTTCATCTGCAGTAATTAATCCATGAAAGTCCTGCATAAGTTTGACAGCTCTTTCATCAATATCATTTACCGCCTTCAGAGAAAGAACCTTTAATTGAGCTTCCGCAAAATCAGCGTTTTCTTCCCGTGAAGAAACGCTTTCCTGAAGAAAACTATTATTTATTTTTGAACGAGAAAACAAGTTTTTACTCTTCATAGATTCCAAATTATCCACGGTTTTCCCTGAAACAAATAGTAACATTAATTTAAAAGAAAAATAATACAAAATAAGTCAAATTTTGAACTTTGCTACAATATTTATCTATTTATCAAGCTCCATTTAATCGATCTGTATTTGATCCTGTCGTATCAATAAACAATTCAAAAATGAACTGATATACAGGTGTTCCATTTAAAAAAAATTGACTTTTATACAAAAACGTGTCATGTAATTTTAATTCCGTTTTCTGCACATTCAGTTAGTAACTGTAAAAAATAACACATGCTTCTATTAGAACCTCTTATTTAACAGTACTGCAAAATTTTTTGTCCATCTAACACGTCGTCTTCGAGAAATATAATTTTATACAAACATTGAGTTTTTCAGAAAAATCGGAATAAGTCAAAAACTTTAGATTTTAGGCCTATACTATCTTATTACTTTTTGACTAAAAATTATACGGGGAATACAAAAATGCAATAATATATAGCGTGTTCCGCTTAAGAACTATAACTATGGTTAGCCACCAAGTTATGGAACACTCTGTATAATACAAAATATTTTTAAAATGTGCTCCTAATGAGCAGCTATCACAGGAAAGAAACCGCTTCGAAATATATTTACTCATAAAGGCATAGTCGGCTTTGTCCGCGGAGATGACTCACCCTGTATATAGATACTAAAAGAAATGATTGTATTGCAGCATGTATTTGATGTCTGTAGCAAATGGTTAGCAATCATATTCACTTTTTTATTTTTTTTATAAACTGTCCTATTAAAGTAAAGTATACCAAAAAATAAGTGGTAGTCCAACACATCCAAAAAGACCTCTTAATTTTATAAACTTGTAAACCAGTATATTCCAATTATTTTAAATTATTTTAAATTTTATAATAAATAGGTTTTTCCACGGAAGGGGTCTACATTGTTGTGGTAATATATACTATTACGAGGAAGATCAAAAGCGTGGGGAATTCTTTGTATTTCATTAGATTAAGAGACATCCACGAGAAAAAAAAAACCTTTAAAAAGCCGATGAGTCTATATTTATCCCCGAGTCGCTTTATCCTCCTCCATCGGATTAATTTAATTGAAAAATTCTTTTGATGTATCCTGTCAATTTTATTTCATCCTCTTCGCCGAACAGCATCCCTCCTCAACGTCGCCTCGTTCCATCTCACTCCGTACCGTTTCCGTTCACGGGCAGCTTAACTGCTTGTCCTACATTTCAATCAAACGTCTTAGAAAAAGCAGTCGATAATTTCGTCTTGTGGTCGCTGGTTTTATCGGAAGACGACGCAAGAGGGAGCACTTGTCGGTAACGAGCGCATTTAGGCAGTTCTCGACTGGTTGAGACGAAAATTTTTCCGAAACTGTCCACGTTCTAATCATAAAGAGGAAATGCGACGTTAGACTCAGTGAAGGAGACCTTTTATTTACAGCCATAAATACGCGAGTTTATTGAGGGGCGCTGCTCCTGGAAGCGCCACTAAGAAATTGGTTAATTCTAGGAAGTGCCCCTAAAGTATTAATACACTATTACCACATTCTCCATAATTTTTATGCTCCAGATTCAGAAAATCTCTAAATAAATAAGAACATTTAGATTTGTATTTCAAGCGATTCAGTCTGTGGTGTTTCTATCAACACCCTTATTTATTGACAAACTTTTGATAAATGTAACCGCTATATTTACTTGAAGATATTAAATAAATCCTTTTTGTTCTCCAAAGAATTAATAAACTTAATGACGTGCTTTGTCAGATTGATGCTATATATAACTAAATGTCGTGTAACTTATGGCTATGACCAATTGTTTAATATACTTTTACGCCTTTCGAAAAAGCCGATACCGACTACTTTATATGCACATGTAACGGTACGGCATAATATAATGTTTTTATAAATTTTAAATATCCATACTAATTGTTTTTTGAAAGTTACATATCAGAAACCAAAAGATATATTTCATAGAACTGTTTATTCTAAATTTATAATTTAAGCACTAGGTGAATATAGTCGGATCGTTTTCGCAACCGATACGGCAAAAATACGAACTAAAGACGCTGATTCAATACCACTACAAATTCCAATCAACCGGAACAATTTTAGAACAATAAAATTCAACCAACTAACTAATATTTTATGATAAATAGCTACGGCTAGTAAAATACTGTTACATGAAGGTCAGTTAGAAATTAAATATTATAGATAAAATTATTAAATATTACTATTCTATATCTATATTTTATTTAATAAATGGTAATTCTGTTTACTAGTCTAGCATTGTTGTCAGATTTTTAATTTTACGGAGCGGATGACACTTGACAAGCGTAGCGTATGACAAGCAGGTGATTAGTATTTAGTATTGCGTTTTAAGAACAATTACACATGAAACTTGGGCTACCATTACTCATATTGGACAAGAAATAAAGACGTGGTGGGATGGGGAAATGGGAATTAAAAAAACAAATATTAATCCAGTAATATTTTGTATTAATGATAGCGGTAGTAGCGATTGTTTTAAGTCTCCCCTAATGACAGCGCGGAAGAACTAGTAATTTGTTATGGTAACCAGATAGCGATGCGAGTCTGTGGTTAAGTTGAACGTGAACTGATTGCAAGATTATTTGCAAATAATTTGCAAAAAGTAAGAGTATGTATAAGAAACTGAGTGAAAAAACGTTTATTTCACATAAGTAAATGACCTTGCTATTAAGTGTTTGAAATTTTACCGGCACATAAATATTTTGCAGTTTGCATTTTATAACCTACGATTATCTGACATAAAAGAATACAAGCTAAATATTGTCAAAACGTGTTCTCCAATTTACTTATAAGGAGGCATTAGAAACGCTGACTATTATTATTCTGAAGGAAATCTTTTCTTAAACAACCTCATTAAAAACTAATAAGCTCACATCCCTGTTCAGAAATAAGTCAAATATATTGATCTAAAATAAATTGTTTGAAGATCACATATGTAATACTGTTCAGAAAATTTTCATCGAGTTTATTAATGTGACAAGAAGGCATTTGCATAGGGGAATGTAGTTAAAACATATTTCTGTTATATTAGTTTTATAGTTTTTTTAAAATAACACTTGTATAATTTCTGTAGGATTTTAATTTTCTAATTATTTATTGTTATTAATGGAATTAAGATTATATAATTTCAAAAATATGTGATAGTATTGTAACATTCATGTAGAACATTATAAATTGGGATAATAAAAATACTTGTATATTATTAAGAAACTAAACTTGGAGTCTGTGGTTTGAAACTACACAAAAACACTAAACCACTTCACCACACTAAAGCACAAAAATGTTAAATACGTATTTCGACAACTAAGTTGTCATCTTCAGTAGCACTGAATTAAAAATCGCGTTGTCTACACACGGTAGCGTAACAGAACAACACTGATTTCCAATTTACAGGAATGGCTTATTTATACTTATACCTAAACTATTAACTACATCATTAACGTTACATTGATCGTGTATAGCTAGCCAGGTAAAACGATTCAATTATTTTATTTTATTTAAAACATATTAAAATATAAAGAGGGTTCCTTTTTAATATGGCTTTACCAACGTGGAGCCGTTATTAATTTATAAAGGGGTTTCTTTTCACACAGTAGATATATGGTTGTATTAAGTGAGAAAAGTATGCAAAATTATGTTTGGAACTCCTTAAAAACAGAAATCTTTGAGTAACATAAACGATGTGATTGCGCAAACTTCGGTCTTAAAATAAAGTTTATAGCTTCTCGGGTTTGAATATTTTTCAAAAAAAGTTTCGAAATAAGTTCTGTGCAGAATTGATAAATTTGTGATATTTACGCTGTCAATATATCTATTACCATAGCCTAACATAGGCTATTCTAAAGATCGCGAGTGGTATTTCAGCAAAATTTGTGCTATATATCGTCCTCATGTTAGTCCAAAAAAGAGAGACTTGAAATTAAACTAAAACATTAGACTACTAATAAAATAATTAAAGTTTTTAAAGTAGAAGAAGAACATTTTAGTTCTCAAGATGTATTCTACAGAGAGTAATAGAAATTAAATATTTCTATAGTAAACATTTAATCTAATTCGATTGTAAAGCCCATTCATAGCTTAATTGGTAAAACATCGGTCACATAAATTTAAATGACTTTGGATATCATTTGATTTATTTGCAGAGGTTCTTTAGTATATGTAATGGGTGCCGGAAAGTATAGTAATAATAATCTGCTTATTATTTAAGATATCGGTGTCATTAATATAAAAGTCAAATGCTCAAAATCAACAAATATACAGCATGTAATAACATTCTTATAAATTTGCAGTCACACATATGCTCAACGCTTTATGACTCCTGGAATTTAAAGTCGTCTTTGCTATTTTCTTGTCCTGATATAATTTTTATCTGAAGTACTTTAGAATGAACCGTCATGCCAGTCAGAATTTCGATTTTTGAAAAAAGGCGCTAATTTCACATTTTTGGATTTCGCTTTTTTCAATATTTTCTGATGTATAAGAGCCAAGCTTTCGAAATTTAAAAATAATGTTTAGAAAAAAACCTAAAGCAACCTGGAATAACCGTCAAAATGTCAGTTTTTCAAAAGTGGGGATTGACCTTCTTTCGTTTTTTTTTCAGTTTTCTACAGTGGTTTTGATCTTTTCTATAAAATATATTGGTGCAACCTAGCCTAGAACAACATGGGACAACCTTCAAAACAGAATTTAATTTTTTTTGGGAGAACCTCGTTTTTTCTTAATATATAAGCCAATATTGATTTTTTTTAAACTACTAATAAAATAATAAGTATAGGAAGAACAGTTTAGCTCTAAAAATGAATTCTACAGAGATCTAAAGACTGTAATAGATATTAAACATTCTTAGATTAAACATTAAATCTAATTGGATTGCAAAGCCCACTCGTAGCTTAATCGGCAAAACATAGGTCATATAAATATAAATACCTCATTTCAGACTAGTAATTTTAAACTCCACTGATAACATCAATTTGAAGAGGTTCCTTAGCATCTGTGGTGGGGGGGGGGGGCAGAAAATATACTAATAATAATAATAATAACTCCTTATTATTCAAGATATCGGAGTCTTTAATACACAAGTAAAATATATCAAACTCAGCATGTATATACTTTTATAATTTTTTTTCTAATCGTATGCTTAATGCTTTATGATTCCAGAAATGTCAAGTCGTTTTTCGACATTCTCTCGGCCAATTATTATGTTTTTTTGAAATAATATAGAACAAATCTAATAAAACCTGGAACATCAGTCAGATTTATAGATTTCTGAAAAAAGGGGGCCAAGTTTACACTTTCGTAATTCGATTTTTTTCAATATCTTTTGATCTATAAAAGATACGCTATCGATGTTTAAAAATAATGTTAGAAAAAACCTAAAGCAACCTGGAACAACCGTCAAAACTTCAATTTTTCAGAAATGTGGTTTGGGTTTCTTGTTTCGTTTTTTCTCATTTTCTCGACTGATTTTGATTTTTTCTCTTAAAATATTTTGGAACAACTAGCCTAGAACAAACTGGGACAACCGTCAACACAGAATTTCGCCTTTCTGGAAAAACCTAGTTTTTTTCAAATATATCGGCCAATATTGATTTTTTTTTTGAGATTCTTTGCAACAGTAATTAGAACATCTAGAACAACCTAGGGAACAACTTTATAAATTTTCATTTTCGAAAAAAGTTATCTCGGCCAAATTTCTTTGTTTCTTTTGGAAATGCTTTGGAAAATTTAGAACAAATCTAGAATAGTCTGGAATAAATGTCAGATTTTTACATTGTCTTTACAAAATATAAAGTTTTACCATAGTAGGAATATCTGGCTAATGTTGTTCTTCTTATCACGACTTCTCTCGATGACATAAAAGCTTTTTGACGGGTGTAATTATATATTATACTGGCCAATAACGTTACCTCTACTAACTTTATTACTAACAACTTTGTGCCACAAAAATCAATAATCTATCTTCTCTCATAACAATGAAAAATAAGTTTTTTTTTTTTTTACAGAATGGTCTTTCATTATACTCCTAACACTGCTATATCATTTAAGGAAACAAATTCCAAATATAACATTATTGAATCTACTTATACATAATTCACAAAATAAATAACAGAACTTTGGCAAACCCTAATTTTACCTAAAATGAACTTTTTCGTGGAACTTGAACAAAAATTACTCGTAAAAAATTACTAATTGAAGCTCCAAATTTTATGATATTTTTTATGTAATTATTTTTAATCATCCCGCGCAGGTTTTTTTTCCTTTCGTAAACAAATATTACATTACACGGGAATATTTTGAAACGAAAAATCCTAATTAAAAATTATATACACATAGCCGAAAAGTCATCCATCTTTTTTCTACACGCTCTGATGGCTCACCGGGGAACTCTATAGATCAACTTTAATAAGTTTTCTAACATATCATAAAAATGTGGTTTGAGAGAATTTATGTACATATAATACATCATGCATATAACAATTTTCTAATAAGCGCAATTGTTAGATTTATTGCTGGAATTAAACATATAATACATGTCTATTATTCCTTTTTATTAAAACTTAAAAAAAAACGATTCATTAATACAGTTTTTTTTTTTAATTGCAGGTGAGTGTGTCCCCCCAGACTACGTCCTGCTCGGCTTACGACACATGCCCCCGCTTCACAATGAGCTATTCTCAAGGTTGGTATTATTGCACTACAAAACACCGAAAAAAATTCCTTAACACATTAAACATTCGTCCTTTCAAAAATTAATTGTATAGCAAGTAATTGTATCTTTCCTTTCTTCCACTTATGTTAATTACTTCATTGCATCTTCCTCATATAATTCTGTAAATTATTATTAATTTAGAACTGGCTTATATTTGGATTATTTATAACTAAATTAATGTAAATGTAGTGTCATTGTAGTATGTAGATATATACAGTGTGTCAATAAAGTAAGGAACACCCTAAATATCAGCTTTAAAACATATCTATAGCAAAAACACTCAGACACGTATTTTTTTATTTTTGAAGGCGCATTTTCTTAGATTAAATTGAAGTATACAGGGTTATCAAAAAAGAAGATATGACGTTATCATGTGTTTTCTTAAATGGAATACTCTGTATATTTTTAAGAAAATCAAAAGAGCTTCTCATGAAGATTTCAACGATATATGAGTTGTTGGGGATATCTTTAATATTTACTTGTAGAAATTGAAAAAACACTTTTGGTGGAACTACATGATAATTTTTGGTAATTTTAATCTTTGAACGTTGTCATGACAGAATTGTCAGTATGGAAGGTGACGTCTAATCTAATTAGACAGTGACTAACCACCATTAGTTTGTTTGGCCCTGCTTGTTTTTTAATTGCCATTTCTTTTGATAAAAATGGGTCTAAGTGAGAGAGAACGGATTGAGATTCTTATGATGATTGGTTATGGTGACCGAAGAAGGAGTACAGTGGAAGTTTGCGAACTATTTAATGCAGCGCATTCTAATCGGCAACCAATAACTCGCTCAACTGTAAGTAAAATACTTCTAAAGTATGAGGAGTACGGAAATGTTAGGGATCTACCTAAAACTGGGCAAGATAATCCGAATTGTGCTACTCGTCAAGCAGCTTTAAACTTTAATTGCAGCCATGAGACTGTTAGAAAAATTTGGCATAAGCAGAAATATCATCCTTATAAAGTGCATCTTGTCCATGGATTGTCGGAAGATGATTTTGATTGCCGTTTGCAGTTTTCAGAAAACTTGCAAATACTTTGTGAACGTGATGAAATGTTTGATAGAAACATTTTATTTTCAGATGAGGCAACTTTTTCTTTAAACGGAACAGTTAACCGACAAAATTGTAGATACTGGACAGAACATAATCCTCACTGGATGCAGGAAGCTCGATGTTAACATCCTCAGAAGGTGAACGTCTGGGCTGGAATACTAAAG
Organism: Amphimallon solstitiale; assembly: GCA_963170755.1. NCBI lineage: Eukaryota > Metazoa > Arthropoda > Insecta > Coleoptera > Scarabaeidae > Amphimallon > Amphimallon solstitiale. The sequence continues at coordinate 90,955,934 of OY720678.1, read as the reverse complement.
AATAGGATTTTAGGATCTTTCTTTTTTGATGGAAATTTAAATGGGGATATCTATTTGGATTTTTTACAGTTAGAGCTTCTTCCTGCGCTTGTGGAACTTTATCCTGATCCAAATACCCCTGACAGTCCTAGTAATGAAATCTGGTTCCAACAAGATGGGGCACCTCCTCATTATTCTCGACCTGTGCATGACTACCTAAATTTGATTTTTAATAACCGATGGATTGGCAGACGTGGGGTTGTTGAGTGGCCAGCTCGCTCCCCTGACTTAACACCACTAGATTTCTTCCTGTGGGGTTACCTAAAAAGCAAAGTTTATGTAAATAGACCACAAAATATTAATGATTTAAAAGAACGCATACGCCAAGAGATCCGAAGAATCACGCCAGATGTAATCAGCAATATTCAGAATGAGTTTATTTCTCGCCTAGGCTACTGTCAGATTGTGAACGGGCAGCAATTTGAACATTTACTTAAGTAAATTTTTGTTTTAGATTTAAAAATAAACAAGTTAAACTCTATTGTAATTACTTTATGACGTTGTTCCACCAAAAGTGTTTTTTCAATTTCTACAAGTAAATATTAAAGATATCCCCAATAACATATATCGTTGAAATCTTCATGAGAAGCTCTTTCGATTTTCTTAAAAATATACAGGGTATTCCATTTAAAAAAAACACATGATAACGTCATATCTTCTTTTTTGATAACCCTGTATACTTCAATTTAATCTAAGAAAATGCGCCTTCAAAAATAAAAAAATATGTGTCTGAGCGTTTTTGCTAGAGATATGTTTTTAAGCTGATATTTAGGGTGTTCCTTACTTTACTGACACACTGTATAGTTTCTATTCATAACCTGTGTGCGATTGGGAATATTGTTGCGAATTTTATGAAAACTGTAAAATGTATTGGGGCAAGTCTCCAACCCTAGGGCACACCTCTTCCATTATAACGTCGCTATTTAAATTAAATCTATGATCTACATATTTATTTTAATAGCAATAATAAACGAAATATTAGCATTGGGAAATACGAAATATGAAATTTTTATATATAAATTCATTAATTTTTCATACTGTCATATGACAATAATGCCTTTTTATACGTAATATATAGCATGCATTCGTATTGATGTGAATGTTCTTTATGACTGTTAACTGTTGTTTGACTACTCTTAAAGTAATAAAATCATCTCTTTCATCTACACATCAATACGAAAGCGCGTGTGTTTAATTCTATGTATAAAGTGCATTAAAATAAAAAAAAAATCATGAAAATTTGAAAGATTTTATATAAGAATTTGGCCTTTATGAATGCTATTTTAAACTTTTGCATTTCCTGATTTATTAAATCATAGAAACAATTTTTTTAGAAGAGGAATTTATTTTAGATTTCAACATTTTTAATAGATGAACATAACTTCATAGATTTGAAAACAAAGAAAATCCACAGTCTTTCTTATACTTTAAAGACGTTGATTTATATGAGCAATGTATTTTCTAAGGCGGTCTTCATATGAACTATTATTTTCTAAAGGCAGAACGGCTGGCAAAGCCCAGTGTTTAAATTCATAAAATTGGATAAATTTTGGTTTGAATGAAATATAGTTTGCATAAAGTTTTTTCGTCAATTCTACATATACCTGTCAAGATTTATTGTTTTTAAATTAGATTTTTTTGCTGAATCCCCAAACAACAGTTGATATTTTTATTGTTCTTAAAGTAACTTCTGCTTAAATTTTTACTGAAAAGTTTTTTTGCGTTATAAAAAAAATGTGAAATGAATTCGCACTCAACATAAACGAATGAATTCGTTTCACTTCCAGGTAGTACATATTCTCTTTGATTACCAAATTTAAGATAATTTCTCAGTGTTCTAAATTGGAAAAGAAATGTGTTTTGGTTGAAATAGTTATTTATTTTACAAGGGAAAAAAGAATAAAAATCAAATCTTTTTACTCGTATATAATACACTATTTTTTCAGTGACGCGAAAAACGACGATTTACCATTGAACAAAAACATATTATTACAATATATTAAAGTCAGAAAATCAATGGATGTGTTTTAAATTGGTAGGCTGTTGTACTTATAGCGACCTGCTTTGGTAAAGAAAGCTTTTAAGTAATCAAATATCTGTCAATTTAATTTTGTGTTTGGTTTTAAATATTTGCCAACAGTTTTCTCTTACTCCACCGGAATTAGTAGAAGTAGCAAAAGTAGTATCACGAAAGTTATTGCCAGCTAAATCGCGGAAAATTTACAGACTGGGATGGAAGATGAAAAAGAAATGCAGTTCTTTCTCGGAGACGGTGTTATTTGCTTTTTTTTTTCGGAACAAGCGCAACAACAAAAAACCATTGTTCATTGATTAAATGTATATTGCAATTAATTACACTTCTAAAGCGAAATGGGTAAGGGTACACGCCCAAGAAGTCTGCTATTTTTACGAGTACATATGTTATAGGTGTTAAAATTTAAAAATCATCGGGTTAATTACTTTTTTTTAATGTATCGTAGTAAAATTAGTACAATTTTTGTCTAGGTCAAATAAACTGGGATTCTCTTTTGTATATTTCAGTATGGCAGGGTTATCTATAAATCACTTTAAGAACGCTTCTCTCTTAAGTCGATAGGCTAGCGTAGTGTTGGTGCAGTTATCTGTAATTTATTTGTCAGCTTAAACTTATTAGACTTTGCATTGTTTTATTTCTAGTAATTTCTTTTTTAATAATTCTTAACATTTAAGTTGTAATTCAAGTTTAATTAATTCGGCTTTGTGAGAGTTTTTTGTCTATATTCTTCTTTACCCATCTCCGTGGTGTGTAGTATGTCAACTCAAAATCCTACCGATCTTTGACCAAACACAATGTATAATATCGATGAATAAATATAGTGAAATGAAAAATATAAAAATGCGCTCGTTGTTAGCAACTAATCACGAATGACATTTGACAGAATGGAGTATAGTAAGTGTTTATGAAGTGATTCGTCTGTGTTGTTAAAAGACCTATAAATGTCTTTAATAAAATGCATTGTATATAAAGTGATAGACCTCTTATCAATATAAAATTAAAAGAGAAACATATATTTCACATTACGCGACAGTGATTGGGTTAAGTGATATCCAACGTTTGTCGAACAAAGAGCGAATAAAATTAAGTTTCAGTTGATTGAGTTGTTGTGCGAAAGTGTTTTAAAACCGGTAATCGAATCAATTCATCCGGTTCACGCAGAATTCAGGTCGATCCTCCTGTTCTTTTTTTTTTTTACTCGACCGCGCTCTGCTGCCCGACTCGCCGATCAATCGGAAACTTTGTTTTATAGTTTCGGACGATACTCTCTTCTCCGTAGGCGCCTCCGCACACCATCATCAGAGTGCCGGGCGAACGCCCTACGGTAGTTTAACGAGTTGGGACCCCGGACCCGGCATTGGAAGTTCCGAATCAATTAAAACTGTTACTTGACAGTTCAAAATGCGACGGCGGCGGCGGCAGGGGTAGATTAGGGTGGCCGCAACGGTGGTAGGTCGAGTCAGAGATGGCGCTCGGAATTCGATTAGTGAAGCGCCGGGGCACAATGGCCAGAGAGACAAGGAACCGGAAACGAAAGGTGTTCGCTCGTAATGAAGGGGAGTTTGTAGGTAGTTGTAGTTGTAGTTCCCGCACTTCCTGATCGATATGCCCGACGGATGCCCCGCGCGGTCGACGACTTTGCGGCAATAAGCTGAACTCAATTGGCGAGAGACGGGATTTTCTATTTTCTCCGTTCCTTTTCGCCCTTAGTTTCGCTGGGAAATGTTGTAAATGCTAAATCAGATATTGTGTCGCATTTATACAAGTATTGAATTATTAACAAGACATAAAATGTTGGTTAAAATTTATTCGCTATTTTCTAATATATGCCATACATTTTAGAACATCCTCTTCGTACAGTCAAGTTAAAGTTAGTTAGGTAAAGTTAGTTAAAACATATGCTTTGTCAAGTTTTCTTCAAATAATTTTGGACAAAAACCTTTTGGTAACATTTATTTCAAAAAATTAATAATATACTGCTACTGAAACCAGTGAACAGAGCTAAGTGAAAATTTTGAATTTGGCGCTATTCCTCAAACCTTCTTCCACAATCCACTGCAATAGTAACTTTCAGCGTTAAGTGGCAGCACTGCAGTTGCTTGCAAAATTGCTGACATCGATGTTCGTATTAGACACGTTCTGTAATTGAATTCTTGAATGCCAGAGGAGAAACGCCCATTCGCATTCATGGAAGACTGAAAATGTGTACAGTGGTGCAACAGTTGATATCAGCATTGTTAAACGATGGGTTCGCCGCTGTAACTAAGCTGCAGGACAAACACCGTTGGCAGACGAAAAGCGGAGCGGTAGGCCGTTGACTGCAGGGACTCCACGCAGCTTTCAGCAAGTCGATGACATCATCCGTGGTGATCGCCGGATGACTGAAGATGAATTGTGCCGCATTCTCTCGCTCAGTAAAGTGAGTATGATGACGATTATTGAACAACTGGGGTACGAGTATTCAAAGGTTTGTGCAATGTGGGTACCAAGAGTGTTGACCGACCAGAATAAAGAAACAAGAAAAACAATAGCCTCACATCACCGGGCCGGTTGAAGATGAGCAGAGCGTGAAAACGTCTGTGCGTCAATGGCTTAGGAAGAAGCACCGTACTTTTTACCACACTAGGGACACATGCCCTTATTAAAAGATGGGGCAAAACTGTGGAAATGAATTGAATTTTAATTTCTTGACAATTAAAAGGAGAAAAAATGGGAGACATTAGTTATGGGCTAACCCTCGTATATATATATATATATATAAAGAATGCATTTATGTGTGTGGGTGGGTGGGAGTGTATGTTCCCTATAGACTCCGGAAACTCTGAACCAACTTTGATCAGGAAAACTGTAGCATAGTCTGGAAAGTGTTCGAGTGAAGTTTGGTGCTGATCGGATTAAAAATTAAAAAAACTCATTTTTTAAAATGCGTTTGTCATCAAAATAATACGATATGTGGAGTCAATTTATAATAATAATAATAATAATAATTATATAATAATAATAATATAATAACAATAATATAATTTGTTTCAGAGACATGTCTACATACAAAGAAAACATACATGTGTGAAAACGTCAAAAATGGAAACTACAAAATATAGGTAACAAATCATTGATTCAAGAAGTCCTCACAGGAGTAACAATTTAATGTTAATAGTAATTCCTTAACTCTGAGTTTAATTTTTTTAAAACCTTCATGTTTTATCTCGGATGGAAGTTTATTGTATAGTTTACAACCACTATAAACAAGATTTCTTTGAAAAAGTGCTGTTCTATGCTGAAATGGCTGCAGGTAATTATTTTGCCGTGTACTGTATTTGTGGTCTATACTGGAGGTGAAAAATGACCTGTTTTCATGTACAAATGACACTACTTCCAATATGTATAGGTTAGAATTCTTTCTTTTCTAAAAGCAGGTTAACAGCACTCTTGCAATCCCAAGTTATTTATGTATCTTACAGCTTTTTTTTGCATCAAAAATACCCTCTGGGCATCTCTGCAATGACCCCAATGATTTATACCATATCGAATCCTGGAAAACACATTCGAGTAGTAGTATGTCTTCAAAACTTCGAAACTGCAAGAATTCCGCAGATTATATATTGCATAGCAAGCCCTGCTCAGCTCACTGCACAAAACATCAATATGGGCGGACCAAGCCAAAGACTCATCCAACACAATCCCCAATACCCTGCATGAACTAACAAAGAAGTTCATTTTTGTTTCCGTAAACTTTAAGTGATTTTTAAATAATATACATTTGGTTTTTGTATCATTAACTAATAGCTTATTGACTGACATCCAATCTTTTAACTGTGTGCAGATCCTGTCTGCTTTAGATTTTAGATCTAATAAGTCATTAGCATCAATGATTCTATTAATATCATCCGCATAGCGAGAGACTGCGGCCAATGGTTTTATAAGTTTTGGCAGATCATTAATGTAAATTAAGAACAATATGGGACCCATCACTGAGCCTTGTGGGACCCCCACTGTTACCTCTCTCTCAACTGATATTTCTTCATAACATGTAACCCGCTGCCTTCTGTCCCTGAGATAAGACTCAAACCATTTGTTCACCTTACCACGAACACAACACCTATGCAGTTTATAAAGAAGAATTGTGTGATTTATACAATCAAAATCCTTTGACAAATCAATGCACATTGCTAAATATGGCAAATTAGAATCTGCACTAGTAATGGCCCTCGTAAGGCATTGAAACAAGGCAGTATTCGTAGAATAACTAGGACGAAATCCATGCTGATCATCAGAAAATAAATCAAAGTTTTTAAAGTATTCAGCTAATTTAGTAGTAACAATTATTTCAAAAATCTAAAAATATTTAGAAAAGCCATAACTGCAGGGGCCCTTTCAAACACTCGACTATTTGTTCTAGGATGTAGGAAGAAACCTGCAGAATAAAAAAAACCTACACCACAAAACTAAAGATTATTAGTTGTTAAGATACAAGCACCAGTCTCTGGAGTTAAATTATGTAAATCTGTGTCTCCAAATTCAAACTTAGCTAGAGGACATTCTTCAACACTATGTTTAACTGTATCAATCTCAGCTCCGCAATCACAAGCTGGATTCGCAGTCACATTCCCCTTGAAAAACATACTATTCTTCTCTTGAAACTAGTTGATCCAGTGATGCTACATGAATTTTATTTATCTTTGGATATACCTTCGATATTAGGTTGACAAATCTGAACAACTGGACCAATATTCCTAACAGAAACATAATATGAATTCATACTTGAAAAATTATACCTGTCATTCGACCGTGAGGATCTTGGGGATCTTGTAAGGTATTCCAAGTAATGGTTATTATGGACAACATTATATTCTCCATTTTGGACCATTGTAAAGACGGTTACCCTCGACCAAAATCAAATAAAATTAAAGAAATATAGATTAAAACATAAAAATAACTAGGAAAATAGAAACATAAAATTGACACTGACAATATGTTGGTATGAAACAGTGTTACTGATTAACTTTATTTATAATATTGAATTTATACTTGGCTTCACACTCATCCTTAAATATTAATAAATCAGTTCAATTTTTCTGTTCTGATATTGTTCCTGTTAACGTGAATTTGTAGTAGCAGTGAGTCGTCGTCTGTAGATCATGTTTTGGTCATGTCGATTGGTGAAACGATTCTACTAAATTTAAATGTTTAGCCGCGACGCTGTCAATAGAACTAAAAACAATAACCAAAAATAATACAGATTGACGTGGGAACATCTGTGTCAATATTTTCCTTACATACATTGCTAAAAGAGCAACTCTAAAATTTTTAATTGCTTGATCATTTTGCGATTCTTATTAACTATTTAAAGAAAAATAACACAGAAAGAGATCTTTCATGAACTACAAAAATAATGGAATCAATCGAAATAAGACCGAGCCACCAGCCTGGGACAGTTCATTATTGGTATCTAATAATGTAGATAGCGAATAATTTTTAATACATGAATTGTAGATTATCATAAGCTCTGCAATTTAAAAACATTTTCATTTATTCAGAAGACTGTTCGACAACGACGAACCAACACAAACTTAGGTTTTTTTTAAATGGAATGCTATGTTTTTTTTTACATTTTATGATAGCCTTTGGTGGGCTGATTAAACTGATATCAACTTGTATTTGTCGATTTTCAACTGTTTCTGAGATATGGCGATTTTGATGATAAAATACCTATTATGAGCTCAATTAATAGATACATATATCTTTTCAGTACGTGAAATTAATGTTTATTTCGATATATCTACGCATGTTCTTTAGAATTACATAGCATACGTTAAAGTAGGAAATTCTAAAAAAAATTAAAAGGAACTCCTTGTATATGTATATATCATTGAAAAGTACTTAAAATTTACTAATTGAAAATACATACTTTCTAGGCCTGTGGGCAATATTGCAAAAGTAATAGGATATTATATCTGAATAAACCCAATTACCATTTAAAAATATGAGTCGCTTTGACTTAATTAGACATAGCATAATTAAAATTAATCGAAAAGAGTTATACATGATTTTACAAATACGTAATATTTATTAAAATTTTAAAACTCATTAAATGAAAAGTTTGGAAGTTCAAGAATTAGCATTAGTTAAAATATCGCAGTCGCTCTGTGTCAAAAAATTGTATATCGTCATAAACAGTTGATGGATCACATTAGTCTTTATAACATATTTCTTCAAAGCAAAATATAAATTCAGTGGTTATGAAATAAAATCAATACCAGAAGAAATCTCTTAATAAAATACGTAATCCAACGTACACAGAAATAAAAATAAATGTATTAAAATCAATAAAATTCACAAAATTTATATATTACACCATTTTATTTGGAGAAAATGCTTTTAGAATTGGTTTGACTGCATTCGGAAGTATATAAACCTTAAAGACAAATACTTTGAATAACGTAAAAAAATTTTTTTATTAATTTGAAAAATTAATCGCCATTGCTAATTAGCGAGATATGGACGCGTTTCGATTACTTTGAATCGCATCAGCTTGCTGTACGCTTTTAGCAATGACAATTTCTTACCTTATCGTACATACACGAACTGTATTTTTTCTCTCTTAATGTTTGAAAAAACTTAAAAGACGACTATAGTCTTTTAGTTTTTCTATATATATCCTTGTATTTTCCTTTTATCTCTGGAAAACCCCGTATATGTAAAACCTAACAAGTACTGTTTATTAACTTGTCTATTGCGTCCATTAACTTCACTTGTTAAAGATGTCTCTATGTACATCTTATTTTCTAAAAATGTACTGCGTCCTTATTACTTACGAACTTCATCCCGCCTTCATTCTCCGAAACTTTTCCTTTCCACGCACGGAAGCAGCAAATGTCGCCATTTTCCCCTAATTTCACATCATTCATATTTCTTCATCTCAACACTCGCAATTACTTTTCTTGCGAGTCGTCTTCATCCCTCTTTCTTTTCAGACCGTATTTGCTCTTTCTTTACAATCCAGTCTCTTTCATTTTAAGTCGCTTTCGTTCATCATTATGCGTTTGCTTGCTCGACGGAGCACGATACTTCAACTCTCGAAAGTCTTGATGTGGTCATTTGGATATGGTATACACGGGGAATACTTTAATGTGAAATTATGCAAGTCGCGTCTGCCTCGTTACTTTGGAGTTCGCGGAAAGAAAAGAAATAAATTTTTATCACGGCGCTAGCTGGTTGACGTAAGAAAAAAATTTCAGACTTTTGCGACTCTTCCTCTGTTTTTTCCTTCCTTGTCACAGTTTTTTTTTTGTCATGTTAAAGTAAGTGCGGCTCTCGCGAAGGCTTATTCCAGTTTGAAACTAATTTAAATTTGTCTAACTTACGTATGAGTTTCAGATATATATTAGAAAATTCCTGCAGAACTTAAAGATTGTTCGATTTCATAATGTGTATGAGAGATGGGTATTTACTTTAAAAAGAATTTTGTGGAGTTTATGTATAGTTACGGCAAAAAGTTTTGTCCGATCCAAACACCAGCGAAGTAGAGAGTCTACTGCAGTAAATTTTAACACCAAATAAAGAGAGATTGTATTAATTTTTTTAATTCATAAGTATGAGTATGTATTAAACAGGTTTGTAAAAGAAAGTATATCTGGCATGTACAAGCAAATATATTTTAAATATTGGTGTTAATTTATGATTTATTAATATTATTAATAATAATAATCCTTACAAATAATTTAATCAGTAAACAAAGTATTAATAAAACGAAAACTTTTATTAAAGAAAACAAACAAGTTACAGTATTAAAAGCTGATAAAAGTAACATAACTGTTGTAATGAACACAAATCCATATATAAATAAAATGCAAACCATACTAAATGATAATAAAAACTTACGCACAAATTAAAAACGATGCAACTGCTATGTTTCAGAAACTTAATAATGATCTTATTAATAAATGGGAACAAAAAAAGACTTATTTCTATTACAATTTCAAAATCTCTCAATATAAATACTGCCCTTCCACCTAAAATTTATGGTTTATTAAAATTCATAAAAAAAGACATTCCCTTGATACCTATTGTATCATGCATTCAATGTCCTTTTTACAAATTATCAAGAAAATTAGCCAATTGCATATCTAATATTCTTATATAATATATTATTATTAGGAAAAAATAAATCTTATATTAAAAATTCCTTTACTTTTAAAGAATTTATTGAAGTAAACAAAGATTATAGATTGATTTCTCTTGATGTTACGTCAATTTATGCAAATATTTCTACTGACTTAGCTAAAAACATTATTAGGAAGCACTGGTTTACAAGACACTGAATTAGATCATAATTTCTTCATAGAAGGTTTATATATTTCATTAACTTCAACGTATTTCCAATATAGAGATAAGTACTATAAAAAAATATATGAATGTGCTATGGGTGCTCCAATATCAAGTGTTATAGCACAATTAGTAATGGAAGACCTTGAAGAAACAATTATATCAAAAATGAATTTTGAAATTCCATTTAACAAAAGATATGTTTATGATTGAATTTTTGCCATACCTGAACACAAAATAGATAAAATAGATAAATTATTTAATAGTTATCATGAAAAAATTCAATGTACAAAGGAAACAGAAATTGATAATAAAATCAACTCTCCAGATATGACTTTAGTAAAAAGAAATAACAAAATTATAACTTGGTACTCTAACACCACCTCCCCTGGAAGGATAATGAATTTTCAATCATGTCAACCATTTTCTTTTAAGAAAAGTGTTATCATAAACATTACAGATAGAACAATCAAGCCCAAATTTTAGAAAGCAAGTTTTAGAAAATATTACTACAACTTTAACGAACAATAATTACCCTCTAAATTTTACAACCCACAAAAATACTGCAATCAAAATATAAATAATAATCAAGTAAGATCTATCCCTTATGTTACAAAATTATCAAAAAAATTAACTAAAATGTTTAATAAATTTAATATTAAAGTAGCACATAGAAGCTATAATAATTTAAAGTTTATAAATACGAATATTAAAACTAAATTTTCATTTAAAAAAAAACACACTGTATAGTATTCCTTGTAATAATTGTGAAAAAATATGTATTGGACAATCAATGCAATATCTAGAGGCAAGATGTAAAGGTCATAAATATTGCAAAAATACAACTGCTTTAAAAAAGTATTGTCAAAATTTAAAACATAGCTTTAATTTTAATAATACTAAAATTCTAAATACTGAGATGAAAAATAAATCTCGATTACTATTGCAACTCATCTAAATTAAGAAAAATGAATCAGTTTGTGTTAATGACCGAGGTGAAATTAATGCACTTTCAAAAATGTACTTTTCCTTACTGAGCTAAACCAAAAAACAAATTTCTTTTTATAACTTAAAAAATCAGTTGATTAATTTTTTGTTTAGACCTATAATTTCATTGTATACAAACTTAATCAAGAAATCAAGTTGGTGAAATTCAGAGACAAAGTATAGAAGCACGACATAACCATATTGTTCTGAATAATGACAAGCACCAAAGCACAATGACGTTATATTGTACAGACTTGTTAATAGACACAATAAAAACGCTATTGTTAAATGAAAATAACGTTGATAAGCAGAAAATATATTTATTTATAAAAATTGCTGCAAATGTTCTCCATTTGCTTGTAAACGCAACATTATTAGTCGTTTCATGTTTTTAAATACATGGAAATGCTGTTCTTATGTTATGTTTTGAATTTCATGCCTAATCGCTTGTTGAAGTTACTCCAAATTGTGCAAGTGGTTTTTATAGATATTATTCTTTACCTGTCCAAAAAGAAAATAATCTGATGTTGTCAAATCTGGACTCCTCGATGACCATTATATGCCAAGGCATATAATACGATTTCCATAACATTGTTGCAAATAATCTATGGTGGTCCGTGCAGTGTGAGCAGTGGCTCCGTGTTGTTGAAAATAGCCCCTTGTTATTTTACCACCTAAATGATTAATCAATTCTCTCAAAATGACACTTTGATATATCTCTACATTAATTGTAGTATTGATTAGAAGTGACATAACACTTGTAAAAAACTATAAAATAAAAATAAGCTATTCAGTACTTCTCAGTTTTTATTTTTTTATTAAGCAATGCACTTTTAACGGTAATATCTTTCGAAAATATTTACGAAAATTCAAATATAATAATAAAAATAAGTTTTAGAGTCAAACTAATATTAAAAATGAACTTATTTGTGCTTCTTAATGTAATATTTTATCTTTTATTTATGTTTACATGGTGTACTATGGTGGTATTTCGAATTACACAAAATATTTTTTTTTACACTGGCACGTATTTGTAGCACAGTTTTTGCTACAGGTGCATCTTATAAAACCTTGACTTTTTTCCAAGTAATTTAAGAAAAAGTAAATATTAAATCGCGTAACTAATCTGTAATAGAGTGTCTGCAATATTCCATGCTTAGTTTCAATTTTGTACAGGCCATCATTGTTTATTTCCAGAACAATGCCAATAATATTCCTTAGGTCGCCCCTTCCTTTATCTACATCAGGAATCCGTACACTCACATTTTCTCAAACTTTAGCTGTCAGATGCGATTTGTCAGAAGCAGATTTCATTTACTTAGCCTGTTTCTGAAGATTTTCAGCAGCTGTTTTTAGATTTTAGAAGTTTCAGCATCATTACTATTACTAACATCTCCTGCCTGTCTGTGGGTTAATAAGAGGGGCGAAAATTAAGGCATCGCCGTTTCGCGTTTTTTAAACTTATTTTGTAATTTTAGAATCTCAAAAAAGGCATAAATTTATAATGTCAAGGTTAGTTTTTGTACTAATATATTTTCTTAAGAAAGTTATGTGTTTTAGAAATAACCACAAAAATGCATGAATTTGATTAATGTGTACTAACTAAGGCTGGTGCACAAAAGAAAAAAAACATCCTCTACGCGCCAGCTGCACATTTGATGTACGATATAAAGAAAAAATCAAATTTATGTAATTATTTTTAAAGATAAAAGACATTAATAAGTAAACATTGTCACACACATTTTACACGAGGTTTTTCGCGTCGTCTATCCCCACTTTACGGTATCTCTACCGGTCCTAGCAAAGACGAAAGTCTATTGGAATCGGTCGGCTATTGCAGACTTAAATGCGAGTGACAGTTTAATTACAAACTGTCACTCGCATTTAAATGTCATATATACCTATAATATTCGAGTGTATAATAATATAACAGTTATGGGCAAGTGAGAATTGGCTTATTATAAAACATCAACAACATCAACAGTTCCATATGTACTCATTCTTTATACATTATGTTTCCCATCTATAGTATTCCTTTATCTATGACAGAATCTGTGAATAAAACCGAAGCCCTGTGACAGAACCGAATATCGTCTACCTCCACCTACTCACACCCCTTTGCGTCTACCCGTCCCGTGAGTAATATAAGTTGCATAAGTTTCTATTTGTTGGTAAACGCCACTCTTAAACCAGTTTCAATACATTTTCGAAGGTCATCTTTATCTTGAATATCCTTTATTATTTCTGGTAGTAGTGATGACGTTGAAATACCAACTTTGGGTTTAACTCCAAACATAGCTTTGTACGGCGATTGTTTTATGCCCGAATGATAGGCTCCGTTTTTCATAAATTGTACATACCTCAAGCCTTCTGACCATTTAGTCGATTGATTATCTTTTAGCCAAATCATGTTCTCGACGTCTTGGTTGGCACTCTCAACGGAGCCCTGACTTCAGCTTTGCCGTGGTTTTCCGTGCACTAGCTTAAGTTCTGTCCAAAAACTCGTCATTTCACATATAATATGGATGACGAATTCTTTTCCATTGTCTGACTGCAAAATACATGGGGCACCTCAAAAATATGTCATTTAAACGGTAGGCTACTTCTTCAGCTCGTTTAGATTCCAAAGCACGGAGCAAAACACTTATTCAAGTGATCTTGGTAGACTATAATAAATTTAAACTTTCCATCAGGTTGAGTCTGAAAATCAATGAGGTCCACTTGGCACCTGCTGTTCATTTCAGAATGTAAAAAATTGGCTTAGAAACTAAACCTCTCTTTTTTTGTCTTCTTCTCTTGACATCTTACACACATAGATAAATACAGGTTAACCATCTGTTTTGTGACATTAGCATATTTTAAAGATGCCTCAGCCAATAATCTGTCACGTCCGCAGTGTCCGACAGCTCTGTGAGCTGCATCACTAACATCATACAATTCCTCAGCCGTAATATAGTATTTTATGTTATCTTCACTACGGGCAACAAGTTCTTTAACAGAGCCAATGTTTAAAATAGCAAACCTATTTAATCTCCTTTGATGAAGTGATGTTTAGATTTCAGCTTTTTCAGCCTCTTCCTCTTGTAGGGTAAGATCTAAGTATTTATCTTTTGTTAAAACATTAAAATGAGAAGATTTTATATTTTCACTTTCCAACATTTCTTTTAAAAAGCGCTCCCTCCATTTGAACTGTTCAACTTGAACACTAGATGATGACACATTCATAATAACAATATAAGAATAACACAAAACTTTTAAACTACGTTCAAAAAATTTATTAATACTGCTTCCCGAATTGCACGTACCCAAGTCACAACGGGATTGCGCGTAATGAGTGAATAGACAACTAAATCGTGTTTATTTTATCACATGAAATGATTCAATCAGTTTGGCCTAGGTCAAACTAGATAAGCCTAAAGTATCTAGGCCAAACTAGTTTGCCCTGAGCAAAACTAATATATAGCCTGACACGCGTAGGATAAACCGGTTTGGCCTAGGACAAACTAGTTTGTCCTGAAATCGGGTTTGTCCGGTAACATAGGTATATATTTAACAAGTGCTTTTCAAAGTCTTTAAGTTCAATAGTTATCAGTAGTAGTAATCGTAATCACCGACTACTTCTGCGGAAGTGTTGAAAGGTGGAACAAATTAAATTACACGCATTGTAATTTCAAAAAAAATCAGTTCTCATTAATTTTTTTAATTCAACTCGTTTAGATATCGGCGAACCGTGTTGAAATAATAAACATGTTTCCTGTGCCCAGCGGTTGCAAAAAGCGCGTGCTAGCACCAAGTTCAAATAAAATACGCTTTAATTTTTCACTTGGAGTCGTGAAGCGGAAATTTTTGATTTGCGCTTTTCATTTCGTCAAAAATATAAAAATAAAAGCGTAAAAAAGGAACGAAACAGACCAGAACGCGGAATAGAAAAATGCCGTTCGTAATAAATTTAACACAAAATGTCGCGATTAACCGGTTGCATAAGTCCACCAAGTAAAATATTAAACGGACTTTTGGTCGTTGCATTCGTTTAAATTAGACACAATTAGTAGCCCACAACGAAATACATACACCGACAATAACAGGGGGAACGCAACGCAAGTGCTGCATAACGTAGAACGTTCTGTTCATCATTAAGCAGCAGCGTCAGAGTAGACTATGTGTGAGTTATTCCGGCTGTCCACCAAATTAAAAAACAAACTGAAAGAGAGCTCGCGTTTGGCGGCTCGATGTGTTGCGTGCATATGTGTGTGTGTGTGGGTGCATAAAGAAAACAGCAGGAAAATAAAAAGCGACCGGAACTAAAAAGTACAAACGTGACGTTAATAATAGCGGCAATAAAATCCGACGCCCAATACAAGAGCGCCGAGCATATTTTGACAGTACGCCGAGGTCATTCCAACATGAATTTCCCCATCATTTCCTCGTTTTGGCAAATGCAGTTTTTTGTCGAGGTTTCGAACGGTGATAGTTGATTTTTTTAAAGGACATCCGAACGGGACTTGACGAAGAGTCGATTGGTTGATTTTGGAGTGTTTTTGGTTTAATATCTGGTGTTGCTAGTTTTTCCTCAAATTATCACTAACGACTAACCGATAAAAATGAACGTACAGATTAGTGGACCAATATGTTGTGCGTATAAAAGAGTACCTAATATTTAATTTGTTTATAACTCAACTAACAAACTGGATTTGTTACACTCTAAAAAGTGTTTGTGTAAAATTACAATGAAAATCATTGGCAACTCCATGACCAATTATAATCATTGTAAGAAAAGATGTGAATGTAGTTCTACAAGTACATCATTTAACATTACTTGTTCAGCTGGTAAAGATACAGCAAGGTAATGCAGTGTTACAAGGCATGATTGTAAATTTCAATTTTTAACAATAAAATTTACACACGTGTAATGTAATATCACAGCACCGTTATGTAAGACACAACGACTCGATGTAAATTTACTTACACTAACTGTGAATGTACATTTATTCCCTGTTAAGATACATACATTAAGTGTGGCTCTACAACCGGACTATTTAATTGT
Organism: Amphimallon solstitiale; assembly: GCA_963170755.1. Classification (NCBI taxonomy): domain Eukaryota; kingdom Metazoa; phylum Arthropoda; class Insecta; order Coleoptera; family Scarabaeidae; genus Amphimallon; species Amphimallon solstitiale. Next base: position 90,939,504 of record OY720678.1, on the reverse strand, counting down.
ACGTACAGCTCTTATATTTTTTTATTATTATTAAGGAGCCTTTTCATCTGTCATTTTTTACGTAAAACCAAGTTAACACCTGTGCATTCGTCAAATGTAATGTACATTGGGGGGCAACGTAGATTTATACCGGCATTCAGTTTTTGCATGCATTCGCGAGGCACTTTAGAATCTTGTAGAAATATCACTTTTTAAAAATGCTTTTCATTTATATTGCCCTATAATTTGTAGAAGATATGTTTCATTGAATAAAGAGCGGTCTAGGTTGTGGAATTTGCGAATCCTGTGCTGCTCCACTACTGTAATCAAAAAATAAAAGAAATAACTGTTTAAGCTAGGGATTTTATATATTGCAATTAATTTTATTATTACAAAGATAATAGATATTACAAGGTGTATATGAAACACAAAAAAAAATCTAAAGTAAAATAAAACACGAACCAATAAACTTAACAAAAAAAATTAACATTTAATCAACGTTTCAGTATTTTAACAACTAATATTTCTCAACTTATTGAGTAAGGTTACAATTTCAGTAAAGCTTCTTTTGTTGCCTTTCGTCTCCTGAACAGTGTTAATTTTTTAAAAATATATTTGATATATTTTTCTTCATAATCTAGAGTCGGTCATAATGTTTTTTCAATTGCAAAATTGAAATAATTTCCTGTGTTTTTGCACAAAGTTTTTCTCAACTTGTCAAAATGCCAAAATGATACTTCTTTTTGAAAAGAATTGGCTATTCTATGATTTGTTGACAATAGGCTGCGAACGATTTATAAATGTTCTTTGCATTGTATACGTGTCATTAAACAGCTTCATGGAAGCTCCATCTTATATAAAATCTTCGGGCGAGTCAATTTATTGAATGTCTATGTTAGATCTGATCGGCGTTATATTTTTCAATTGAAACATACACATTCTGCTTATGTATATGTCTTCTTATACATCCACTAGAAAAGTGAAAATTACTTATTGTATACATACATCACATATAACACTATAAAATGATACATACATCATATATGTATTGTTTATTTGCCCAACAGAATAGTGATTTACGTTACATATAATACAAACAGAGCTAACTTACCAAATAATACACTGTAGGTTGGGCCCCACTATACAGTCTGCGAACTTAATCTTCGCCACAGACAAACTGATGCCAAAGCTTTAAATAATTGTTACTCTCAGATGCTAATAATGAACCACAATAATTAACTTACCTTATAATAACTTATAAATATATATATACAACTATTAATTGTATAACCAAAACACAAACAACAACATGTAATTGTCATAAAAACCACTAGTAAACTGAAATCATTGCGCATGCGTCCACGAAACAAAACATCAGCGACTCGCAAACACATGAAAACTACACACGATTTTAATTCCTTTCTTAAAGATAATGCACCTATGGGCTTGCTGAATATAATTTTACTATCATACAATATAAGGAGAAGTAGTATCTGTCTCTTAAAAAGTAATACAAATCACTTAAATGGAATTGGTCTAGAACAGAGACTTACATCATGCTACATTGACAATTCACACTCAGGCGTCAAGTGATTTATAGTGGGATTGAATATTATAGGATCTTGGATGAACCTATACTTTGGCAAGATTTATAAAAATGATAGTGGACAATAATATAATTTATATAATAATTGTTTAGGTACCTATACAATAAAAAATAGTATTTAATATTAATTTTCATTTTTAAAATAGTTCTGATAAATGTAAAATTAAGTATTCGCACGTATAAAAATCACAAGTGGGTTAATCAGTAAACATGTTATAAACTTTTAATGAGAATACTTATCGAGAAACCTTATTTGGTATTGTAATCTCACAGTATTTTGAATTTGAAATCCTAGAGACTAATAGCGAATTTACATTACAAGTGATGAAAACACACTAAATGTTGTAAAAGTTTTATGAGACGAAGCAATTTTACATTACTTTTAAAACTAAAATTACATGCTCACTGTGATTTTACAGATAAATTGCAATTTCACATTAAACTTCAGGCGATCTTACATTGCATGGATTATTACATTTTAATTTTTGGAAAAATTACTGTTATAATAAATGTATTTTTCAGTCGATTTTTTACAGTGAGTTGTAAATAGTGTCTCATTAACAATTACATGGTTTCTAAGAGAAATACCTTCATTATTATTATATTTTACACGTACCGTACTAATTATATTCATTACTTGTTTGCTTAAGAATAATTATTTAACACTTAATATTAGATTGCCGCTAAGGGCCCTTTACCTTTATACGATGTTTTATTCTTACATCTTGCATTAATGCTTGTACGGCTTCTAAATCAAATTGTGTAAGTTTTTGGAATATCCTCTTTCGTAATTGTTGCTCATTTCTAGTTTCCCAACAATAGCCAATAAGGCCCAAATAGTTTCAATAGGCCTTACCTGCGGGTCATTTGGAGGATTGTCGATTATAGGAATATATAGTATTTCTTGAGCTTCTAATTAGTTTATGGTTTTTCTAGTATAGTGCGCCGTTGCAAGATCAGGTCAGAAACAGGTAAATATCATTTCGAGCTTTCCAACCATTGTCATATATCTTTTTAGCCAATAAGACCCAAAAAGTGTCAATTGGCCTTACCTGCAGGACATTTGGAGGATTGTCGATTCTAGGAACATATGGTATTTCTTGAGCTTCTAACCAGTTTATGGTTTTTCTAGTATAGTGCGCCGTTGCAATATCAGACCAAAACAGGTAAATACCATTTCGAGCTTCCCAACCATTGTCATATATCTTTTTTAGCCAATAAGGCCCAAAAAGTTTCAATTGGCCTTAGCTGTGGGACATTTGGAGATTTGTTGATTCTAGAAACATATAGTATTTCTTGAGCTGCTAACTAGTCTATGGTTTTTCTAGTATAGTGCGCCGTTGCAAGATCAGGCCCAAAACAGGTAAATATTATTTCGAGCTTCCCAACCATTGTTATATATCGTTTTCGACAATAAGGTTCGAAAAGTTTCAATTGGCCTTACCTGCGGGACATTTGGAGGATTGCCAATTCTAGGAACATATAGTATTCCTTGAGATTTTAACCGGTTTAGGGTTCTTCTAGTATTATGCGCCGCTGCAAAGTCACGCCAAAACATGTAAATATCGTTAGTTTGATGTATATTAATGAAATTCATAGTTTTGTGAGAGTGTTGGGGATATATAATTCGGCGACCACTGCTAGCCCTCTTAAATGGCCTACATAGGGTCTAGATATTTCCAATTCAGATATGACACACCCACCAAAACTTTATCAAAAAATTTTGCTTTTCTTTACATTTTATGTTTTCCGAGGTATTTTCAATGTTATCTATATAGAAGCTTGTACTTCCATGTAGCTGCTCATGACTAAATGTAAAATATTTCTCGTCGTTCATGATTATTATTATTAGCAAAATGTATACGTCGTAAAGCTCGACAAGAACGAGGAATTCTGGCCAATGTATTTGCTGATTTTAATAAATTTACAGACAAACAGGTTCACACCCACATTAATAAATAGCGTTACCTTTGGGACATTTCTTACGTTTTCTATATTTTAAAACATTTCGTGCTAAATATCGAGAAATTGTAGCTTTTGAAACGTTAAAACGGTAAGGAAGTTTCCTTATACACACCCCAATAGTATTTTTGGTATGTTCGGAAAATTTATTGGCTTGAACCCCAGTTAATTTGCGTGGACGGCCTATTTTTGGGAGGTTAATGCATGGTATTCCTTGCTTGCATTCTAAAATTGTACGATATGTAGTGCTTTCTGATATGTTTCTCTCACTAAAAATGTTATCTATATCTCGATTGGGCAGCTATCCAACCAGGTTGTAAATGGACTTACGAATATTTAGTTTATATGATATTATAGAAACGACAGACACTAATGTGAGATGCCAAATCAATCAACAAATTTCTTCGTGGCTGGCTAGATTTATTACATTTACTATACTACAAAAAGCATTAATATCTTGCCAAAACCTATGTAACAGGTGTTAACTGTACCAACTAAGACGCCAAGTATGAACGAATGGTTGTCTAGGTGGGTGGGGAAATATGCAAGGTGTAACTGTAAAACTTTGGATTATAGTGCGTCGTAAAAGTAGCACCCACAGCATACCCAAAATAACACTTTATTCGGTGCGTGATTGAAAAAGATTGTCAATTAGAGTTTTTGGTTGTGAAAAGCTTAAGTTAACGTCGGGAAGACTGCTGTAGCCGATATGTTAACCGTCTCGTATGCCTATGGCGATCTTACGTCTAACCATCTAAAAATTCAGCAAAATTCATATGAATTCACCCAAGTGAACTCTCAAAGGCAAGTGTTCAGAGCGAGTTGTCGAGGTTGGTTAGTGAAGGCCATATTTGCGCTAAAGTGTGATTGTCGCGACTCGGATCTAAAGGAATTAACCACCAAGCATCAAAAAGCGACCGGCGCGTGCCGACCAGCGAACTTCGAGATCGGATTAACTTGGAGGTACGACTGCAGCATCTCTTCCACCGTTCAACTGATAACTATCAAACATCAATACCTGTCGTGCGTTTATTTTACCTGTGTATATGTATAAACATTATTAAAAATTCCGTTGCTAGTGAATTATATTAATGTATTTAATTCAAGTAGTAAATTCATATGTGTAACTCCGTAAATTAGTCCACACTAAATAGTCTATTTATTAGGTAATTCTGCTTCAACTTCAGTCTTTCTTTTATATTATCTATTAAATTTATTATCGCAGTCATTGATGACTTATTAGTCATATAACCTTACTTTCATTTCAACATTTTCCCTTCAATTCTGTATATTTTAGGTAGTCAATTATTCATCCGCCAATACAAATTCAATAAAAATTAAGAAGGCGATTCTTTTTTATTTTTCTTGTGTTTCTATTGACAGATAAACTATTGTATATTGTCCTACTGTTACTGATAAAAAATTTTACTTTCCTATGCGGCAAGCCACTGAATACTTGATTAAGTTTCCAGTTTATTTAATTAATTAAATTAAATCCTGGGTATTGGTCGTTTTGTCTAGAATCTCTTCCATCTTATCTTATAATAGGTGGAGATTGTGGCTTAAAATATGAAACAAAATGATTTGGTCAAGAGCATATATTTTAAGGTTACAGGTCTGTCACCCTAACGTTGCATGTTACTACTTTGCGATTAGTGTAATAAAATGCATATGAAATTAGCACAGTCTTTTAATAGCCATCAGCATGTAACTCTGTATATGTAACGTAAGTAAAAATGGAGAAATAAAACAATGTTGAGATAATTTTTTTATTGTCTTTACATAATATAAATTAAACAATTATATTTGGAAATTCGTTCGTAAAGAACAAGTTAACATACTTAAACCCCCCTCTAGGTAGGGATAGCTACAGTGGCTATATCATTATCTAGTCACTGTAGGGATAGCTAAAGCCTACTTCATTCTTATGTGTATTCCTGTTCTGTTACTACAATGGTCGCATTCAGCAGACACTCCAATCGTTCACTTGACAACAGTTGAGTGTTCGCTGGACAGAACCGTTCACCTTTATGGATCACCTTCCATTTGGTACTTTTTACTGCTGCCGTATGTTAGAATTAAGTATACAAATTAAATCGAATAATCAATAATAATAAATGTGTTTCTGCGTTAAGTTTCAGCGAAGTTTTTAATGTAAGGGCTGGTTTGTGCAACCCCGATTAAAATACTCGAGTAACTCCAATATTATAATCCATTTGTTTCTGCTCATTACCTTTAATTTGCTTATCTTACTTTTCTGGTAAATTTCTCCGAAATTGTGTGTTACGTTGGTGTTGGAATTCGTTAATGGCACATGCGTACAGAATACGCTCAATAAGAAAGCGTAGAATTATTCCGCTCGCAAAAATGGCAACCGCTCCGTAACATGGTCAGAGTCAGAGATTTAGGTAGTATTTAAAGTGATGTTGTTTGTTAAGAAATGAGTGTTATCTCACTCATAATTTGGTGAAGAGCATAACTTCTAAGGTTGTACCTTAGCCAAAAACACTACGTTTAACACTCTTTTCTACAGATTTCTACTGAAGATGGCAACTTAGTCGCCGAAATACGTATATGGATTTTTTTTATATCTTTTTAATTTTGGTGGTAGTGGATTTTCCGTTTTGCATTTTGTTTCCATCTAATCTTGATGGGGTTGTATCTCATACAACATAAACTTACTTAACAGCTTTGACTTACTCTTTAGGAAATGAGTGATTTCGAAATATACGAATGAAAACAACGTTGCAAAGTAAAATTCAAAAAAAAAGAAAATCAGAGTGAGAAAAAAGAATCAAAAATTAAAAATACATACAATGTATGTATTTCTTTTATTGCCATTAAGATCTTGGATTTCTCGATATACAAGACTTAAAAGTTTTGAAAGAATACCCGAGGATTCAAGAGTGAATTTACTATACCCTCATTAACAAGCAAGCAAAAATTAGCAAGACAATTTTCTATGCGGATTTATTAGCTTTCATGCTCCAATCCGTCGACGTCCAAGACAACCTTGAGAAGAAAAGTCAAATGGAGATATGAGATATATCTGATGATTTCAATGCAAATAACTTCAAGACTCTGAAATTTCACAGTATTGCTGGATATTTTTGGAGTAACACGGCAAGAGTTAGAAGACTCCAAAAACTCCTCGTACATCACGGGTGTTCACCTAGGAACAGACGTGGTACTGTGAAGACAGAACTAACAAATTACCCGCATAAATTAAAAAACTTATCATACAATATATTTTATCGCCAACCGTCAGTAAAGTGATGCGTTACCATAGCGTTTTGCGGAGGTAAAGAAACACTTTATCGTACTGTACAATAAAGTACTTTACCTGCCGCTAATATCTGTCAGCGTAGCATGACTGATGACTTTTAAAAATAAATCGTTTGTCACTGTCATAAACTGTCAAAAGTTATTATATCTTTATTTCTTAAATTAACAATTTTAACGGTTGGCGATAAAATTTTGTATGCACCACGTCAGTAAAGTACCTTTACCGAACTCGTCTGTTACTCGCCGCGCTCGCTTCACTCGCTTGGCTCGTAAACCAGACTCGTTCGGTAAAGTATCACTTTACTGACTTGTTACATAAATAACTATAATCATACAAAGTTCGATAAAGCCGTTATTGTAGACGTCCATACTTGCTTGAAACCCCTTCTTTAAAAAAATTTTTTTAAAGTGGTTTTGGAGAGTTATAAGATTAATATCAAGAAATTAAGCAAGACCACTCTGGAAGCAATAAAATCAATCATCTATAGCAATATTATATACCATTAATAAATGCAATGAATTCAATTACCATTATAATATCGTTGTTCTCAGAAATAATCTTAAATATATTTAAGTAAATAACTCGTTTCCTCTTTAATTTCTATTTGAAATGAAACCGGAATAGGAATCAAGCCAAGCTAATATAGATAAGCATCAATTGTAATCACGTATTTCATAAAAAAGACAGCGGGAGCATAAAAGAAAAGCGGGTATATATTTGATATCTTTCGGTGTGGATAACACATGGGGAAGTATTAAACCAAACATGCCCGTGACGCTGAATGTATTTTTTATGTACACTTGACAAAGTTTTATTCCATGATAAAATATGACACATTTGTATAAGCCAAGGTTACCACTAGTCGTAAAGTTTTTGCTACATCACTCGTAAAACATTTTATTAATATTGGAGTTGAATGGGTATGTATGTAACAAATTGGCACGCCATCTATGGAAAAGATATCAAAATAATATAAACGGAGAAATTGAAACTTCAGCCGTTCGTTTTTACCCCGTTCAAATTAAAAATTCACAACAATATCACAAAAGAATATGACAGTTTGATGATTATTTCGACGAGCGTGGTGCATACTAAAAACTTTCAGAATATACAAAATCAATGAAGGGATTTATTAATCTTTTCAGAAATTATAAGTTTCTGAAAAAAAAACACAAAAATACACGGGTGGGCTTGGAGATATCAGAAGATTGTTAAAAATATTTTACTTACAATTTTTAGAGAACATTAATACAAACTGATTAATTTAAGCACAATATGACTTTCAAATTAATGCTTGTTGCTAGGAGAATGACTAGTATAATCGGCTACATAAGGATTTTGGGACTATAGGAAAGAAAATTCAAACTACCAGTAATGAAGTTTTGCACATATATTTATTAATATGTTAACTAATTAATAACAATGATCTAATAATCAAATTTTCTACATAAGTCATAAAAATACCATAAAACAAAAAATTTACATATTGATCCGTTTTACCTGTAACGTAGGTCAAAATGGGGTAGTACAATGTTGGTACTGCTCCGCCATTTCTATCTTCTATACATGCACAATTAATATGCGCCTATTTACCGCACTTAGAGCAAGTGATCCAGCCTTCAGAGGAAGTAGCATGGAAAGTTTAGTATCGCTAGTGTCTATCATTCCCTTTTATTGTTGTTTTACTGCTTTTTTGGTACTGTTCCTATTATTTTCTATTCTTCTTTTTACTGCGTTCACCTTTGCTGAAATAATTTCTTGATTCCTATTTATCAGAACTTTTTCCAATTCGTTTTTTTTTATGGTGATGACGTTAGCATTGCCCTTATACCTTCCTCTTTTAAACTAAATCATTTCTTTGCTTGATCAATTAGAGAAATTTTTATGATATTCATAGAGCTTGCCAGTCCATAGTTGCAGTCACAGTCTTTTGGGTTCCTGTTGGGATCAATATTCTGATTTTGATTTCTTTTAGGAGTACAAGTATCCAGTATTCTTTCTTTGTTTCTTTTCCTCCAGATCAATGCGTATATTTTCTATTTCAATAGCAGCTAATGCTAAGAAATTTGCATCGAGAAAAGAGTTTCTGTTAACTGGTCATACTCAGTTTTTTCTGAAGCCTTTGATGGCTGTGAGCAATTTTGCCGCTTTGAGATAAGCAGCACGAGTATAACAAGTATTTGTTGAAATATTACAGTAGGTCCAGGGTTTGCTCTAAACCATTTTCATAATTGTCTTCATAATAAACACTCAAAGGTTTCCTAAAAGAAACATCGAATGTTTGAGGCTGATGGATACAATGCGGTGGGAGGCATAAGATGATTATCTATTATCACTTATATATTTGCATCTTTTTAGTATGTGAATTATGTCCATTGATCAAGAGCAGACCAATTCTTTAGATGATCGTAAGAAATTCTTAAACCATTCTAAAAACAAATTCATATCAATCCATCCTTTACCATTTAGATCAACCCAGCTTACATGAGCACGGCCATCTATAAATGCTTGTTGTATTCCTTTTGTGAGTAATATTAAAATAGAACGCGTATAAGCCTTATCTGCAGAAAAGCAGATTTCTGCCTTGAAAGTCTTTCCTTTCAAAGCTATAATTTTGGAGTTTTCCTATTAATTTACATACCATACTGTTAGCTTATATTTCTCAACACTCTTTGAACAAGTTGAAAAACTGCATTACAGCCACTTTATTGAATTGCACGTGCCCGAATGTCGCCTCCGCTTCACTATTAGATAGGTCTCTCGGTCGGTCAAAAAGCCATTACCCAGCCTTTTCCTGTTCTTTGTTCAGTTTTAATAAAAGAGTGGTCATAACCATATAACTCTGCTAAACGAAAAGCCATGTTTTTGCAGTCTTTTATATTTAAACCAAACAATCTTGCTTCCATTTGTTTAAGACATCCTACTGCGTTCTCTTCTTTTTGGGCACTAAAATGTCGTCTATTGCAAACACCCAAGGTTTTTGCAATTATTTTGTCATTATTTGGATTTAATCATTGGTTTTTCATGTAACGTTCTAATGTGAACATTGGGACAACAACTGCTTCTTTAAAGTATTTTTGTCTATCCGTCTCTCTCTTGTAATTGAATAGTATTTGAAGAACGACAAAAACATTAGCATTAGATATTTAGATGATAAGATGGAGTACCCCATTTTGTCCAAATCGTAACTCTTCAGGTTAAATGAGATTTTCTTATGCAAAATCTGCTATTTTTTCAGTTCAAATTAAAAAATATATGCCTAATATTATACCTATCACTTTAATAAGAGCAATTGTTTACATTCACTTCTCATCTTGAATTGTAGTTAAGTAATAATCAATCCTAGTGGCATATAGATGTTATCGGTAAATTAGAAAAAAATACTGATACCCCGTTTTTCCCTTTCTTTCCTTTACGAAGCGAATTTCTTACCAATGTATGCTTTGCATAAATAACTATTAATTCTTTGATAACCTAAAATTCTAAGGTTATTATATAGTTGCATTTATATGCATTGGTCTTGTAAATTAGATATTTACACCTCTGGCATTTCCAAGTTGCCAATTTACTAACACGTAAATTTCTAAATCTCAATGCGTAAATCAGCAAAATGCACTCATTGCTACTTCGTTATATTTGCAGTTGCTTGTGTCGATGAATAGCATTTTTTGCGTTCTTATTTTCCTTCTTTCATTTCATCAGGTTTTCTTTGCCTTTCCTTTTCTCTATTCGTTGCTTCGTATTTTTTAATTAACCAACGCGCAACGTTTACGCTCTGCATTTTCCGTGTATAACGCTTGATGGGAGGCGTCTTCTCAATAGTAATTGTAGTAGAGGAAGAAGCGAATCGCCCCTGGTAAGTAACGTCAGGCAATGGAAAAGCATAGGCTGTCGTACACAGCGGAATATGTGTCTGTTACCTGCAACACGCGAGAGTGTCTGTGTAAAGCGTTATTCTTCAGCGATCGCGCGAGCGGAAATTAAATCGAACTTACGTTTCGAACATGTAAATTGCGCGGATTGGAACCGGATGCGTGTTGAAATATGTTTACAGAAAGATGGAAAAGTTCGTGACATGCATCCGCTCACATGTGCATTCTTATATACAAGATGATGGATGTGAGTTCCTGACAGAGGAATTACATGAGTTCTTAAGAAATTATGTTAGTATGTATGGTCCCACTAATGGGATCTGGTAAACAGTATATCAATAGAGAAATAAATTAGAAATATCTTAATGAAATAAATATTTATTTTTTATTTTCAATATAATAATATCTGTTTTCATACAGTAAACTATTGCACAAACGTTGTACTGCCTTTTCCGATAGGTGGCGAGATTAGCATTCTGCAAAAAAGCGCCATCTATCGGACGGTAGCATATACCAAAACGATTTTGTTGACCACGCGAACATATTGTGTAAATTATGTGGGTTCATAAATATAAAATTTATTAATAACTCGACCACAGCGCCACCTATCAAGTCCAGGTTTTGTGGTTTTCTTTTTTCGCTCTAAACCAATATATATTATGAGTATGAGTTATTTTGGTCCATAAATATAGAATTTGTTAATAACATGACTAAAGTGTCCCCCATTGGATCCTAGCATAACTACGAACAAAGCAAAATTGCGTGAATATGAGCTCAATCTGTCTAGTCGTTCAGAAGTTGTACGATCACTAACAGACGCACCAATTTCGGTTGAAATTCGTTTCTCCAGATTTTCCAGACTTTTCTTTTAATTGAAAAGATTCGATTGAGTTATTTCCATCTCTATATCCTATAATTCTATAGAGAAAAGCACTTTCAGTTTTTCCCGAATTTTCCAATTTTCCGAGCAATTTTTCAAAATTTTGTTCCCAAAAAAACTTACTCTAACTACTACCAACATTTTTTTTTAAATTAGTTAAATCTCATTTTTCCGTTTTCACGTGATGCGCTTACCAACGAATAGCATTTCATTTTTATTTGTAATCTACATAGCAATGCCGTAAACAAAATGAAGATCCCAAATTATTTCTGTCAAATTACTGACGCATTTTGATGATCACCGTCCAATTTTTTTTACATCCAAAAAGTTTCGTTGTTTATGTGTAGCCCAAACTAAGAAAAATTGAGCTAAATTCAACTGGAATATAGAGCAGTCAAATTCATTAACGTATATGGAGAAGATGCTGTAATCTTTTACGATGAAATTTTGGTTAGTAATTTCGATGGGGGTGGGAAATTAATGAGAGTCAAAGAAAATACCATAAAAAGTTTTCGTCTTAGCAAATTGAAGTATAAGAGTTCTAAAGACTGCTGATATAGAGAGCCGCAAATTTGGTGGATTTGGCTGACGACAAATAGCTTTTTTCGAAACTTATGACAAGTGATGCAATGTGGATACAGTACTTGACCCTATCGACAACAAAAGAATCTATGCAGTGAATCTACAAAAGGTTTCCACTGCTAAGAAAGGTTAGAACTAAGAATTCATCAGACAAGCTGAGAAGGATGGTATGTTAGGCAATAGAAGGAATGTTATTGATGGAATACATGAAAAGAGGCACTACAATAAAGGGTCTATAAGGAAACTATCAGTGAGTGCAGACTTCGATACGGCAAAAAGAGGACCCACAATTCTGATAAGAAAAAACTCTGTGACATTCTCAAATAAAAACCACAACCCCGCATTCAAGCAAAACAAATAACTTACCTAGTATTACTAATATAAGAAAATTTCAGATGGGACGCACATGTACAAAACCTAGTAAATAGGAACTCAAAAGCAATAGCTGGAATATACAAAAATAAAAATATAATACCACAAAGCATGAGGTCAGGAATATACCGCTCCATGTTCGCGTCGTATGTGAGTTATCTGGTTAATATATGGCGTCAAGCAATATCAAAAAATAAAAAGATTTATAAGAATAGTATATCAAATAAACAAAAGAACACCAACAACCCAACAATGTAAACTCACCGGCAAACCAAATATTTTCTAACGTCTTGGATCAATGGTTTCTTTCATAATTGATTTGAAAAGGACGTTGTGATGCAGTTTGACCAAACTCATTGTATGACTATGCTTTGAAATTTCAATGTTCACTATTTGACACAGGCAACATGTTACAATTGTTGACCATTTAAGGTTACTCCAGGGTAGTCTTTCTTTTTTGTTGTGAATATTATGTGAATTGATTTATTTTCAATAGCTTTTATTCTCCAATTTTCCAACCATTTTTGGATAGCATTAATATGTCGTAAATGTACTGAGGCCGTATCTGGGTCTCGGTGGGAAGATAATACCACTGTATCACTAGCAAAAGTAGCTAAAGTTGTCATTTTGGTCTTAGGCATGTCAGCTGTATATATTAAATATAAAGTGGGACACTACCTTGGGGTACCCCAGGCAATATTGGATGTAACTCCGAAATTTCTGACAACTTAGTTGCCGAAATACGTATATAGATTTTTTATATCTTTTTAATTTTTGTGGTAAGGAATTTTCCTTTTCCATTTTGTTTCAACTAGGACGTACTAAACGATCACACCTGTTACCCGCGAATCCCAACCAGTAACAGTCAGTGCTGATTTCAATTTGTTATATTAACGATAAAATGATACGAGTGTTTATTTTAATGATTACACTTTTTGATTTTTCTTGAACAATGTGAAATTTAAAGCTAATTCGTTTTAAAATTCAAATGAACATAAATATGTAAGTTATTTTGTTTTAATAATATAATTTATTACTCCTTGATAATGTTAGTATCTATATAAAAGCATTGCTTCCATTTACTGAAGGAAAATATACCGCTATTGCATTTGTTATATGCAATAACTACATTTAACAGCTTCTATTATCATTATTTAACAAAATTAAATTTCTCGTGCGTCCAATTAACTTGATTCTCGCATTATAATTATCATTGTTATTACTGCCAGCCATCTAGGCATATATATCCTCGGAGACCTCCGGTCGTTAAGATAACACAAACTCCCAGTGTCCAGCCATTAACCCAAACAGTCAAACGTTGTATACGTTTATCGACGTAATAATCTTAAAATCAATAACGTCACCGGAAGTCTTCCTTTTTTACTGCCCGGCTCCTGCTAGGAACGAAAGTAAATTGCTCGAAAACAGGTCGCGTGCATCCCCCTGCCGAAGAACGAAAAAAAAAGAATGATAATAACAAAGACCGATCACGAATTATTTAAAATCTGTTATTTCGTAAATGGCTATTAGATTAGATTAATTTTCCGATCCATTTGGGAGACTAAAAAGAATAGAAAAAGTAAGGTCATCGTGGCGTGTGTGCCGTTCCGAAAATATACATATATAGAGGGCGCTGTGCATGCAGGCAATAAAACAAAACGGCATATCGAAGAGGTCCAGATGGGGTACGTGTCCGTAGCATTTAAACGTGGCGTTGGCGTGGATTTCGTTGTTACATGGGAGCGTGCAAGGAAGAGAGACCAGCGAGGCGACGAGATCCCGATTAAATCTGAGCTTTTGTATTAGGGAAATAGGTTAATTTTCCGCCCATGTACCTCCGGGGATGAACGGAATTACAATAGAGGGGTTCGCATATCGCTCCTCTCTTATCACCGGGCGATACTATCGCCTAGGCAACGATATTTGCCTTTAATTTAATTCTCGCATTCATACGCCAAATTGAAAGCGAGCGGCGATGGCATTCGATGGTGCTGGTCGTGGAGGTGGTGGTAATGGTTGTGGTGCTGCCCTTGTATATATATATATTATACTTGTTCCTAAGTCATTTTCTGCGACGAAAACGACGCTGGTCCCTCGAATAACGATACAGTTTAATTTGAGTGGGATTTGATGTTGAAGTGCAGCTAACAAGGTTACGTTTTATGGTATTAATTCGTAATGGGTTTCTCTTGTGTAAAAAGAGGAATTTAACTCGAGCAGCCATCAACGGGCAACTTAATCTATCAGACTAGATTATAGTATAACAATAATAGTCAATATCAATTAAAGAAGAATGTTTAATCGACAATCATTATTAAGCTCATGACATCTACGCAAAACAAATTGGGAAAATTGCAGAAAATTATCTTTGAATTATAATTTCAAAAAAACTCCAAAAAGTGGTTTCATTCCCTTGAATTTGCTCACTACCAACTGCTTTCAGAATTGATTCTGAAAAATATGTCGGATGTATTCGTAATTAATGGGGGAAAAAGCATTTAGCGAGTTTCGTACCATTCCTACTAGAAATTGCAACGGAAACGAAATTATTCACATTGGGATTTTTTAATTAAAAAAAATATTACGGGGTTAAGCGAAATTATATGAACATAAATATGTACTTCACATGGTTTAAAACTAGTGAATTTAGTATCAGTGTTATTTTCATTACTATTTATTTGATGCACTAATCAACAGACAGATGTCTAATTATAGATTAGGAACACAAAAATTATACGATATATATGGTATTAAAATAAGAAAAAACACATAATATAAAAAAAACAAAGTAATAGCAACAATAATAATAATAACAATAAATATAAATGTTGTACTAAACAGTAATGACAGCTCTAATATCCCGGATATTACAACTAAAAATCTGAAGAGACGGATATTCGTAAACGTGAATACCTCAGGATATTAGTGCGCGGTGTAAGAAGGCAAAAACTGAATGTCGACCGCGAAGATACCCGAGGAATATATAGAAGCAGTTGTGCAAGAATTCCGGGGCAATCAGTACTGCTTTTAAATGTATTTGATAAAGAAAGTAAGGACATTACAGTGCATTTATACTTCAATGTGCTCAATGAAAAACGCCGTAACATATTACTCTGTGGTATACCAATGACAGGATATTGGCCATCAACTTTAAAATATAAGCATTTTAAAAAAAAACGACGCTGAACGTTTTCCAGGGCATTAAAGTGTCTTCTTCTTCATCTTCTTCTTTTTATTAGGATTTCTCCTGTTATATAACCAATCTCTATAAACTGTGTCTCCATCTTTTCCTTGGTCTTCCTGTCCTTCTTCCAAGTGGTCTGCTGTCTCTTGCTATTTTTGGAGTAATCTCTCGTTGTTCATTCTAGACACGTGGTCCTCCCACTTTTGTCTTCGCTCTCTTGTCCATATATCAATATCCGTTACCTGACATGTCTCTCTTATATTTTCGTTTCTAACTCTGTCCCATCTGGTTTTTCTTGCTATTCTTCGCAGGACCTTCATCTCCGTCGTTTGTATTTGTCTCCTGGTTTTGCCGTTTCTGACCTTACTTCGACCCCGTAGGTCAGTATGGGCCTCAATACACTCTTGTATATCCTTGCTTTTGTGTCAATTCCCAGGTACTTGTTGTTCCAAATTACGTCGCTCATGCATCCAGCGAGTCTATTAGTTTTCGTAATTTGTTCATTTGTGTCTTTGTCTATGTCACCCGAACTTGTTATTACCGTGCCCAAGTATTTCACCTGCATCACCTGTTCTATTATGTAGTTGTCGGCAACTAACTTGCATCTAATTGGGGCTTTTGCAATCGTCAATACTTTAGTCTTTTCTGTGGAAATTTTCATGTTATATTTTCTGCATGTGTCATAGAGTGGATGCCACACTACAGAAGCATATTCAAATCTCGATCGAACAAATGCAAAATATAACTTGGTTATAATTGAGCAGTTATTGAACTCTTTGGTATGCCGATTAACGAAACCAAGACTTTTTAGAGCTTGAGACGTGATGGTCGCTATGTGATTATTAAATGATAGCTTGTAATCGTAGGAGACACCATGTTCACAGAGAGTGTCAGGTCTTTGGAGAACAGAACCGTTAACATTGTAATTATATACAAGGGACTCAGTTTTTATCGTGAATGATATGACGGAACATTTATCTATGATCAGGGGCAGATCATTAACTACACACCATTCACATACCTTCTTAAGGTTCGCTTGTAATTTTGAACAGTCATCAAGATTGTTAACGTAAGAGAATATTTTGAGATCATCAGCATACAGCAGGTGCCCTACATTTAAAGACACAATGATAACAATAATATAAATGTTAAGAAACTATGGACTTAAAATAGATGCCTGAGGTACTCCTGATGTTACAGGATGTGAATGTGATTACTTCGAAAACCATCAAATAAAGCAAACTGTGGTCGCTGTGCAAAATAAGATTTAAAAATTAAAAGAAGGTTGTATGAGATCCCAATTGTTGACAGCTTACCCAACTAAATGTCATGATTCAACTGGTCAAAAGCTTTGCAAAAGTCGGTGTACAACACGTCAGAACCATTATCAATGCCAGTCGCGGTAAACTGGGTAATAGAAAGAAGATTGGTAACAGTTGAACGTCCCTGCCTGAAGCTATGCTGCCCAGTGGTTAGGTGATTCTTCACGAAATTATAAAGCGGCTTATAGATACATTTTCAAAAGCTTTTGTAAAATTACAAATGATCGAAGTTGGACCATAGTTTTCGATGCATTCCCGACTACTTTTTTTGAACACTGGGCAAATTTTAGAATATTTCCTGAAATTGACATGTTTTCAACGACAAGTTAAAGGGGATAGCAAGAGGAGATGACAAAACAGAAGCACAATCTTTAAGAATAAAAGACTGTTTTTACTTTCTTATACGTAGTATAAGGAAGTATTGTGATGATGAAAATTTTCGACCTCGAGATTTTTGCAGATGTCCACGTTTTGAGGTCCCCTGATACCAAAAAAGTGGTTTTTAAAAAATGTCTGTGTGTGTGTCTGTCTGTCTGTCTGTCTGTCTGTCTGTCTGTGTGCGTGTGACCACGATAGCGGTTAAACCGCTGGAGATATCAATTCCAAATTTTGTATTTACGTGTATAATCTCCCTCTTGAGATCTGATTAGTTTTTCAGTAAAATCGGTAGACCGGAAGTAGCAGTTTACTTCAGTGAGAAAATCGAATTTTGCCAATATTTCGTCAATTACTAAGTTTAAACAAATTTATAAAAAATTGAAATGTACTCAAAATTAAATTTGAAACAAATCATCTTAAAAAAGTTTTTCGAAATTCCAACCGGAAGTTGGTCTTTTACTCTTATCGAAAATCAGTTTTTTGCGAATATCTCGCAAGTCATGCTTTCTAGGCAGGTACATTACGAGTGTAAAAGTATTTAAATGAAAATTTTAAATATCTTTTGTATAAAAAAAATTTCAAAATTCGGACCGGAAGTACCACTTTTACTCTTACCGAATATCGATTTTTTGTAGATATGTCGTAAATTATGCATTCTATATATATTTATTAAGAGTACAAAAGTATTTATAGTTGAATTTGCAATATTTTATGTGTGCATGAAATTTCAAAATTCGGACCGGAAGTGGCACTTTTACTCTTAGCGAGTAGCACTTTTTTTCGAATATCTTGCAAAGTATGCATTCTATAGCGATTTATTAAGAGAATGAAAGTACTTAGAATAGGATTTTGAATAAGTTTTGTATAAAAAAATTCTTGAAATTGTATAGTTTGAAACGCTCATACGTATAAGAAAGTCGTGTGGTGGCCACACCTCATTTTTTTAAGACATTTTCATGTAATTTTATGTCAAAAATCCCTTTTTGACATAGAAATACATGCCATGAATAATTAAAATTACGTATTTCAAGCAAAATTACTAATAATAATAATAATAAAAACAAAGCTAAAAAATGAGGTGTGGCCACCACACGACTTTCTTATACGTATGAAAGTGTTACTTCCGGTCCGAATTTTGAAATTTCATTTATACAAAAAATATTCCAAATCCAACTCTAAATACTTTTGTACTCTTCATAAATATATATAGAATGCATAATTTACGACATATTTGCAAAAAATCGTTATTCGATAAGAGTAAAAGTGCTACTACCGGTCTGAATTTTGAAATTTTTTTTATACAAAAGATATTTAAAAGTATGTTCTAAATACTTTTATACTCGTAATGTACCTGCCTAGAAAGCATGACTTGCGAGATATTCGCAAAAAACTGATTTTCGATAAGAGTAAAAGACCTACTTCCGGTAGGAATTTCGAAAAACTTTATTAAAACAATTTTCTCGAATTTAATTTTGAGTATATTTGAATTCTTTATAAATTTGTTTAAACTTAGTAATTGACGAAATATTTGCAAAATTCGATTTTTTCACTGAAGTAAACTACTACTTCCGGTCTGCCGATTTTGCTCAAAATCTAATCAGTTCTCAAGAGGGAGATTATATTCGTAAATACAAAATTTGGAATTGATATCTACAGCGGTTTGACCGCTATCGTGGTCACACACAGACAGACACACACACACACACACACACACACACACAGAGAGAGAGAGAGAGAGAGAGAGAGAGAGAGAGAGAGAGAGAGAGAGAGAGAGAGAGAGAGAGAGAGAGAGAGAGATTTTTTAAAAACCACTTTTTTGGTATCAGGGGACCTCAAAACGTGGACATCTGCAAAAATCTCGAGGTCGAAAATTTTCATCATCACAATACTTCCTTATACTACGTATAAGAAAGTAAAAAAGGTAGAAAATTACAGATCTACTGCTCAAAATTTCTAATACAAAAAGTGTTCCAAAATTTAGTTTTAATTACTTTTATTTTGATAACAAATCTATGATTGTTTTTGAGAGAGTGTAACTATCGAATTTAGAAAATGCTGGTACACAAACAAAACTTGTTCGAAATTCAAGTCTACATACTTTTATACTCTCAAGAAATCTGTAAAGTGTGCCAGATATTCGCAAAGAAATGTTTTTTGATAAGGGTAAAAGTGTGAATTTTGGTCTGAATTCGGATATTGTTTTACAAAAAATATTTTTAATCAAACCCAAAATAATTTTATGCTTTTAATGTCTCCATAATATGCAAAATACTTGCAAAAAACTTCTTTTCTATAAAATTAAAAGTGTTACTTCCGAATTTTGAACATTTTCTTAAAAAAGTTGTTGCAAATTAAGTTTTAAAATATGTTTAATGAATAATTTGTGTGATATTTGCAAAAAACTGTTTTCCGATTATTGCTACTCCCAGTAGCAAGTGCGTAATATTGCATTTTTTTCACGGAAGTATGCTAGTACTTCCGGTCTACCGACTTGACTGAAAATCTAATTTAAGGAAGATTATACCTTTAATTAATATAAGATTCGATTTAGAGGGGGAAACTAAATTTTATTTGATTATATCGCAAAATTTAAAATAAAATATATAATAATTTATTTTATATTATTGTTTATATTTAATTGAAAATACATATAGAAACATTAAATCCGAAGCACTTAACTATATAAATAAACTTTATAAATCTTCAAATCGGAGTGATTGTAATGTCTTCGTTTACCAAAAAAAAGCACCGATGTTTTCCCAAGATCAATACTAAGTTGGTTTTATTTTGGCGGCGAAAATAAATTGCGGATTTTGATTGACCATTCAATTGAAATCTCTTCAACGGCGAAGGTGAAATGTCAAATAAGTAAAAATCTAATCTATCAGAGACAGATTCTGTAGGCGAGTGCCGAACACACTGGCAGTCCATTCATCTAGTCCAATAGCAGCTGCCAAACCGCGATTTTATAACAGCCCAATAGATTCAACGTATCAGCGGCAATACATTCACCCGAACATATTAAAAAATTTTCCTTTCACCGAAATGAAGCATTTTAAAAGTATAAACATACCCATATTTATAATAGCAAGTTATAATGTAACAGTTAATACAAAAAAAAGAGAATATTGTTTAATATGAAATTACATTGAAGAAATTTCGTATTCATACATTTCTCTTGTGTTCTACCATTGTACAAAAGAGGCTCTAGATAACATATGACCAATTACCGTCTTCTTGCAATTTCTCCCAGTTTTGCTATGTGCTATGTTGGATAGATTACTCGCGCATTTAGATAAAAATGAAATTTTAACAAGCCAACAACATGGTTATAGTGCTAATCACTCAACTTTACCAGGAATTCATGTTCTGCATGAATACATTATTAAGACGTTCGACACTACAAAACATTTAGCTGGATTTTCAAAAAAAAAATTTCAAAGTAACTTTGTATGCTGATGATGCTAGCGCTGTCGTGTCGGCTTCAAATATTTCTGAAACTGAACGACAGTCAAACATTCTTTCACAGAATACAACTACTTGGTTTGGTAATAATATATCTAAATAATTAATGACAAGACAAAATTCATGGTTTTTCATACAATATGAAATAAGGCTCAGTTAGATTTACGTTTGATTGCGCAAGATAGGGAATTAGAACGTATTGGTAAAATAAAGGTTTTGGGTATGAATATGGGTGAAACACTGCCTTGGGATGTAATTTGAAAACTATAATTGACTTTAATTTCTTGCTATCGTTTCTTTTTTTGCTAATATTCACTCTAGATTGTTGTATGAGATTTCTGTTTGGGGAGCATCGTGTGTTGCTAATAATGAATTTCTGACACAAAAGCGAATTACCCGGGGTATGGCTTGAAATGGAACTCTTAAATTATTTAAGGCCCCGCGTTGGGCGCCATATTGACAAGAAACCCCCAATAATGCTCTTTATGTTTCAATATTTTTTAAATAAAATAAAATATGAATCGTTTTATCTGGCTAGCTCATATTCTTAAGTTCAGAGATATTAACAAAAAACACAATCTTCGGATTGACACAATGAAATATAACAAAATTATTTTAATTTAAATAAGATTTGTATTAGAAACCTAAACAAACACATTAAATACTGAAAGATTAGTTATGATTTATTTATATATTATCGTTTCTCTGACATAAAATGCATCATACATCGTTTGTTTTCCACCGCCTCTCAGTATTTATATTAACACTAAAGGTTTTAATAGAAAGACAAACTATGCTTAGATTTAATATATGTATCTACTATGTAAATGATATTTTTTATGACAACATTGGCAAGTAATTTTACAAATGCTGAAACATTCTCGTATCTAAGACAACTATTAAATATGTTTATCAATTTGAACCCAGTATATTATTTTATTACGTCTGTGAATTAAGACAAATGTTATCATTTAAGTTTATCTGGCACTCGCGAAATAATAGTTTTAAATACCTTTCACATGTTTTTCTCCTTTTTCCACTGAAGAGGATCTTCCTGTTGTCGGGGTGTTTTGTGGGAGTCCTCCTTCGACGTTAGAGACACGTGTAGCTTCTTTAACTGTTAATCGCACAATAATAACTTTTTACAGGAAGATATGTTAAACTTTACGCATTGAAGACTTAGTTGGCGGTCGACCTTTATGTAAACAATTAACCTATTTTATTACTTTTGAAGTTCAAACAACGACAGTTTAATACATTATCGACCGCTATGTGTGGGTCGACTTACGTATTAATTGGAGGACCTTATATTACTTTTAACGGTCTAATTAAACCGGTCTAATACGCCGGTGACCGATATCTTCGAAGGTCTTCAGCCGACGTATTTCTTGCACCGGACTTCACAACATATGCAAAACTTTGGCGATAACACAAGCACAACGCCTGACATCTTATAATATAATTAATACAAACATTTGGTGCCATAAATCTTGTAAACATTTCCTATCATAGTATTTAATTTGTAGATAGATATACATTTAGCATAAACAGTTTTAAGAAATATATCGTTGGTTTCTGATACATAAATAAACGTTGATATATAATTCATATTCGTATTTAAGGCTTATAAAAATATTAAATTAGGCTCTACCATTACAGGCTGAATTAGTTCCAGACAATGACGTAGATCTTATTTCCAGCAATGGAATATTCTGTCCATGCTTGTATACATATATACGAACTTTAAGGTAGGTACTAGAAATAAGCACGAGTTTCGACGTAATAATGACATTGATTTTTATGACACTCGTTCAGATCTAAACTTTCATATACCTAAGTATTTATTGAATTTATCTAGAAATTGTCATCAAGTTTTGGATTTAAACGTTTTTAGTGTCTTGTGTACCTCGGAGATTTCAAGTTATAATAAATGTGTTTAAGCGTAGTGTTGGGACCTTCTTTATAGACAAGTGTTCATATTCTATTGATGAATAGGTTGATTTGTGTTGTGGATAAGCAATTGTATATGTATAACTTAATAATTTTTAATTTGTTATCTTCGTTGTAAGTTTGTTTTTGTTGTCTTTTATACTTACTATGAATTGTAATTATGACAATGTCGATATTCTTTGGAATTGTAATAACAGTAAATATATATTTATTTATTATTATTAGAAACATTACGTTAACATTTAATTAAACTTAAATATGGTAAATTTTAATTCAATTAATTTTTAATATTTCTTTAAAAGAACAATCAGCAGATTTTATCTGATTTAAAACGATGAAATTTTGAAAGCAAAACGCGTTTTTTTTTAAAATTAATCCGCACAGTTAAACTCGATTATCATTTAATGACTAATTTTCTAGACCCCTGTGCGAGAAAGAGAGGAGTCAGCGCATTGTATAGGAGTAGGTACATTGTCACTGGGCAATTGCAGCCGCAACAGTACCCATTTTCGTAACCCCAACGATACACATTTGTGTATTGTGTCTTTCATATGTAAATATGTAAATTTTTTAATGCGTGGAAGGGTTTCGCTTTGGATGGTGGGCGGGTAAGCATTAGGGCTGGGAGCAGATAGTCGATGTTGATGAGACAACTTTTGTACTAGCATTATGTAAATAAAAATAATTAAAAACGTAATTGAAATAGTAATAATGTTAATAACAGGACTAGCCGAATTTTTTTTTTTTTGCATAAACTAGTTATTTTTTCCTTTTAAGTTGCCTGTTGACTTCTCTAATGAGAAACCAACAAAAATCTGTCATTATGACGGGATCTCACCTATCTTTATATTGTTTATCCATTTCTGCAGTCCTTTCATGCACCTTTCCCCCGGTAGCAAGAAATAAATACAAATGTGAATGCAAAAAATTAACTTTGAGCGACATTCGACACCCTACATTTTTATAGTTTTGTAGCAAATTAGCCACGATATAATTCGAAGAGAGAGTTTATGAAATTGGCGATAATATTATATTAGCCAAAATTTCATAAAATAAAGCTAAATAAAAGTATATTTATATTAGAATTTAATATTCAAACATTTTGAATTATAATTGGTAAAGAAAACGAAGTATTAGTGTGCTGTAAAATAAATGTTAGCAGTTTTAATTAAACTGTACTAGTGAAGGAAGATTGTAGTGAATAAGAGCAGAAAATATAATTAGAAATTTACTTACCATAAAAGGAGTATCCATTTTAAGCGAGGTCACAGAAGAATTAGAGCATCATACGTAATTATCCTGAAGGAGTATCCATTTCAAACGGTGTCACAAAAGAATTGGAGCATCATACGTACATATCCAGAAGGAAAACCTCATATAGAAGTAGGACTAATTCAAGTTTATCTATCAAGGCAATTTAATTAATCGAAGAATTTCCTGGACGGGGTTATGAATTCATTGGAGCATTATTCAGATACATCAAGAGAGAAAATCCAATCGTGTTAGGACCATTTTTCATTGTTCCAGTACAGGAAGTCACTTTTACGAGGCACAGACAGCTGTTCCATTGTTAGGATAAGAAATTGCTGTAGGATTCTAGTTCATCTGAGGCTACAAAGTAACAAGAATATATTAAAAGGAGGTACTTAATAAGAAATACTCTGATATAAACGAAGGTTGTATTGATCTATTTTTATTATTCAATTGGGAATCTCTATTATTATTTAAATATTTGTTGAAGATTACAGAAAAAAAACCATATGACAAACTATATACAAAATTTAGTAAGATGTCATAAATAATTGCATAATAATACTATTCATTTAAATACGTAATAGTTTTCATAAATATAAAGTTATTTTACTTGTAATATAAATATATTAAAAAACATACCTTGGAAAATAAGAGGTTAAATACTATTCTTTTCATAACCATATTATTTTGATATTGAACAAGTTTAGATAGGGTGTTTGTATAAAATTTTGGCATTTTCATCATTGATCCAGTAATATTGTTAAATTCTTTATCAATTTAATATATTGTTTGTTAGTTTTCTATCTTTGTTTTACTGGTAGTTGTCGAATATCTGTTAGAAAATTATTGCAGTAATATAATGGTGGAATTCCTAAAAATAAAAACATCAGATTAATTTATGGGTTATATATCATAACCGATAAAAAAATACTTACTCTGAGATAAAAGGAGATGTGCAGTATTAAAATAAAACTAAATATATAGATTTTGTATCGAAAGAAATTATTTATCAGCAATCTTGTCATAATAATTTCCAACGTGAAGCGGTACTAACGTTCAAGTTCCGAATTACCAACTTTATCAGAAGAAAAATTACGAGAAATATATTATTCGCTAAGTAAACTAAAAGGCACAGGTTCGGACTAAGGAATATTTTAGTAAAAAAATATATAAAAGTTGAAATTTCTAAAAGATGAATTTAATTGAAAATAAAATGTTAGATTTATGAAATCAGAATTTTATGGAGTATTGTAGAAAGTGTTGGAAAGAGATATCAAAGTATATGGAAATAAATTCGACTGAGTTAGTTACGGGCAAATTAATAATTCATTTTATATCTTTATTATACTAAATATTGAAAATACATATTGGCAACCTAAATTTGTGATAAGATAAGAAGGGATTTGTATGGTTTGTTGTATGAAATAAAGTTTTATATGCATACTAGTACATTGATATAGTAGCATATTGTTAAATGTAATTGATACACCTATGAAAGGGGGTATTAGTACAATATATATACTTCAACGAAATAAGAGAAAAGAAGACTTTTTCTTTCTTCTCCTCTTCAAATTTCTTTTTTTCTTGACCGTTGTTAAATATAATTATATTTGCATCATGGGAGGTAGCGGCCATTATTTAATTATAGGTAGTTTAGTGTGTATAAATAAAAAACTCTTCTTACGTTTCGATATTATATATAATATCCTTTTCAAAAAAAAATTTTTATAATCAGGTCATGTGTTATTAAAATTGATCCTACATTTGTTTACAATTCAAACAATATATATTAAAATCTCCAAAAGATTTTCCACTCGTCTGCGACTTGGTACGGCGCCTTCATAGTTAAAAGGGGGCAAAATAACGTGTAAACTTAATTTTCGTATGGTTTTGCAAAAAAAAAAATCTTATAAGATACACTTTAATAATTTATATAAAATAAATAATTATTAAAAGGATTTTGAATATTAATTCGAAATCCTTTTAAACCCAACTGGCTAATTAAACCTACTTGAAAGTTTAAGAAAACGTGCTGAAATAGTTGTCTACGACGCCACGCAGCTTTTCTAAAGCTTAAGTGCCCAGAAAGATCTGCCTAGCAGTTAGGAAATTAGGACAATTTAAATAAAGTATAAAACCAGTAAAGTCTTCCAGTCGCCACAATAATTTTAAAAGCTCTAGCAATTAAACTTGGTCAATTTCAAGAATTAACAAGCAGCTACTTCAGTGGTTTCACTGGAAAAGCTTTGAACAAGAATGGCCCTACTCAAACATATACGCATGACCACAAATAATCAAAACACCATCACGTAGGTGTAATCACATTAAAACTTAATAAACACTTAAAAAGGGAAAAAACACGCTAATAATTAACGAGGTCAGCATAAGACATTCATTTAACGACCAGAATAACAATGCCCCTAAAATAATTAGGAAAAGAACAAACCTACTAGTAAATATTTAAAAATTTTAAGTCAAAATAATGAATTCATTGTCTAAGACGCAGATGGCGCAAAACTTAAGCGACACACAAATATTCTAGTATACTAAGTCGCAAAGGGGGAAGACTAAGCATACAGACGCAAATGATACAAATTAAATGATTTGTTGTTAAAATTAACAATGAAGTCAAATACTTGATATAAAATCATTCATTAAATAAAATCTGTAATTCTTCGGTAACGAAATAAATGTCATTTTACATGTGATATTTGCTGCCCGAACCATCGACATTGGTTTTGTTCACGTTTCTTTAATGTTGATTGTGTTTCTAACATTTCTCTAATAAGGATAAATGCTTTTTGGATGAAATCAATTACAAATAGAACAACCTAAATTTGGAACATGTACCAGAAGTATAAAAATATCTTTATCGGACATTAAGTTTGCATCAAACAAGTAGTAATTTTGGGAAGAAGAATGGAAGAATTTGTACATAACATCATCATGTACACTTGAGGTAGTTAGTATTTGAATTAGTTTCAAACTAATTATTGTGAAGTAATCAAGAATTAATTTACCTTCAAAGTGTTTGTCCTTTTCTTTAAACAAAAAAACAAAGTCACATAGATCAAAGAGATATGGAGGTGTGACATAATGAATAATCTAAAAGATGCTATGTTATCTAAATTGCTCTAAAAACAAATCTCAGCTGCAACATTTATCACTTCTGTTCAGGACGATAAATGACATTATATAATAAAGACAAGCCTTTTATACAGGGTTAGTAAAAAGTCCCGGAACGGTCGAATAACTTTGTTATTTGAAAATTATGATTTCTGAAATTTGATATGGGGGTATAGTTAATATAAATGCATTTTATGCAATACAGTTAATATTTTTTTCACTTCCGGTTGAATCGGCAATACGTCCAACTTTTTTTTTTTAAATGGAACGCCCAGATTTTTTTAACACTTTTGAATGCAAAATAAAAAACTACGTTCAGGAAGTATTAAGATGTTTATTTTTATTCACAAGAAAACAGTTAAAAAATTAAAAAAGTGTCCTAATACAGAAAAATCAAGATACCTGTCTATTCAGGTTGCGATTACAATAATTGTTCAAAATGCTCTCCATTTACAATTTGACAAAAATGTAAACGGTCAGTAAAATTTCTTATTGAATTTTGTATTTGTTCTGGAGTGATGCGATTGGCTTCTTGAACTATTCTCTCTTCCAATTGTTCAAGATTATGGGGACGATTTTTGTACACTTGACAGTTCAAGTGACCCCAAAAGAGAAAATCTAATGGCGAGAGATCTGGCGAACGTGCTGGCCATTCGATTGCTCCTCTACGTCCGATCCAACGTCCCGGAAAAATTTCATTCAAATAATCGCGGACATTATGGGCAAAATGGGGGGGAGCTCGTTCTAGTTGAAATTAAAAATGTGCATTAGGGTGATCACCTATGTTTGCATTTGGAAAGAGGGCCGCAAGTGCTGGAACAACCTCATTTCGCAATAAATTTAACTAGACGTTGCCAGTTAAATTTCCTCATATAAAAAATGGTCCTATGATGTTGTTTCCAACAAGACCAGCCCAGACATTCACCTTTTGAGGACGCTGTGTATGGACTTCTTCAATCCAATGCGGATTTTTAATTGACCAGTAGCGACAATTATGTCTGTTCACAGTGCCGTTGAGACAAAACGTTGCCTCATCTGAAAAAATGATGTGATCTAAAACATTAGGCTGCTGCTCGATCAATTCCGTCATTGTTTCGCAAAATTGTAGTCTACGATCTGGATCATCTTCAGTTAACTCATGGACGGGATACATTTTATAGGCTTTCATTCTTGCTGATTTAAGAATATTATAAGCAGATTTTTGAGAGATCTCATGAATTTGACCTAATTCTGTTGTGGACACATGATGATTTTCTTCCACTGTAAGTAACACATTCAAACTAGTTTCTTCATCTGTTGCTGTTAATGGACGTCCCCTTCTAGGTAAATCCTTCACCTGACGAAAGACTTCAAACTTTTGAATTGTTCGGCATACCGTACTTTTACTAATGTGACGATCCGGATAAACAGTATTAAACAAAATACGAACCTCTTCAAAAGAACGTTGACGATCACCGTACCCACGCATCATTAATATCTCAATTCGTTCTGATTCAGTAAGTTTTACTGCGATTTTCAAATGTGTCAATGTCTAAAATAAGTAAATTTATAGGGATGCAAAAGTTAAAACGCTTTTAAAATTGTCAAATGTGACGGCAAAAAGAACGCAAACACTAAACAACAACTTTTTTCAAAGGTACCTTGTTTTTTCTGTATTAGGACACTTTTTTAATTTTTTAACTGTTTTCTTGTGAATAAAAATAAACATCTTAATACTTCCTGAACGTAATTTTTTATTTTGCATTCAAAAGTGTTAAAAAAATCTGGGCGTTCCATTTAAAAAAAAAAGTGGGACGTATTGCCGATTAAACCGGAAGCGAAAAAAATATTAACTGTATTGCATAAAATGCATTTATATTACCCCATACCAAATTTCAGAAATCATAATTTTCAAATAACAAAGTTATTCGACCGTTCCTGGACTTTTTACTAACGTTGTATATTTTATGTATAACAAGTTAATTATAATTATTAATAATTCACCTTGTACATGTATAAGCAATCTAGAAGTATAAATTTAATTAGAAAAAAACCCGAATATTCTTCTATTGTAAAGAAATTTAGGTAACTATCCAAGTGCAAATCATCATAAAACTACATTAGTTAGGACTCATGCGGTACAACCCGCAATAAAGGATATCAAAGAGCACCGTCTACAACGAACACTTTATTATATTTTATTTACGTTATGCTCAAATATTTTCACTGTAAGTTTCAACCCCATGTGTTTGGGGTGTTTTCTTTGTGAATAATTTCCGCTACTAATTTTACAAAAAAGAAAGTCATTTGACAGGGGGAAGGGCTGGAATCGTTGACTAAATAGTAATGTAATATAACAAGTTCTACACAAACATCGACAAGAAGCCGTTGTGTTAGTCTTCAAGTACATCGTTTTAAGTATTAGATAAATAAAGATAGTACATGTAATACTCATTTACCATGATTAATTCGGACCGAGAAATCATCACGATGGACGAATTTCACGATTAGTGAATAACTCGGGATTTTCAGAATTACCAATAAAAAAAGTTCAATATATGTATATAGATATTTATAGATATTTTTTAATAATAGGAAATAACAAACTAAACATGTATTGTATGTATGTACAATGTATATCTATAAATGAATTATAATATGATATAGGCGGGATTGGATTCTCCAATGATGACGAAGTGGTACTACAGCATGCTTAAAGGACGAATGAATTTTAGTTTGTTTAGGCTTCGATTTTTCTTTTAACATGAACGCATACGGTTCTATATGCGTATTTATTCCTAAGCTAGCCTTTATGGCTCGGTCTCCTTGAGGATCATATAGAGATAATAGGCTCTTTATTTTATCCGCGTGTTCCATTATTTCCTTCAAAACCGGAATTATAAGTTCTTTTATTACTTCTGGTTTTACCGCAACTTCCTCCTCGGATTCAGAAGAATCTTCGACAGAAGGCTCTCGACACTCTTCGTCGTGAGATTTAAGTAGATCAACAGCATTATCAAATGAGACGTCAAGAGCTAGATTTTGGCTAAGTTGGACAACTTTAGCAATTTCGGCATTTTGCTCTTCGTCCGGTTCAAAATCTGGTGCTATTTCGGGCCACAGATCTCGCCATGCTGCTGATAAAGATTTTTCGCTGACACTTTGCCATGCTTTAGCAATATTAAGTATACCATTATGGATATTGTACCCTTTCCAAAACTCTTTAAAAGTTACTTTTCCCTCACCATCAGTCATTTGGAAACATTGTTGGTAGGTATATTTGTGGTATTTCGCTTTGAGATTGGACTGGTCCATTGCCTGGATTAGTGATGTCGTATTAGGCGGTAAAAACTGTAAGTTAATAAAATCTGGTACATTTTCAAGGCATAAATTGTGAGATGTGGCGTTATCAACGAAGAGAATAACTTTTTTCGCCAAATTTTTATTCTCTAAATATCTCTCTACAGCTGGACTAAAATAATGTAGAAGCCAATTTTCAAAAAGTTCACGAGTTATCCAAGCCTTCCTATTACTTTTGAATATAACTGGTAAGTCGGCCTTGGTCACATTTTATAGAGCTCTGGGATTTTCAAAATTATAAATCACCAAAGTCTCATTTTAAAATCACCAGATGCATTGGATCCCACTAGTAACGTAAAACGCTCTTTTGAAGCTTTATGACCTGTACCCTTTTTTCTTCTTGCATTATGTATGTTTGTTTAGGAATTTTTTTCCAATTAATTCTAGTCTCGTCGAAATTAAATACCTGAAACAGTATTTAACCTTCGACTAGTGTTGCAAAGTTTTCACGAAATGCATTGGCTGCCAATTTATATGCGGAAGCTGCCTCACCATGCCTAATTGCAAGTTTAATGCCAGTTTGTTTTTGAAAAAGAGTAAACCATCCAGCACTTGCTTTGAATTCTAATGTGCACGTTGGATTTCTTTTTTGATTTCAGCAAATAGACTACGGGCCTTCTTACGAATTGTTTCACTAGATAAGTCAGCATCTTCTTCGCGTTTCTTTTTAAACCATTTCAACAGTCGCGTTTCAATAGTTACCAACTTTGCATTTCTCAACTTAACCACTTTCATTGAACCATGAGTTTGTTTTGTAATTTTACGATATCTTTCTTTATCTTTAACAATGTCTTTTACGGTAGACCATGATATATTGAATCTGCGTGCAATATCCGCTACCCGACAACCTCCCTTTGCTTGTTGGATAATTTGAATTTTGGTTTTTAATTCACTATATTTTTTCGATGTATGAATTTTTCGTCTTTTATGTGCATCTCCCATATCATTTGAAATAGGAGATAAATGCTAACGTATTATTAAGTGCAAAATTAATCTTACGCTACAGACATTCAATATCAAACTGATGCTATAAACATTTGTTGCTTAAATAAATACATAAATGTATTACAGTAAACAATACATAATAGATTCCATTCACACTAGAAATGAAATTATAAACGTTTAATTCTTTATTTTCAAAACACAAAACAATACAAACACAGTTTAAGCTTGATACGTCGGCAAATAACATAGAAAAAAGGTAATAAATTAAAGCTGGATGAAACTCGTGACAACTTAGCAAGAATAAGCAATTTCTTACTTTACAATACACAGAAATATTTATTTAAGTTACTTATTAAATATCACGGTAGTACGAATTTTACCGTGATTTTTTTAAATGCGGACCAAATACAAAATCAAGGTGATGCGAATTTCACGATCAGCGCGTTGACGATGTATGAGTATTCACTATACCATATTATCAAAGTGTTTTATTTAATATTTGAAAAACAAGCAACTATATTCCTTCAAACTAGGAGAAATCAACAGCTTGATTTAAATAAAAAAAGTTGCGGCAGTAACTCTAGCAAAAACGCTGAATAACTCAATTAATTGCAGAGTAGAAAATAATTCTGCTCTGTCAGAAAATACCTTAGGGAGGCAGTTTGAAACCTATAGCCATGGGCAAGGGATATCAAAATTAAAATGAAAGAATTCCTTCTTTAAGGGTAATTCTAAAAGAACTTAAATCGTTAAATCGGAATTAAACGATCAACCCGAGAATAACTAATTCAAAAGACCTTAATATTACTCCAAAGTCAAATAATGGACGAGAGAGGCCGTAGAAATGGAGAAAAAAAGGAAAGCGAAAAAGCGAGATTACTACGACGACGACGACGAAGCTAAAAATTAATACAAACGATGATTAAAAAATCTGCATAAAGCCCCTTTGGCTTCCAGGCGTTGGCGTCTCTCTAGTTTTACGACACGCTTGGGACGGGCCCGATCCGTACGCATTCACATGTAAAATGGCAAGGCGAGACACAAATGAAATATCAAACAACAGTTGGCGTCAAATTAATATTTCACTTCAGTTAATATAACACGGATGGATGGAACAGGGAGACCATGTTACCATACGCTCCAAGGTGTATCCGTTCCATGTGCTCTTGGATAAATTTATCAGCGAAGTGAAAGTTTGAAAATGAATACCGCAGTATAATATGTGGGATATAGCATATAAAATGCATGAATTTATAATAAAAATTATCTTTTTACTGACTGTTTAGTTGCTTTTCGTATATTTTATTTATTAGGCTGTACCCGTGTAATGTCAATTAGATCGAAGCAGAAGCAAATACGACTTCCGGCATTATCTTTATGGTCAAGCATACATAAAAATATAAATTCAAGATAATTTAACATATATATCTGCTTTTTGGTACTAACGTTTTCGTAGTATATATGTTTACGGACTGTCGTGGTATTTGTTTTTGGCTTTTTCGTGTCGTACCTTGTTCAGTGACTCATTACTAGTACAAATATAGAGTTTTAACACAATCGCGAAAGTAGTTTTATTGTCGATCAAGAAACATAATCTGGAAGAACGTGTGGAATATGAAGAAAATTGAGTATTACAAAACAAGGAAAGTCTATTCATACCATACTGGAAGAGATGCCTTCCATTTAGAGGGATGCTTGACTTGGAAAAACTATAATTTTTAAGTGGCACAGTTACTTTAAGTAAAGTTGGGAAACACTTGAAGACGACCTATGGCTAGGACGATCTATTGAAGTAAACATTCCAGAACTTGTTAAATAATTAATAATGGGAGATGCTCGACTGAAGAAGACATATCTCGCAGGGATGACTAAAATGTCTGATACAACAATAATTTTAAAATTTTTCATGATCATCTTAGCATGACTAAGGTCAGCGCGAGATGGGTGCCGAAAATTTTATCCTGTTAATTGATAACATTGTATTTGTTTCCATGACTGGAGAATACTGCCCAAGAATCCTGAAGCATATGAATATTGAAAATTGAAGAGTTGTGTTGCAGTGGCTGCTCCGCATAAAGTGGTCTTCGATATTTTGAATCATACATCCTATAGTCCACATCTAGATCCTAGCAATTTTTTACCTGTTCCCTAAAAGAGCTGCGCCAGAAGAAAACTATGAGCAATGTGAAGAAGTAAAGGACAAATTTTTGGCGTATTTTAGACAAAGACAAAACAATTTTTATGAAGGCAAACAGAAGGTAATTGAAAGTTATGAAAATGTATTAAGGTTACAGTTGAAACCATTAATTTTGTCCATGGCTATTATTATACTAACATTGCTCCCTTCTAAACCACTAGTAAAGGTATTTAGGTGTTCGAAAGAATCCGCAAGAAAAGCCAGCTTAAGGAGACAAGTTCTGCTATTAACTGAAAAACTCTTTTCGAAACGATTTCCCTAGAAAGCCGTCTTTTGTATGGTAATAAAAACTAATATATAAAGAACTTATGTCTTCACAGATTTTTCAAAAAATACGTCTGTAAGGCTTTCATTTGATAGAATTTACAACTATAATGACATTTCACATGACACAATCCATTTCGGAAGGATAATACTCTGAAGCAAAGCTTTTTGGTGTAATAATTGTGCAGAAATTTAGCATATGGCATTACTTATTTTAATCTCACAATAAGACCAGATGGATGTGAAATAAAATTTGGCATATCATTTGAAAAAGTCTAGTTTTTGCTGCAGATAAATGTTGAAAATTTGAATCTGTTGTACTCAGACTAAACGTAAATTCAGAAATAAAGAACAATAATAAGGTAATATTTAAAATATTAAAGATAACCTTAACATCCAACATTTTCGGAAATGCCCTCATGTTGAAATTATTTTGCTTAGAATTGCAATGAACTTAATCCAGGTATTATAATTAAACGGTTTTGAAAACTATTTTGACAGTGACATTGGCTGTAAATTGCTGAAAGCAAGTTTGAACATCGAATTTAAAAAAATTCAAATATGGCAGACAGTACAGTGCAAAAAACGTACATGATTGAAGCCTATTTTCGAACTGGAGTGCGAATTGATGGAATTTGGGTGTACAGAGAGCGTGCATCTTTGGATGATTTCAGAGAGAACTTCTCAGAGATAGCTGTAATTTTTATATTTTTATAATCGCCTTTTCAATTGAGTTGGTGTTTTTTGTGAGACTGGTTCTGTGGGTCATAAATCACGTACCGGTAGACCAATTGTTTGTTCGGAAGAAGTCATAAATGGTGTTCCTCAATGTATGAAAAAGGAAACCACAAAGCCTTTGAAACCATATTTCTTAAGAGATTGGACTTTCTTATGGAATATGCTAGAAAACTGGAAGAAAAACTTACACATGGATTCGTATAAGATTCAGTCACATCAGGCTATTTTGTTGGTAGATTCACCTAGACGTTTTGTTTACTGCCAGTGATTTGCAAATAATTTAATACCAGATAATGACCTGCTACAGTTGACATTTTTCTCAATTGATGCGCGATTTAATTTTTTGGGGTACGTCAATTCTTTTTTCTTCTGCATTCCGCAAAACTTGGTGTTTGGCTAGCAGTTTCTTGCCTCAGAATAGTTGAAGCTTCTTTTAATTTTACAATTAATGCTGTGAGGTGTAGAAACATTTTGAATGAATTTATTGAAAAACTGCACGAAGATTAATTACAATATGGTTACCTGCAGCAAGATGGTGCAAAGGCACACATAACACAAGCAAATATTGTTTTTCTCCGCGAGTTATTTGACGATCGAATTATAAGTTTACATACGTGAATTAAATTTCCACTACGATCACCTTGTTTGACAAATATGGATTTTTTCCTATTTCCTCACCTAAAGAATAGAATATTCAGGGTTATGATAAAGTAACGCACAAAATTCATAAAACGTACAATGTTCATTTTTGAAAAAAATGCAAAACACGTCAAACAGTTTATTTTATTCCGCGTCTGTCAAAAAAATAAAACGTCAAATTTGTCAAAGTTGTGACGTCATCAATATTTTTTTTAAATAGGAAGCTTGGGTTTTTTTTACTTTATTTGATAAAGCTTGTTTTTCTGCATTATAAAGAAATAATTGAAGTAGGGGTCACATAAGAAAAAACTGAGAGAATTAATAAAAAACAAAATAAACTAGTTTTTGAATTTATGAAAAGAAACTAAATATTAAAAGAATTAAAACTTAAAGTTACCTAGTAATAAAACAATTGTTTGTCAGTGTCAGTCTTACAATTAGTGTCATACCAATTTTATTATGATGGCTCCTTTAACGGAAAGAGAAAGGATAGAAATTCTAATGATGGTAGGTTACGGCGATAGACTTCGAAGTCATGAAGAAGCATCTGTTTTATTTAACAAAACACATTTTGAAAGACCTCCAATTGCTAGAAGCACAGTAAGCAGAATTGTTGCAAAATTTAATGAAACAAGAAGCGTAAGTGGTGCTCCAAAATCTGGAAGACCGGGAATAAGCGACGATGCAAAGTTAGATATTTTGCTGTCATTAGAAGACAACCCTCACGCAACTACAGCAGAAATTGCCTTACAACAAGATGTTAGTCAGTCGTTTGTAGTAAGGTTTTTAAAAAAAGAAAAACTGCACCCATACAAAGTTCAACTTGTTCACGAACTCTTAGAAGATGATCCGGACAGACGTTTGGAATTTTGTGAAATCTTCATGAGGCATTGTGACGAAAATCCAAATTTGCTTAATAGTGTAGTATTTTCAGACGAGGCAACGTTTTATTTAAGTGGTACAGTAAATCGACACAATTGTCGCTACTGGACTCGGGAAAATCCCAACTGGATTCAGACAAAACACACCCAGCGCCCCCAAAAAGTTAATGTATGGGTAGGAATCGCCAGGGGAAAATTTATTGGTCCTTATTTCTTTCGTGGGAATTTAACAGCTGAGCGATATTTGGAACATCTTCGTATGGCAGTGCTTCCGGATCTAATTGCGGCATATCCGGATCCAAATAATAGGGAAAACTTCGATTCCAGTATTAGGTTCCAACAAGAGTGCACCGCCACATTATGGTCTTAATGTTCGAAGGTTTCTGGATAACCAGTTTGAAGGAAGGTGGATTGGAAGACGTGGACCAATGGAGTGGCCACCTAGGTCACCTGATCTCACCCCCCTTGATTTCTTTCTGTGGGGACATTTAAAAAGTCGGGTCTACGTTAACCGACCAGACAATTTAGAAGACTTAATGGAACGAATTAGACATGAAATGACTCGTATAACTCCGCAGATGATCGAAGACTCTGTAAATCAGGTCTACCATCGTCTTGGCCTATGTCAGATAGTGAACGGGACACAGTTTGAACAATTCCTGTAGGAAATCGTTTTGGTTTAATGGACTGTTTAGTTAATTTAAATGTTATTACTATAATAAAGTTTATTTTGTTTTTTATTAATTCTCTCAGTTTTTTCTTATGTGACCCCTACTTCAATTATTTCTTTATAATGCAGAAAAGCAAGCTTTATCAAATAAAGTTAAAAAAAACCAAGCTTAAAAAAATATTGATGACGTCATAACTTTGACAAATTCGACGTTTTATTTTTTTTGACTTATGTTAAAAGACGCGGAATAAAATAAACTGTTTGACGTGTTTTTGCATTTTTTTTTCAAAAATGAACATTGTACGTTTTATGAATTTTGTGCGTTACTTTATCATAACCCTGTATAAAACTCCTGTTGCTAATTTGCAAAATCTGCAGCAAAGAATTATTGAAGAATTTGCATTAATAACGCTTGCAATGCTGCAAAATGTCTTTAACAGCATGAGAAGGCGTTTGAAGTTTCAAATTCCTAGCTTGATTGCAAAATTGCCCATCTTATCACCTTGTAAATGTTAGCATGTCTAGTAAATATATGAATACACTGCTCATACACATGTCGATATTTCATACTTCAGTTTTCTTTTTAAATATTCATCAACTTAGTATTTTCAATTGTTCAATACCAGAAAATCATTGAGAGAGTAAGATGCATAATCTATTCGTAGTACATGGCAGCGCAAGATGAAACTCCATCAAAAATGTATTTCCTACTTTTTGACCTAAGTCACTGGAGAGAAAATCTCAATTCCCAACCCGTTTTAGCACTGATTCCGTGTTCCGATAGTATGTTACAAATTTGTTTTGTTCCTCTAATACAATATTAATGAAAATTCCATCTCCCCACACGCGCACGCACACACACACACTACCACACACGCGCGCGTGTACGTACCCACATATACATCACAATATTCGTCAGGGTTGTTTTCGTTTTGCCTTGGCTTTACGTCCTTGGCTTTTTCAGAAATGATTTAATTAAAAAGATACACAACAATAACTTCACAGCTCCACATACAGACAATATATAGTGTATATATATATATGAATGAATGTATATATGTCTTATATACATACATTTATAGTGAGCAGCTTTCGTCTGCTTATCTGTTTATATTTACTGTTTGTGTGATTCTGTGTGCGTTTATTAATATTTCAATTTTAATTTGACAAACATCCTTTCCGTTCCTCTGATACAGACAGCCTTTGTATACTCTAATAGAATTTTCGAAAAACACAATGTTCATTTATATCTTTTACCAAACATAATCAACATTGAATGGGATGTAATATGAGTCGCGTAAATACAACATGAAAACGTATCTACAAAATTACTTTTTAAATACACATATATGGATGCCTATATTTTAATTAAATTTGTCTGTAACAACAGATCGTTATCGTTCAATTTAGTTTCATAAAGTTTATCTATTAACTTGAGCCTCTCTATGAAATAGTATATATGTAGATCAGGTAGGATTTTAAGTTCATGCTGATGTCTCCTTACTTCTTCTTCCTGAGATTTAGAGTGTAGCGTATCTACTATTGTCCTACTCGTGTACTTTCCGATGGTGATATCCAAGAATCTTTTTATAATCAAAGAGTGGTTAAGCTTTTTAGTATGTTATTATTTCACACAGAATACAATACAGTTCAAGAAGACAATAAGAAAACTATCAAAACTTACTTTTAAATAAAATTATGACAGATTGAAGTGATGGATTATTACGTATTTTATTTAATAATTATACGAGCTAGACACATAATAATAGTATATTATGCAATGAGCATTTAATGATAGCTATTAAAACACGAGTAAGAGAATTACAATACGAGGCGAAGCCGAGTATTGTAATGAATACGAGTGTCTTAATAGCCATTAAATGAGAGTTGCATACACTATTTTTTCTACGACCCCATGATAAAACATATTTTTTGAACAATCCATTTCATAAATTGAGCGTAAAATTTTCCGTACCTTTTTGTGGTAATAAATTGTTCGTGGCTACTAAGGCTTGTTCCATAATTTCTGGTGGAGTCAAATATTACATTTCACTGTCATTATCCCTCATTTTTACCGTTTATATTTTCAAAAAAGCACAAATTTTAAGTACTTACTTGTAAATTGCAGAGAACAGTCACATTTAATTAATTTTTATATCTGTCAGATATGCAGTCGCCATATTGAATATTGTTTGGATATTTGAATGTCGCATTCCAATTGGATATAAACTTGTATCGTAATGAAAATCTGTACCGTAATGGGCATCATTAAAGTACAGCTTTAGCATATCTAATAATACAGTTATAGTATGGGAGTAGAAAAAATAATTTTGCATATTCTATTAATAAAATAGTAATTATTAAAAGCGGATTCCTAGAATCACATATTGCAGTCAA
This sequence comes from Amphimallon solstitiale, assembly GCA_963170755.1. Lineage (NCBI taxonomy): Eukaryota > Metazoa > Arthropoda > Insecta > Coleoptera > Scarabaeidae > Amphimallon > Amphimallon solstitiale. The sequence goes on along the minus strand of OY720678.1, from coordinate 90,900,216 downwards.
GCAATTGTTATACTGAAATAAATCTTCACAAAAACACTAACACTGTATTCATCTGAATCAAATGTTAAGAATTTGAGCTGTAAGTTAAATAAATAGTTCCAAATTTTGTAGCAGTATCAACTACGACTTCTTGCAATGTCTTGTCAGTAGAACTAAAAATGTAATGCTGACTTTCATGCACCATGCACATATGCATTTTGCCGTGTACAATTTTGATCTTCTAAATCTGAAATTGGCTTTAGTTTTGACCTATCAGCTACCAATTTTTCACAAACCGAGATCTTAATAAAATTTCATAGTTCACAAGAATAAATAATGTGTATATATATAAGTTTGAAAAAGTTTTTGGAGTATAAATATGGCAAAAAACGTTGGCCAAAAAATATGTAATAGAAATACTGAATTGTGGCAGCACTATATTCTTACTACGTGTTAATCCGCTTAAAATTCATAGTAGAAATTCAACAAGACGGAGTTTTTTAACAAAAATGGGAAGACTCCATTGAGTTAAGCACTAAAAGTACGTGGTTCGTTATATTTGAAGCACTAATTAAATAAATGCATTTATATTTTAATGTTTATATTTATTTTATTTTGTGATTTGCAAAAATATCTTACGTGATACACAAAAATGGATACAAAAATTGGAATCACCTCATCAAAATTATATGAAACCACTTATCAAAAATAAAACATCTCCGAAAAAGTTTAATTTTGTAGACCTGTGTAATTCATCATTGTTTGCATTGTTATTTTCATTTATAAGTAATGAGAGCTTTGTTTTTCCGGATACATTTTCAGTTTTTCACGAAAATTTTTGTTGCTGGGTAACTGTACAAAGAAATAGCCTGAAAACGGCGAGTTCGGAGAACGAGTGTTCTTTCAATTATTCTACTGTCAGTCTCTTCCTTAGATAGTTAATTTACAATACAAATATTAGTTTATAACCATATAATCATGCCTATATATAACATCAACATGTTAAAATATCATTAATAATATGTAATTTAATATTCATGTTACTTTAAAGTTGATTAGTTTAGGTCGATAACACAGGCCTGCTATGGAAAAGTTGTCCGAGAAGTAAACATTGATTTCTATAGAATTTTCGATACCGAGTTCAGAAAAGACAGTAAAAAAAAACGCAGAACACACCAATTTTACTAAATTTGCAGTTTTCGGTAGTATTTTGATTAAAATTAAGTGCATTTATTTAAACCATGGTTGCCGCATATAGTATGTTCCGTTTGTGTAAAAGAACTTGGAAGGTTGTCGCAGGGAGAAAAAGAATTTTTTCGTTTCGGAATTTCCATGGTATGGGGGGAACCCCGCAACCATATCGATGATTATTACTTCTGCTGTTTGAGTAGATTTAATATGAAAAATAAAAAAAGTCATTTAATTTCCTAATTTACCATCTGCAGTACGCCAAATAGAACATTGTCCTGAAATACTCGTGGCAATGCCTACACAAATTTTAGAAGAACCAATGACTAGCGACTCAAATGATGAAGTTGAAGATTTAAATGATGACGTATACAAAAAAAAAAGTGTCGAACCTGAACTTTTTTGACAGATCGATTTAAACGACGTGGTCAGAGATTTTGCCCTACATAAGGAATTGTAGAACTACTGGGCTCGAGACTAAACGAAAGGAGTTTGTTACTCCTTGGGACTTCTTTCTCATGGTTTCGATATAGAGAAAGAAATTTTCTTTCTTACTCTTCAGCGAGGATGGCCTCGTTTACTGTAGCGATATTCCCGGGCTGATGAGCAAATTTAACGTAAAATGTTGCCAAATTGAGGTTGTTTATTGATTCCTCAAAAAGAAGCCTCAAAGTTGTACTCTTATTCCAAAAATGTTTACAGAAAATATATAAATACTACATAATTTACTTAATATAATGCGTTGTAAAGTTACTTTCCTGTTGTATTGAGATCCATTTTGTGAAACATCCTTAGGTGATGGAGAAAAATGGAAGCGATATTTGAAATTAGCAGTCAAAAATGCATCAGAAGCAGTTAATAGTTTCCAGACAACTTTTCATGACTCGAATTTTGCAGACCCGTGTAATTTTCAAAATCGCAGCTGGAAAAAACCATTAAACTACACTAAAGAAATAGTAATGATCTAAGTCGTAGGCTTCTACGGTTGTCGTTGATACCTTGGTCTTGGTTTTAGGTTAAAACCGCGTCTTCGTCTTTGTAGAAACAAAAAAGAAATACTAATGTGGGACATCACAAAATGTGTCCGAAACTTTAACTTTGTAACTAACTTGGGATGTTAATACAAAGAAAATGCCTAATTTATGTCTAATCAATTGCAAATGTAAAATATTTTTATTATTTAGTGAGTCATTTTCTCGACCGTTACATGTTTAATTCATTAATTGTTTATGTTCATTTGTTCATCCGTAAATGATACCGTTAAGTTTCTAATTCACATTATTCATGCTATCTTAGAGAGTTTGTATATGTATAATTTTTATGGAAAATTTCCAATCAGTACGTCACGAATGCGGACGTGACCAAATGCTGCATATCTTCAGATAGATGTTAGGGTGTGTGTAATTTTATCATGTAAAATGTGCCTTTTTAAGCTGTGACGTACCCGTCCGGGACTTATAAAAGCAGTGATATTTCGTATGAAAGAAGACTCCTATTTGAGATCCCTTTCGAGCTGGTCGTTTAATTTCAGATTCAAATGACCAGTACTGAACTCCTATTTGAGATCCATACCGGGCTGGTTGTTTAACTATAGGTTCAAACGCCCAGTATTCTATTTCACGTTTTGTTTAACTACAGGTTCACGCCAATTAATCCGTTAATTAATGGCCTAACTACAGTTTTATGCCATTAATTCCGTCCGTAGCTAGCCTAACTACAGGTTCAAGTGGCTTATCCGTTCAATTACCGCTTAAAATCCCCGTCAATTAATAAAGTAAATTTCTTTGTCCGTAATTCCGTAATCAAAGTCAAATGCTTATATTTAATGATCAAATTGTTTGAAAGATTCCGTCATGTTAATGTAAAAGTATATTTCTTTATTTACAACCATACGCGTAATGTTGGCATTTCTGACTTTTTAAAAATTGGGAAGTGTGACTTTGTTCACGTTTACTTCCCGCCCTCTTATTACTGCCCTCATTTACTTCCCGCCCTCTATTACTGCCCTCGTTTCTTAACCTCAATGTCAATCACAATTTAAAACCGTCAACTCGATATGTCAAAACCTTATCGGAATTTTTATCACAAATAATTATTAATTGTATGGTTGTAAATAAAATTAATTGTTACATTAGAATTATTGGAAGCTTGAATACATGTAGATAGGCCGCCCTGCTATTGCTGATATGATGAAATAGTGATTTCTTGTCCTTCTCCATTCGAGCCAAGATATCTGGATTGCTACGGGAGGACAGTTTCCCTCAGTTCAAGTGGAGTGCAGACCTTGAAGGCTTTACTACTCAACATTTCTTTTATAATCTATTCACCGAAAAAAAGTGGCGTATATTTATTTGACGTTTACGCTAGATCATCACAAATCTGACAACTCAATATGTCCAAACTTTTTCCGGCATTTTTATCACAAATAAATATAATTATGGTTGTAAATAAAATAGTATACAAACCTCGGTGAAAAGTTTCATTCCTGTCTCGAGATAAAGTTAACCTCGACGCTTCGTGTCTCGGTTAACTACCTAATCTCTCGACAGTAATGAAACACTTTCCACCTCGGTATGTAATATACTATTAACGTTAGTAACTCTAATTTATTTAATATAATATCCGCTATCCGTTTGTTAAATTAGAGGATTAATCGTCATTGAAATAAGAAAAGAGCACTTAGTTTCTTTAGTTTATTACATTGCATTTTACATCAACCAATTAATTGTTTACATTTTCTAGTGTCATTACTGTCAACTATATTACCGACCGAGAGTCGCACGATTTGACTAATTGCAGGTCACAATTAAAATTATAAAATTAGATATTCAAGAGAACGTTTTGATAGTTTAAGGAATTTCAAGCTTTTATCTATAGAAATAATTTTATATTCTGCAAGCCATGGATTTGTATGTGAATATAACCGCAACAACGATGAACACGGCAAATTTAAAGGGGCAATAAAGATTACATCCCCGCACTCTCTTTGGAATTGTCGTATCGCCGGTTTATCTAGTCTGATTCATAAACAATCACCGATGTATATATAATCAGATGTGGAACAACAAATATGATGAAATATGTCTATACTGTAAATATCTGTATGTAAATAAAATGGAAATAGATGAAATAAAAAAACCGCACAAGTTTATTTTGTCGTATTAAATTAATCAAAATATATAAATACCTTTTAAGAGAATCCACCGACATTGTCTCCAATTGAGCTAACTGTAGACGCACTTGATTAAACACTTCCACTATCAGGTTTCACTAATTTAATTAGACAAACGAAGATTTAATCTTTCAAAATTATAACGTTTGTGACAGATATTTAGTTCTTAAAAATCACGCACCGCACGCATTTTGTCAAGCCGTTCTCCGATTAGCCTTATAGGTGCGTTCTCGAGCCGCAGCGGTCTGCAGATGCTTCACTCATTATCGGCGCGTTCAGCTGACTATTTGCAGCGGTCGCGTCTATTAGTAAGTATTTGTAATTATACGAATGGGACTGGAGCAAATGGCAAGTAACTAAGTAGAGCCGCGAGAATATCAAACAAACAGAACAACAATCGTTATATCTTTCCACTCCACAAATTGTTTTCATTCATATAGGTACTGATCTAAAACCATTAGTTGTTTGCTACTGAATTCATAGAATTATAATTTCTAAATAGTGCTGGAAAGAGTACTCTGACGTGAGTAATGACCAAAATCTTTGACCAGTATGTTAAAACGGGCACCCTGCATTTGTATCATATAGGCGATTGGGTGGAATAAAGATAGACAGAGAGCAGATGCACTCGTAGTATTATAAAATTCAATGGCATCTTGTGAGCAATTTTGTCAAAGGCTTTACTTATTATTTATTATTGTAGTACTGGCCACAATTCTAAATGAACATATTATAACAAAGAAAAAAATTAGTTATTTATTGATGTACAACGTCATAAGCAAAAACGAAATTAATTTAATAAAATCTTCGAAGATGAAACGTAGGCTATGGATATTCATGGCTCACATGTTATAATACATATTACGAATATCTCATTCGGATGAAAAGTTTTGCAGATGGGCTCATAAAATTCGTCCGCTTCCGCTTCGCCATACGCGAATGTAGAAAGTGCCCTTTTTCGCACTTAACATTTATTTCAGCCCCTCCAAAGACTATTCCCAAAGGTCTGAGTTATTTGGATATAGCTTTCAGCTTTGCGCGGGGTAACTATCCGCACGCGCTTCACACATTCACCCGGTTTTTATTGTTTTATTAGGACTTCGAGAATAAATTTAATCCTATTAGAGGTTTGCGCTTTCCGTATAATCGTATAAAAAGAAGATACGATTCCAGAAAAACGTTGCACCCACACGTACAACGTAACGCAAATAAATTTTACATACATCCTTACATATTACGTACGTTCATGAATTGTCTAGGTGTGTGTGTGTGTGTGTGGTAATACTTTGTGCCATGCCAACAATAAAAAACCACCACGGTTTTGTAATAACTTGATTAAGACGTATGTTTTATTACTGAGAGCGTGGATTTTTAGAAGCCTTGTCGAATTAGCTTGGTTTACAGCTCCGTCTGAAATATACCAACTTTGTTATTATGCTAATAACAATTGTTAGTGAGAAAATATATTTCAGTAAGTTTATCTGTTATTTTTTATTATATCAAATATACTTAAAGATGAAACATTGCAATGTAAAAATATTATTATTGACACGAAAAAAATCCAGTAACAACCAATCCACTCAGAGTATATTATGTAAATATAGCGACTCCTCCTTCGTAATATGCCTGTGCAACATCATACGGGAACTGCTTTTTAATAATAATACCGCGAGATCTTAAATTATATTAATAAAGGTTTGCCATGGAATGTAAAACGTCCGTCTTATGTATCATTCTTTTGAGATAATTCTGATTAAATTATCAGGTTAACTGTCATACTGACATTTGACTGACATAGTATTTGTAAATACATGTTTACTTAAAAAATGATTTAGATGTTTGAATAATATTTTATTAAAAATTAATGAACAAATTACAAGAAATGTTCAAAATGACCCCCGCCTTGTTCGATGCACACGTTTACGCGCCTTTTCATGCTATCAAAAGCATTTTGCAACATTTGTGGTATTATGGTTGCACGTACTTCAATAATCTTTTCTTCCACTTCTTGCAAATTATGTACAGGAGTTCTGAAAATTGTATTTTTGCCGTAAGGGAACACAAAATAGTCCATAATAGTCAAACCAGGTAACCTCGGAGGAGACTCAACTTGCGTCTGCAAACTTATAAGTAGATCATCAAAAAACTCACGGAGAAAGGCTATAGTTTCTCGTGTCGTATGTGCTGTTGCGCCGTCATGTTGGAAATAACCATTATGAATTTCATCGTCGTGTAGTTGTTGAACAAATTTATTCAAAATGTTATTTCTGTACCTCTCTGCATTGATGGTGAAATTGAAAAAAGACGGCCTAATTATCCTTCTACGGGAGAATTTTTTGAGAATGTAGTGGAGATTCAACAAGAAAATGCGGTTTATTAGTGCTCCACATTCGCATATTTTGAGAATTTACGTACCCCGAAAAATGAAACCATGCCTCAACGGAAAAAAAATGTTAAGATTAACAAGTCGTTATTCATTAAATTGTTAACGAACCACTGGCAATACGCAAGACGGCTGGGGTGGTCTGTTGGCAAAAGAGCTTGATATGATTGCATCTTTTATGGATGCATGTTCAAGTTCTCCTTTACAATGGTTCGGCATGTTCCATAAGAAACTCCAATTTCTTGGGATAGACGTCTCAAAGATATTGAGGTCCTATTCCATATGATTACGAACGTCAAAAATCAGTTTTTCTGTAAAAATAGTTCGCCTACCAGCAACTTTTTTATGCGTAACAGATCCAGTTTCACGAAATACACCAACACATATAAAAATCTTGCTCTACTACAGCGAAAATTGGGAATTGTGCACGAAAATTAACCAAACATAAACGCTTACTGTATCTCCAAATACCATTAACTAGCACAACTCCTCTAAAATACGCTTCAATCATGTAAGTTTTGTGTGCTGTGGTGTAAACTATAATTGAAAAACTACAAGATGTCAGAGAGAAAATATAATGCCAAATATTAATGACAGTATGACACTTGATACAATTTAAGACAGACGTTTTACATTTCATGGCAAACCTTTATCAATATAATTTTTTATCTCGCAGTGTAATAAGAATAATAATTTTTATCGCCAACCGTCAGTAAAGTGATGCGTTACCATAGCGTTTTACGGAGGTAAAGAAACACTTTATCGTACTGTACAATAAAGTACTTTACCTGCCGCTAATATCTGTCAGCGTAGCCATGACTGATGACTTTAAAAATAAATCGTTTGTCACTGTCATAAACTGTCATAAGTTATTATATCTTTATTTCTTAAATTAACAATTTTCACGGTTGGCGATAAAATTTTGTATGCACCACGTCAGTAAAGTACCTTTACCGAACTCGTCTGTTACTCGCCGCGCTCGCTTCACTCGCTTGGCTCGTAAATCAGACTCGTTCGATAAAGTATCACTTTACTGACTTGTTACATAAATAACTATTATCGCCAACCGTCAGTAAAGTGATGCGTTACCATAGCGTTTTACGGAGGTAAAGAAACACTTTATCGTACTGTACAATAAATTACTTTACCTGCCGCTAATATCTGTCAGCGTAGCCATGACTGATGACTTTAAAAATAAATCGTTTGTCACTGTCATAAACTGTCATAAGTTATTATATCTTTATTTCTTAAATTAACAATTTTCACGGTTGGCGATAAAATTTTGTATGCACCACGTCAGTAAAGTACCTTTACCGAACTCGTCTGTTACTCGCCGCGCTCGCTTCACTCGCTTGGCTCGTAAATCAGACTCGTTCGGTAAAGTATCACTTTACTGACTTGTTACATAAATAACTATTATCGCCAACCGTCAGTAAAGTTATGCGTTACCATAGCGTTTTGCGGAGGTAAAGAAACACTTTATCGTACTGTACAATAAAGTACTTTACCTGCCGCTAATATCTGTCAGCGTAGCATGACTGATGACTTTTAAAAATAAATCGTTTGTCACTGTCATAAACTGTCAAAAGTTATTATATCTTTATTTCTTAAATTAACAATTTTAACGGTTGGCGATAAAATTTTGTATGCACCACGTCAGTAAAGTACCTTTACCGAACTCGTCTGTTACTCGCCGCGCTCGCTTCACTCGCTTGGCTCGTAAACCAGACTCGTTCGGTAAAGTATCACTTTACTGACTTGTTACATAAATAACTATTATCGCCAACCGTCAGTAAAGCGATGCGTTACCATAGCGTTTTACGGAGGTAAACAAACACTTTATCGTACTGTACAATAAAGTACTTTATCGACGACTAAACAATAAAGTATGTATTATATTAATCAATATTGGCTAATAATAACACTCATAATACCCGTAGGGAATAATGAAATGCGACCAGTGAATAATGGGCCATAACGTTACCATTATTCACTGCATTCCGCCAATAAGAACATATAATGGGCCATAACGTTACCATTATTCACTGCATTCCGCCAATAAGAACATAACGTTTCTAACGTTGTCATAGTAACGATAGACAAGTCCGGCCATTTTACTGACTGCCTAACCATCAAACGTCATATTGATATAGTAATCTGACATTTTCGTTTACTTATTTTGATTTTTTTTAGTAATTTTCAGTTAGTCGTCGATAAAGTAGTGTATACTAACTCGCAATAATGACTATTATTCCCTCGAGCTGAGTTACTCCCTCGCCGCTTACGCGGCTCGGGAGTAAATTCAGCTCTCGGGAATAATAACTGTCATTATTGACTCGTTGTATAAACTACTATTATTTACAACCATACGCGTAATGTTGGCATTTCTGACTTTTTAAAAGTTGGGAACTGTGACTTTGTTCACGTTTACTTCCCGCCCTCTTATTACTGCCCTCATTTACTTCCCGCCCTCTATTACTGCCCTCGTTTCTTAACCTCAATGTCAATCACAATTTAAAACCGTCAACTCGATATGTCAAAACCTTATCGGAATTTTTATCGCAAATAATTATTAATTGTTTGGTTGTAAATAAAATTAATTGTTACATTAGAATTATTGGAAGCTTGAATATATGTAGATAGGCCGCCCTGCTATTGCTGATATGATGAAATAGTGATTTCTTGTCCTTCTCCATTCGAGCCAAGATATCTGGATTGCTACCGGAGGACAGTTTCCCTCAGTTCAAGTGGAGTGCAGACCTTGAAGGCTTTACTACTCAACATTTCTTTTATAATCTATTCACCGAAAAAAAGTGGCGTATATTTATTTGACGTTTACGCTAGATCATCACAAATCTGACAACTCAATATGTCAAAACTTTTACCGGAATTTTTATCACAAATAAATATAATTATGGTTGTAAATAAAATAGTATACAAACCTCGGTGAAAAGTTTCATTCCTGTCTCGAGATAAAGTTAACCTCGACGCTTCGCGTCTCGGTTAACTACCTAATCTCTCGACAGTAATGAAACACTTTCCACCTCGGTATGTAATATACTATTACCTGCCGCTAATATCTGTCAGCGTAGCCATGACTGATGACTTTAAAAATAAATCGTTTGTCACTGTCATAAGTTATTATATCTTTATTTCTTAAATTAACAATTTTCACGGTTGGCGATAAAATTTTGTATGCATCACGTCAGTAAAGTACCTTTACCGAACTCGTCTGTTACTCGCCGCGCTCGCTTCACTCGCTTGGCTCGTAAATCAGACTCGTTCGATAAAGTATCACTTTACTGACTTGTTACATAAATAACTATTATTGATACTTATACAGAGTGGGACATGGAAACATCCTTAATTTTGAAGTTGAATACAGACGGAACTAGAAAAGGTAGAACAAATTTGTTTTATTATTTTAAAAACGCAATATTGGAAGTTTCTTTAGTTAAGTTTTAAACAAAATATCTTGCAAATGATGTTCTTCAATATCAATACATTGTTGTACATAGTTCTTGATATTGAAGTTTCGCTTCACCCCCTGAAGCATCTCTCCCGGTATGCGACCTATCTCCAGGGTTATTGCTTTTTTAAGGCTTGTATGCTGTTTGGACGATGTTTGTATACCTCAACCTTGAGGCAGCCCAAGAGGAAATAGTCGCAGGGTGCTAAATCCGGCGAGCGCGCGGGCTATGTAATGTCAACAAACCTGGAGGTCAAACGGCCGGGGAAAATTTCCCTCGAAACAGCCATTACATTATAGACTGTGTGGGCCGTGGCGCCATCCTGTTGGAACCCGACACGTTCCATATCCAACTGTTTGAGATGTGGTGCAAAAAAATCTTGGATCATGCCCATATACCGTTCAGAAGTGATGGTAACCACACGACCATGTTCCTCAAAAAAGAAGGGTCCGACGATGCCTTCACTCCAGGCTGCACACTAAACTGTCACCCTATTACTATATAAAGACCTTTCTTGAATCTGTCTAGGGTTGAGATCACTCCAGTAACGCATATTCTGCTTATTAACACAACCGGAAAGTTGGAAATGTGCCTCGTCGTTGAAAAAAATCACTGCGTCTTCAGGCAGATTAGCAATAAAATTTTCACATACCTGTATTCGATTAATACAATCCTGTTATGATAGTTCTTGAGTAACGACCATCTTGTAATGATGTAAATGATGGTCAGTGTGAATAAATAGACGTACAGTACGGCTAGATACGTTGAGGGCGATCGCGTGTTTCCGAGCAGAGCGCGTAGGAGAGCATATAATAGACTGTCTTACGGATTCTATGTTTTCCGGTGTTCGACTGGTCCTCTGTGTGCCAACTCTCTTTTTCGCAACATTTCCATATCTGCAGAAGTTACCCACCCAAGACAGAATTAATTTTCGATCGGGCACTGTATTTCGAGGAGGAATTTGGTAGTGAGTACGCACCGCACGTTGCACAGCGACGATAAAACTTTTTTGAGAAAAGTAGGTTTTAACGGCAAAAGCGCGTTCCTCGGTAGACCACGCCATTTTGGCAACTGACAGGTGACATATTAAAACTTCCCGAAATACTCCAACACTTAAGCCTATTCCCACTCTTCTACGAACTCAACGTCCATGACAGTGGCTAGCTGAAAGCAGGAATGTTTCCCTGTCCCACCCTGTACTTATACAATAAAACATAGAAGAGTTAATTACACAACCAGTAATGAGAAGACAAAAATAATACATTCTTGGTTAACATAACAAACAAACAAAACTTGTATGTACCAAAAAGAACAAATTCAGCAATATTTCATAAAACAAATCTTATACAGATTGCCAAAAAGAAAATCAACAACAAAATAAACATAATAATAATAATAATAATAATACACAAGTCAAAAGGCATCAAACCTGCAACTATAGTGCAACGTAATTTGAAAAATAAAGTGTCTGAATTTAAAACAATAATTGGCAGATAATTATACGTCAGAACAATTAATATTAGATATTATCTGCAGAACAGACTATATGTAAGTCATGCTTTCTAGACAAAAGTATTTAAAGCTTGGGTTTCAATATTTCTTAGAAAAAAAAACCGGAAGTGGTACTTTGACTCTTATCTAAACGCAGATGTTTGCAAACATCTAGCAAATCACTTTTGCCTAAGAGAAAGTAAATTTTCGAAAGATTTTATTTTAAAAGTTTTTGGAAATTAAGTTTCGAAGTAGGTATTTTTGTTTTATCAAAAAAGACGGTTTTTTTGCAAATATCTCGCAAATTATGTACTCTATACAGATTTATCAGAATACACAGTTATTTAGAGCTCCAGTGGAAACAACTTTTGTAAATAAGAAATTTAAAAATTTGAATCGGAAGTAACACTTTTACTCTTATCAAATACCAGTTTTTGCCAATATCTCGCAAATTATGCATTCTATGCAGATTTATTATAAGTGCAAAAATATTTAAAGCTGGATTTGGAGCGATTTTTGTATAAAAGAAATTTTAAAATTCGGACCAAAAGTAATTTTTTTCGGATTATTTTGAATGAAAAATGTTACACATTCGGAAAACTTTACTATATAGAATTTTTCACATAACATTTAACATGGTTTTATACTTTATAAATTTAATATTATAAAACACTTAATGATCTTAATTGTTCAATATGACACAGTTTTTCTTGAACGCCATGCATAAGTCGTTCACAGTACAGTTTGGTTCGAATCCGGTTACTTAACTGAACTTTATTTTGCGCTTCCAAACTACTCTTGTAGATATTCTGAATTAATAAAGCCCATAACATTTTAATAAGCCTAGCTTGGGGTAGGTTTGTCATGTTATGCGCACGACACACGAAAGGTATGTTTTGCGCTTCCAACCATTGTCTTGTCTCCTTGTCGTAATGACTTGAAGCCAAGTCAGGCCAAAACATGACGTCATCATTTGGATGATGTTCATTGAAGAAATTAACCAATTTCGATTGGCGGTTACTGCTTCTCCTCTCACATGCCCTATGAAAGGTTGAGAAATACCTGCCTCAGAAACAGCGCACCAGACTAGGATTTTTTGTGGGAATTTTGCATTTGTTTATACTTTACTTCATCAGGAGTCTCATCCACATTTCTTGTGTGAAAACCAGCATTACCCGGAGTTTCCGCATTGATAAGCAGAAAATATTTTTCATCATCCATAATGATTATTTTGTTTCCAGCAAAATGCTCTTGTCTGAAATTTCGACGTCTTGAAATTCTTTCAAGTTGAGCTGCTGTGTATTTTGTACACTTTTGTCTTTTTCTAAATTTAAAGTTATGTTTTTTATTTCTCTTGCAATGGTGGTGTTAGAAACGTGAAAACAGCGTACTAATTTATCGGTAGACGCTCCAATATGGTTTTCGGCAAAGTAAAGAAGCCTTTCTTGATTTCTGGCTGCAGCAAACTTTCGTAGTCGGCAACTTTTTGGTAGATTCTGGCAGAGTATACCCTCCTCACCCTCACTAATTGTTTGATATATTGTACTTATGGTAAGAGAAATATTTTCATTTTCAAAAAGATTTACAATTTTCCGTTTAGGCATTTCGCCAATTAAATTATATATATATATATGGTTTCGCAGCACTAATTTGTAAGCCATATTGTTACAGCTGAGAAGATGAGTGATATGTGTAACAAATTACGATGTAACCATGGTAACACATGGCCATACTTTACTCTTCAAAACTGTGTTTGTATATTCGAAGAAAACATATCACAATAGTTCGAAAACTTTCATTACACCCGTTTTACACTTACCAAGTAGCCGTTTTTTCAAAATATCTCGTAAATTTTAGATTCTATACAGATTTAAAAGGATTCAAAAGTATTTAGGTCTCGAATAATTTTGGTATATAAAAAAATTCAAAATTCGGACGGGAAGTAACACTTTACTCGTATCGTAAAGCAGTTTTTTGCAAATATTTCTCAAATTATTTATTTATTGTGTTCACACCTCATTTTTTAAACTTATTTTAATTTCGTATTTAATTCGACAAAACGTGCAAAATATAAAAACAAAGTGAACACTGTATCACTGACCATAAACGCCAAAAAGTTAAACTCAACAAACAACAAATTTACTTATAGCACTAACAAAGAGATGTGCATTATTTTTGAACTAATTACTCATGGCAATAAACAAAAACAATCGACAGAAAATGGCTCGTCCTTCAATTCAATGATAAATAAGGAATTACTGGAATGCAATTAATTTATCATAAACAATTACGTAAAATTAATGATTAATTTATCCTAATGTATAATTTTACTAGCAGTTGTTATATGGTATGCTTAGATTGAAATTATTTTTTAGTTTGTAACTTATTATATTCTTTATTTGAAATATAATTTGTCATAAATAAATACGTTTAACTTGTGTAACAAACAATATTAAAATTACTATATTTTAATATTACAACTTAATAACGTGCTTGATTATCAAAGCACCATAGTGAGTAGCTAATTAATTACTAATTCCTATGAAATTATTATCGATTCGTTCTTTAAATAGTGACACATTTTTCTCTGACCTAAGGCAAATACACAATAGTAAATACAAGGGTTGCGTGCTGAGATTTAAATTCTACTTATCATACATTCGTCGTACGTCATTGTTAATCTCAAAAATTAATTCCGTTATGCCAAGGAAAAGCATTAACATACATAATTGCAGCAATGATTGCTTGGACTTACTACAACTTCCACAAGCACTAATCGATGCAAACTTATATTCATTTCATACATAACATATATGCGAGTAACATTAGCCGTTCTCCAGTTACTTCGCTGCTATAGAATTCTAGCGCTCATCACTCTTACTTCAATTAATTATATATACTGGTTGAATAATTATACTGATCAAACGGATGTTTTTCTTATACGTTAATACTATTGAGGTAATAAAATAACTAGAGGAATACTGTAATTGACGCCCCCCTGCCCAAACTCAAATTACTCATAGAGATAATCTATTGTCTGTTCAATAGGATTTACCTGAATTAGAGTTTAATTCAACGTGTGCCCATAATAGAAACTTATCAGTTTACTAGCAAAACTAGAGGCTTCAAGGGTAAAATTGCTGATATGTACCATTCTCTTCTCAGTATGATGTAACCCGTAACAAAGTTACACACCCTTTCTTCAAGAAATTAACGGATCTAGGAAAATTCCCCGAAAACAATTCACCGACGGAAAATTCCCCGACTACAATTCACCGACAAACAATTCCTCGACAGGAAAATTCCCCGACAGGAAAATCCCCCGACAAACAATTCAACGAATGGAAAATTCCCCGACAGTAACAAACTTTCCTTCACACTTTATCCCGGCTTAGGACGAGCAGCATTATACAGGCGTGTTTAGAAGTTTTTTTGTTGTTTTTTTATAATAGTTTTGTGTCCTTTGTTTTTTTATATAATAGTAATAATAAAAATAATAATCGAAAAGGCTTTTCTCGTCATAATTATATACAGGGGCGATTCTGTTGTCTTAATAAGTAAGGTTGTGGGCTATACCACGCAAGTAATTGGAAAGATTTATTTCGTAAAATTCCATATTTAGGTAGTATAAGTATGAAAATTAGCAATGTTTTAAAGAAGCTGGATTTTGATATAGCCTTCTATAATAATAACACTTTAAAAAGTCAATTAACGAATAATAAAACAGCGAATCCTAAGTTAAACAAATCAGGAATTTATAGAATTAATTGTAGTGATTGTAATAAATTTTATATAGGTCAAACGGGGCGAAATTTCAAATTAAGGTTCTCAGAACATATGCGAGCCGTTAAATTAAATTATGAAAATTCAAGTGTAGCTAACCATGTTTTAGACACGGGACATCATTTTTCAATAGACAATTTAGAAGTACTGTGTAGTTTAAATAAAAGTAAAAAAATGCATGTTCTAGATGGTTATTTTATAAAAGAAAGTTTACTTTTACAACCAGGCAATGTTCATAATGACCAAACCGAACTCATAAATTCACCGTTAATAAACCCTAGCATTGTAAAAACGGTCTTTCCAGATAAGTCATGACCTTTCATAATTTTCTATTTTTTGTATTTTTTCTATATACATTTTTGTTTGAAGTAGGTAGTTACAGTGTATTGAATTTTACTTTAGTTTATCTAGAACTCCTGACGATGCCACAAGGCGAAATGTACATCGAGTGTTTAATTATATATATTTGTGAAACAATACCAAGTGTTTTAATTGTTATTATTTGCTTATACAATAAAAAGTAGTAGCCCTTGTACATAATTATGACGAGAAAAGCCTTTTCGATTATTATTTTTATTATTACTACTATCTATGTAAAAAACAAAAAAGGACAAAAAGCTTCTATTTTAAAAAAAAAAAATTCTAAACTCGTCCTAAGCCGGGACAAAGTGTGAATGGAAGTTTGTTACTGTCGAGGAATTTTCCATTCGTTGAATTGTTTGTCGGGGAATTTTCCTGTCGGGGAATTGTTTGTCGGTGAATTGTAGTCGGGAAATTTTCCGTCGGTGAATTGTTTTCGGGGAATTTTTCGGCTTCCGAAATTAACGTGTTGCCGAATTAACGTGTCCAATCGGTCTGAATAAATTAATCTCTTCGTGCGTGGGGTGTTACGGGGATGAAGCAAATAATACAAACTTCGTGTTAATAAAAAGCACTAACTATTTAATATCACATTGCATTGCAGCCTAAATAATGTGCATCAATACGATTAAAATGAAACTATTTGGCAACATGGCGCCTCCGAAGTCGAGATTATATTGTAACAAACTTTTGTCCATCCCTTTAAAAAATAACGTAGTAATATATATTATGCAATAACGTTGATTCTCAGCTTAAAAGATTCGATATTTGTGTACAAACGCAGTTCCATCACTTAAAAATTAATTAATCATATATAAATATATTAAGTCTCGTTTAAGAGGATAATCACCTTGTGATGGTATATATGACCGTTTCACATACCTATTGCTGTGACGTAGGTGTCCAATGTATGCAGTTGCAAGTCATCATGTCCTGTATTTTGTTAAAAATAATATTATTTGCGCAAAAAAGCGCCTATATAAAGGAAGAATTTTATATGCAAAATTGTCATATATCTAGTCATCACGTGGATAAATGGTCATCCGACATTTATTTAGTAACCACATGAATAAATCGGTGTTTTTAGCTTGTCACTACAAGTTTAATTAAGATCTAAAATTACGTTCCCGCTTTCCGTTAATTATATATCAAGACGCACTTGTCATTGAATTCCCGTACCACCAAAAAAAAAGGTCTGTGCACACACGTGAGCATTTATCACATTGTCGTTGAACTATATATGTCATTTTCCATGGAGTCCATTTATTCCTATCAAATAAATTTCTTTCTCAGAATTCAACATTGAATCTCCGTGAAGTCATTTTACCGAGCATACGTATCGATCGATATACATCAGTCAAAGCCGTCAGAAATTTATATAGGATCCCTCACTCGAACACAAGCTGAAGTTTGTGAATTGTTTAATAATAAGTAGCCGGAGAGGCCTATTACACGATCAGTAGTTAGTAAGATAGAAAAAAGGTTTGGCGTCTTTGGCTACGTAAGGGACAATTACAATACTAAGAATGTTACAGTTCCAGAAACACAAAATTGAATGTTTTGCTCGATTAACAAGAAAATCGTCACAAATCAAGTCGACAAGTAGCTGCAGAACTGTCAGTAAGTACATCTTCTATTTTAAAATATTTACACAAGAACAAATGGCACCCATACAAAGTGCATTTAGTTCAGGAACTTGTTGAAGACGATCTCGAACGCAGATTAGAATTTTGCGAAATAATGATGGATAGATACAATGCCAACCCACAATTTTTAAGTAATATAGTTTTTTTTCCGACGAGGCAACATTTTCTTTGAATGGTTTGGTGAGCAGGCAAAATTTCGATATTGGGCATCAGAAAACCCACATTGGAGAATGGAGAGTCAAACACAATTCCCCTAGAAAGTAAATGTTTGTGCCAAAATTATGGGTACCGCAATTGTGGGTCCCTTTTTGTTGAAGGAACACTTAAGTCTGAAAAATATTTAGACCTCCTTCAGAATTACATAGTACCCAATGTAAGTGCACTTAATCCGAATAATAAGAACCCAAATATACCGGCAGATTCGATTTGGTTCCAACATGATGGAGTGCCCCCACACTATACGAGAATATCTTCATAATATTTTCCCAAATAGATGGATCGGTAGGATAGGTTTTATCGAATGGCCAAATAGGTCTCCAGATCTAGCCCCATTAGATTTTTATCTATGGGGTTATCTAAAATCCAAAGTGTACTCCAATAAACCGGAAAATATTAATGAATTGAAGAATAGAATTATAACCGAAATACAAAAAATAAGCCGCAAATGTTAACTGCAGTGTTACGAGAAAATGATCTTCGGCTTGCATATTGTCAGGAAGTTAGTGGTCAACAGTTTGAACATTTAATTTGATTTGTTTTTTTGTTTTTTTAATAAATTTGTCCTTTTCAGACAACAGAGTGAAATAAATTTTGTAGTATACGGACTCAGTTATTGATATGTTCATTTGTACATTTCTCGATAACTGTTTAAGTTTTGGTATAGGACATGAAATATACTTAGAATTCGATGCCGAATTAGCAAATTAAATAAAAAACATGCTTCCATTTGAAAAAAAAATTGATAATCGTAACTTATTTTTGGACCAATCTTTGTACACCAACAGAAAAACCGCAGCTAAAAATAAAAATCGACCTATCCGTGCGTCTTTCCATAAAACAAAACTAAAAGTTTTAAATGAATTTGTTCCAACACGCGTGTCCTCACTGTATGTAGTTCATTGACTACTTACAGTAAAACGTTCCATTTCTTTACTAATATCAACTACGCTGTCCAAATGGAATAGATCTAATATATGTTTTTAACATTGGTGGCAGCGCCGGGAAAAAGGTCGTCATGTTCCTCTGCTATAACTAAGATAATATTTCTACTAAACATACACTGTAAAACAAGAAGACGTAAGGCATTAACAGAATAAAATTGTTATGCGACGTTGTCGGTTCTGCAGATAGTAAATTATAATGGAACAGAGACCCTAGAAATAACAACTTTCTACCTTTACACAAGGTGCAGAGTTCGTTTTAAAGCGCAAGTAATTAATCAAACATTAATCACGTGAAATGAGCTCGCATGCTTCGCTGACGACCTGTGCATGCATATTGGTTGACGTCATCGGGGGGCTTCTGTATAGGAAGGGAACGGCGGGCGAGGTAGAGTACAGTAAATACCGTGGTGAAGGGGGTGTATGGACGACGCGACTGGTGCGAGAACAGTTTTAATTTATAACCGGTGAGCATCTATCTACTTCTCTTGCCATTTCGGCGGGTGTATTCGTGCTGTTGGTGCTACACCAACCTGAAATTGGTTTGTAAAGGGCAAATGTTTTAGTAACAAGGGAATATTAACTGAAATTTACAGATGCAACGTTATTATCTGCGGAAAACAGTGTATACACGGAAGTACACGTTCATTCGCGTTGAATATTCCAAATATTATTGCAATTAAATTAACATCATCTTGGTTACATATTTACGTTTTGAGTAAATAAACTTTCATCAATTCTAGTGTAAATTATTGTAGTCGTCGAAATTTAAGAACGTGCATTTGAGTATTGCTGATTAAAAAAATTCTATTTTTTTTTAAAAATAAGTTTGGCAAAGTAAGAAAAGTGTATTATTAAAGCAAGAAAAAAAAACACGATTGATTATGTACTAACTTTGTGCAAACGTCATAACAAAAGAATAAATTAATCCGAGAAATCAGCCCAACGCCTCGAAATATACATATAAAACTTAATTTCAATTGTTATTTGTCAGAATCGCTGCGCAATGAAAAGGAAAAATTCCGATCGATACTGCCGTGCTGCAATCGAAAGAAGAAATGAACGTGAGACATACAAAATAAATTAAATTCAAACATGCAATACATGCGCTAACTTGTTTATATCTGAAGTTATTTTAAAATTAAAAAGCAATTTCTATTCACGAAAAGATTTTTAATAATTTCCTTGTTGAAATGAGTTGTTAAGTATATATATTGTCCTGCTATACTTTGATGGACTGATAAACACAAATTAATAAATTAAACCTCCAGCTTTTACTTTAAATACTCACTTAAATTATACTCAATCAGTAGAACATGGGTCAATATAAACTCTTAATCTCATAAATTTGGATTCTTAAAACATAAAAGTTACTTTTCTATAATGTCAAATTAAATACTTGTGAATCATTCTTTACGTGATATACCAAATTAGCCAATGTCATTAAGATACGCCAAATTTAAAATAAAAACAAGTTATCTCTGTTAAATAAGTATTTTATTGAAACTTCAATACTTACAATATTATATTATTGTTAATAGATATGCAAATAATATATTAAATGCTTTATATCAAAAAAAAACCTTTCAAGTATAACATAAATCATATTCTCAAAATTAATGAAATTAAATAATACGACTTGTCAAAAATCATTCAATTATCAAACCTATAATTGAAATGTGTTGTTAAAAACAATATCATGAATCTATTTTCAAGGTAATAAGTTAAATTTAATTAGGTTTTGAATAATAAATACTTTTATGATGATAAAAGTATCCAAATATTGCATATAAAATAGAACAATCTAATAATATAACTCAATTTCGTTAATACTCTTTCTATCTTATTATATAAAAATCAATGTCTAATTCAATTTGTTATAAGGAAAATTCTTACGTAAAATGTTTATAATTCTGTACTCAACGTGTTTCCTTCTTATCGCAAATAGGTACTGAATGGTCCTTTCCATAAAATTATCACAATGACATTTCATTTTTAACATCCGTTTCGTACAGAATTTTGGCATATAAGATACTTCATCCAATAGAACCCGTTAAATCTTTTGAACTCACACTGGCTTCCTCTCTTGTGTGTAAGCACCTTCTTGCAGAGTTGATCAGCTTATAAATCCCCTTCTAATTTCCAGGAAACACCAACTTAATTTTCATATACAATGTTTTGTTCAATTGCTGTATTAAGATTACCAATATCTACCATCACTACTGGATTTCTTCTTTCTCTGGTAAACGGTATAATAAATGTCTTCCAACTTTACAAACTATAAGTTCTTTCTTTCTTTCTTCAGGGGATGACACAAAAAAAACAACGTGCATCCATACATAAAAAACAAAGATAACAAATTTTGGTGAGTTAAAAAAACGTTGGTATAAAATGCGTTCTGTAAATTTTTAATGAGAAATTGTATCTTTTACAGTTGTTCTGGTTTTACCGCTAGACAGTTTTAGCAAAATATGTTATATAAAAAAGTGTTTTAACTGAGGAAGACAGGAATAAAATTGTCGAAACGTTTTAATTATGTGTTTTTATTTGTTAAATTATAATATTTGACAAGTGATAAGAAACAGGCCGCTAATGCCAAGATTTTTAATGTTTTTATATATATATACACGAGGGCTGTTCTCTTTCGGCTGAGCCGTGTAAAGTAAAACACAATAAAAAAAAGCCCTTGTATATTCATCCTGTTATTGTTAAGCCCCTTTCCATCTTTTCAGTCAGGAATATAGCTACCATATCCCAAAACACGGTCTCTTGATGATAGGACTTTAGTTTTATCAATGGATTTCAGTAGTGCATCTACATTTCATCAACTATTCATCGTCAGTGAAAGCTACCAAGTTTTTCTCACACATGTGTTGCCGATACAGTTTTATTGGATAGTAAGCAATTTAGGAATTTAACATTCTAAAACGTTATTCGTGTCGTTTTCAAATCTTCCATTATTTGTATTGTTTCTTACGTTTGTTAAACTTCCGGACATTTCCTTATTTGAAACATCGTATTCAGTTCTGATTCATATTCAAAGAATTTATTTTGAATTCAGAATTGACGTGACTATTTGTCCCTGACAAGAGTCAAAACATAGTATGCTATATAAGAGCATTGCAGTTACATCGACCACTGGCTGTGGATTTATGCTCTCTCTTGGGCCCTTTCTACTAGTGTCACACTCCTCAGATCGTCTTACTAGGGTTTACCGACTGTGTGTGTGTGTTTGGTTACACACTCTTCTAGGGACTGTTCAAATCTGGTGTAAATTTGCGGTCAATAAGCGAGCTATGTGTATTTGAAATTCACGCATTTTGCAAAATCGCTGTATGAAAGTCCGGGCTTTCGCACCGGGCGGAGTTTCATTATATTTTCCGTCGGGTTTTCTGCGACTTCTATAGGAGACTGAGCGTCCCCGTGACAGTCTTGTGTTTTCCTTTGAGTTTCTCCTTCATAATATCCTCTAGTACCGAGTTTTCAACGACGTTTGCCTTCTGGAAGATCTTGTAGGTTCCTCTGATAAACTCCTCTAAAGCTCATAAGCTGGTTAACCTTCCTAAAGCTTTTCTGCATATCTTGGTAGCGAGTCTCTTGAATGTCAATGTCCAATTTCACTGCCAAATAATCAATTGAAAGTAATATAAGAGAAAATGAAATTAAAAAATTAAAGGAAAGGTTAACGCATTCAAATGAAAAGCTATTGGAAAAGTCTCTTGCTGAAATTAGCGCGGGCAATGATTTTGCTAATGAAATTTCGTTAAATGATTCTGAGGTTATTACAGAAAATAGAGAATGTCGGACTAACAACCTAAATGAAATTAAAAGTCTGCTTAAAACAGAAATTTTGGAATTGAAAGTATTTATACAACATAGTTTGGAGGCACAAATTAAGAGTTCATTATTTGATGTTGTCGTTAAAGAATTATCGTATAAACACAATGTAAACAAAGATAATTTTAATAACACAGAGATACAACTGCCATCTATAAATGAGATCCCTAGTAAAGTACTTTCTCAAAATGCAGAATCCTCGACTAATAGAAATAATCTCCCGTTCATTAGTAAGAATACAATAGAGAAATGTAATGAAGATAACAATAACAAGACACCGGATCACGAGACTAGCAAAACAATAAAGAACAATCGACAATTGCGAAACGACAAAGGCAAGAAAAATAGTGAATGCGGCATAACCGGTAACGGTAAAGAAAACGTTGCATTCATCAAGCAAAACCGAAAATGGATATATGCTGACCGCTTCAGGGAAAATTTTACAACAGAGGATATGAGGCAAATGTTGAATACTAAATATGGCACAGATGATTTTATTATAAATATTCTTCAAAAGCAGGATTATGAGACGAGAGAAAAATATAATGCGTTTAGGATAGGTTTCTCAAGCAATATTAACAATGAACTTATATTTGACTCTGATCGATGGCCCGAAAATATAGGCGTACGGTTTTTTCGAAAATTCGGAAAAACAAGAAGTAACAGATATAAACAAACAACAAAAACCAATACAAGAAACTAAAAAACAAGCTATAAACATAGCAGGTGCAAGAAAAGCATTAGTAAACAAACACTGCACAATATTAAATTTGAATATACAGTCTGTCTCAAAAAAGTTGGATGCTTTAGAAATAATTGCCGAGGATCATAATTTGGATGTGATGTGTCTGACGGAGCATTTCCTTTCATATGATAAAATTAACCGTTGTCATCTGCGAGGTTACACTACCGAAAGCGCTTTTTGTAGAGAACACGCAAAACATGGAGGAGCAATGATTATGGTCGCGGATAAATTGATAGGAATGGAAAGGAAGGATATAAAAGAGCTCTCGGTTGAAAGGAATATAGAAATTGCAGCTGTGGACATATCACAGTTAAACACATTAGTTATTTCAGTATATAGACCACCTTCAGGTGATATGGATATGTTTATGGAAAAAATTCGTGAATTAATGGAGATATTAAACAATGACGTCAACAAACAGGTAGGAGACTTCAATATAAACTTTGCAATATCTAATAACAGTGCAGATACTATTACCGATATTCTTGACGCATCTGGTCTCCACAAAATGTTTTACGAATATTCTAGAGTCACAAGCAACTCTAGCACATGTATTGATAACATATTCACGAATGTGTCCAGGCAGAGTTGTCTCACCAAAACAGTGGATCTTCACGCATCGGATCACATAGCTCAAATAATAAGTTTTGATGTGAGTAATACACCTGACACACGAAAAAACGTATATCTGAAAAGCTTTTCGACACATAATCTTAATGCATTCAAAGACTTAATTGCATTCAGATTATCAAATTTACCTGACTCTTTGAATGACGCTAAGGCTCTGTTTGACGTTTTTCATGAAACTCTGGTTTCGGCCTTTCAAGAATCTTTTCCCCTGAGAAAAATTAACAAGAATTTGCCCAACAGAAATATGAATACACCAATAAATTATGACCTTCTAAACATAAAAAATACTTTGGATGCTCTTGCAGTTACAGCTAAGTCGACCAAACATGAAACATGGTATTCGATCTATAGTGGTTACAAGAAACAATATCACGATGCAGTTACAGCAAATAAAAAGGAAAGTAACACTAATATTATACAAAACAGCGATAACAAAATTAAGATGATATGGAAGGTCATAAATGGGGAGGTATCCGATAAGAGAAAAAGAGTAATTGAAAATTCCAATCTCTCAGCTGATGAACTGAATACATATTTCTGTACAATAGGGACGGAAATGGCAAATAGTATAATTACTGGCACCAATACATTAAGCGCAATAAATCGTATTAAAATAAAAAGAACTGGATCTTGTTTCTTGAAACCGGTATCGCAGGGGGAAATACGACAAATAATTAATGATATCAAATGTAAGGACAGTGTGGATATTTATGGGATGAACACCAGAGTCTTGAGGTATGTTTCTGATGAGCTAAGTGAGCCTTTGACAAAGGTTATTAATGCCTGCATTATGGATGGGTACTTCCCAGACCAATTGAAACATGCAAAAGTGGTACCTATATATAAAGAAAATGAAATCAATAACTGTAAAAACTATAGGCCAATAAGTATATTACCCATTATATCTAAAGTATTTGAACAAGCCATCCTATCAAGGCTGTCTTACTTTTTGGAAGAAAATGGTCTACTAATGACATGTCAACATGCGTACCGTAAGAATAAATCGACAACGACTGCGCTAGTAAGTGTATTGAACTATATAAATGATGCCCTGGATGAAAAGAAGATGGCAAGCTTAAATTTATTAGACCTAAGCAAAGCATTTGATACGGTGGACCACAGTATATTGATACACAAATTAGAATACTATGGAATAAGGGGCCAACCCTTAAAATTAATTAGGTCCTACTTATCAAATAGGAAACAGACGGTTCATTGGAAATCTAATAAATCACAAGTAGGACCTACCACCTATGGAGTACCCCAAGGGTCGATTCTGGGTCCTTTGTTGTTTATTGTCTATGTCAATGGTCTACCAGGGGTCCTGCCTGAGATAGAAATATGCCAATATGCCGATGACACCACCATCATTTGCAAGCATAGTGACGGGAAAGAACTGATGATACAATCCGATGAAGCAATTGAAAGAATTGAATTGTGGTTCGCAGCCCATAAACTGAAATTAAATGTCGATAAAACACAACAATTAGTTGTTAAGACGAAAACAGATGATGATGAAAGTGTTAAGTTTCTGGGTCTCACTATAGATACTGGGTTAAAGTGGGGAAAGCATATAGATAAACTGGCGAAAAAACTGACTTCGGGGATCTATGCCATTAGGAGAATAAAATTGATAGCAACACAACAAGCTGCGGTACTTACCTATCATTCCGTTTTCCATAGCCATCTCTCGTATGGAATTCAGTTTTGGGGCCCGTCAGGCGCAGCCGGTAGAATATTTATTCTTCAAAAGATGGCATTGCGAGCTCTTTGTGGTCTGAGGTATAATGAGTCGTGCAGGGGTTTCTTTAGACGAACAAAAATACTAACTTTGGCATCATTATGCATATATCATGCTCTGAATTACGTTCACCAACACCTTCACCAATACGAGACAAATGGAATGGAACACCAATACAACACAAGGGAACGTAATAAATTGCGTATTCCGAGACAAAGGTTAACGATGACTCAGGGCAGTCTTAACTATTATGGTGTAAAGTTATATAACCACCTACCAGAAGACATAAAACAATTTAGTCACACGCGCTTCTCAAAAGAAATTAAACGAATTTTAACAGAAAAGGAATATTATACCATGGAGGAGTATATGGGGGATGCCTGGTAAATGAAGATAAATGAAGATAGAGTAGTTCGTTTAACACCTCTCTGCGTATTTAATTGTTTTTCTTACACACACATACATATATATATATATATATATATATATTTTCAATTTTGTTGTTTGTATGTAAACATTCTGTTTGTTTGTCATATACCTATTTTATATTTTATTTTTTTATATTTATATTTATGTCGGACCTGTAATTGTTTGTATTGCAGTTTTTATGGACTATTATTGTATTTTTAAATGCATTAATAAAATTTACTATTACTATTACTATTACTATTACTATTACTATTAATGCTCTGCTCCAGTCGACCTCTGTGCCTGAGATTTTGTTTTTCGGAAGGTTGCTCACGTACCTCGCTGCCTGTGACTTCCTCGTGTTAATCTTGAGATCCCATAGGACGTAGAAGTTCTTCACCTTGTCTTATTGGTTTTGAGCCAACCTGCCTGCGATGTCGGGCTTCATGGACTTTGCCCCTATTGCGATGTCGTCTGCGTGTAGTGCATTGCACACTCTGTGGTCTTCTGGCTTTGAGATGTCGCACACGTAGATAGTGCAGAGGGCCGGCCCAAAGGCTGACCCATGTGGTACTCCGGATCCCATCTTTTCCGTGTCGAGTTCACACCATTAATTACAGTGATGAATTTCTTGTCGAGGATGTAAAATCATTCGTGGATGTAAAGGCATTCTCCAGGTCGAGTGCCACCATTACAGAGTACTCACATCTGTTCGGTGAGCCTGTAGACTTGCAGGGTGACCAAGTGCTGCTTCCTGCAGCCAAACTCGTTCGGCTCGTTGTCCTGAAGGTGTTGGTTGATCTTGCGGAGGATAATAGTTTCTATGACCTTACTTACGGTGCCCGGTATACAGATTGGTTGATAGCCCTCCGGCGAGTGCGACTCTTTCGTGGCTTTGTGGATGGGGATGATCCTGGTGGTCTTCCAGATGTCTGGGAAGTACGTCAACCTTAGCACTGCACTGAAGATGGCTGCGAGATTGGTAACTAGCCTCAGCGACGCCTTCATCAGAGCGCTATTGTTGATCTACATCGACCACTAATACCAGTCAAAACAACTATAATGTTGACGCATGCGTATAAATTGGTGAATGTATTGGTTCATACATCGCACATAAATCGCTGCTTGGAACAAACCGTATGTCTTTAAACTATGTGCTATATTTGATTTACTCCATATTCTGAGACATAGTTAACGAACAAAGGTATCGTAAAGAGGTAAAAACAACAGTTTATTTTATATATTTGTATTTATAAAAAAACAATATCCTTCTAAATTGCTTTTACTTACTAGGTTATTCAATGAAAAACCTATTTGACTTACAAAATTATCATTTGAAAGAGAAACATATTACGCAAACGGGTCAGAATTGTTTCTTTTCACTACACTTTATTGGCGTCTACGTTACGAAAACGTATAACACTACCAATAAAGACATTAACCTTTCCAGCTTTGGCAAGAAGAAACGGCATTCAAAACGTAAATATGTACATACTTTCAAGATGAATTTTTTGTTTTCCTTTCGCGGAATAAATCTAATTTATAGGACGAGAAAGCGGAAAGGTAAACATTTCGAAATATTTAATATTTATTAAAACGGGACGGACCACAATTTCGGGAATGAGCTCGGACGTGAAGTTCACGAAGTCGCACGATAAAACTTTCATGTATAGTTAACGAAATGCACACGCATTCACGAGAGTTTACATTTAAACATAACGAATTTTATTTAATTTGTGTATTTATACGTTTTCCATTCGAGTACGAGTTCTACACACACAAAAATATACGTTTATACAATATGCATACAAGTAAAAGCAAGCTTTCCTGCGTGCATTTGCATAATGTTCATCCGGATTTTTCTAGATTTTATCGTCGATATAAACTATGACATTTTGTGTCCTGTTTTCCCTGTGCGTTCTTTTTTTATTTTCTTTTCTTCGGCGTCCCTACCAAAAATAAAACTTACTTTCGCCCGAATATATGCATGTAAATTGCCGCAAGTTTATAATAAAGTGAATTTTTTACGATCGCCGTACACAAGTGAATTGGTACAACGGAATTTTGCGCCCGTAAAGTGGATTACGCTTTATATATGTGACAGAACTATCCTCGTCGACTTTACACGACGATTTCCATAATGCACGATAGCGATCAAAATTCCGTGATCCGCTGTTGTTTGGCCTACATACAAGGGGAGACGAAAATAATCGAATATTTGTTCGTGGTAGAAATCAATTTTCTATAGTTTTCTTACTCTTAAATATTTTTATTTTTTTTTAATTATTGTTATTAGTAGGCTTACCATAATCTTCAAGCCTTAAACCGGAACACGTAAGAAGTATTATCGTGGTTGACATTTCTTGATGTAAAAATTGACTCACCCACATTAAACCCTGCCCCCGGGAGCCAGCCCCCTAAAAATCTCAAATGGAAAGGGGTATCGATTAATACATCAATTAAAATTGATCGATTCGTTTTGAAGATTTTTGAAAAAACCTTTTGGTTTGTTTAATTTTTTGTTTTTTGTTTTAGGCTTAAATATCTATTACGCAAACACACTTTAACTGCTTAAATGTTTTATTTTTCTTTTTAAAGCCATTTCTAAATTTAAATAAATTTTTTGATTTTAGATCAATTAAAATTGATCGATTCGTTTTGAAGATTTTTAAAAAAATCTTTTGCTTTATTTTGTATTTCTAGCTAGTCAGTCTATTTTAGAATCATTTGAACAAACGCCAATATTAAAAACTTCTATAAATTCCTCAAAAGCATGGCAAATAAATAATTTTATGGTTGTTTAATGCTTTAGTTATATTTAATGCAGAATACTTTTCCTTCTTTCTGTAGTTACGTATTAAACAAAAATGCATGTTTATGGAACGTTTTTATATTGACTTTGTGTTCATTGATTCAATTTTTCTGGCAGTACAATAAAATAATGTTCTAAACGAAAAACAGGCAATAGCATAAAAAGCGAATATATCATTTTTTTGATCCGGTTTGCAAATACATAGTATGTTGCTTTAGTATAAATTGTTGTTTAGTGTTATCAACCTAAAGTTATTTAAATAAAATAACAAAAATGGTTTACAGTTTACAAAAAAGGGTTGAAATTGTATTAATTTATGGAGCCGAAAATCAATGAGCTCAACGAACTCCCGCAACATTTAACGAAAGGCATCCGGATAAGATCACATCTCATAGATATGTTCTAAATTTTATAGAAAAATTTCCTCGAAAATTGCTTAGCGATCAACGGACAACATTTTGAACAATTATTGGATTGAATTTTACTGCAAAAATGTATTTAAATTTAGAAATGGCTTTAAAAAGAAAAATAAAACATTTAAGCAGTTAAAGTGTGTTTGCGTAATAGATATTTAAGCCTAAAACAAAAAACAAAAAATTAAACAAACCAAAAGATTTTTTCAAAAATCTACGAAACGAATCGATCAATTTTAAGTAGTGAACGCAAAAATGTACTGTTTCAAAAGACCTTTAAAATGAGGTATAACTCGACACCCCCTACTATTTAATATTTACAAGGGGGTAGCTCTCGGGGCACAGGGTTAATAATTAAAGTTCGTGAATCAATTTTTGCCTCAAAAAATGGCCCGTACAATAATACTTTTTACGTGTTTCAGGGAATTTTTCATAGATATCCAGAAATTTAGGGTTGGAAATTATGAAATGAACGCCGGTATATGAATTCGGAAATAATAATGAAATAATACAAATACGAATAATTAAATCACCAAATATCCTTTTTCCCCCAACATCAATACTTACAACACATTCAAAAGGACTCACAAACTAGTTTGGTAAGCGGCAATATTGCTCAAAATTTAGCTACATTTACGACACTCTAAAACAAATTAAAACTACCTTCCCAGTTGAATGTCTGCGCATCTTCACATTATTAAAACGTTCATAGCTGAATTTGTCACACGGGCACTCGTTTCTCCAACGTTCTCCAGAATTATAATGCAATTATCAAAATTCTCCCGACAGTCGTTTAAGTTTTGTTCTATTGATATAAATGAGCTAATTAGTTCCATACCGGCGGAGTTCGAAAGCGCTGTTTGCTCTACGGATATCTCAAATTCGTCCGCTATTTCTGCGTCTCGATATACATACATTGTTCTTCTCTAATATAATAAATGTAGTCATGCGAAGTGTAGACATATTTTAAGCAGTTTTCGGCTTATTAAAGGACTGAACTTATGATGATTTAAAATGTTATCTACCACATATAAAAACGAAAATCACTGCTCCCATTAACCCCGAGGAATATCAATAAACTATTGTCTAAAGTTAGCGTCTGATGAATAAAGTTCTCTACATTTAATATTTAGGATTAGTTTAATATTATGTTACGGTCTAAAAAGTTTAACCTGTATATGTTGTTATTGTACCTAAGAATTAATAAAATAATAAATCTATTTATTTATCACACATACATTAATAATTTAAATAATGTATTAAGAATCATAACGCCGTTATTTTTTGTTAGCTCAAATATCAAATAAATCTCGTAAAAATAACAATACACTTTATAAAAGTTAAGCATATTAACGATAGATGTCCTTCTAACTTGAAATATCTATTTCTCTCTTGTATTTATCAATTAAGTAGTTTAATAAATTAGGAGCGAGTTCAAATACATTTTAACTGTTAATCTTACAATTCAAATATACATACAAGCATAAACAGAACTATTGTATTCTCCAATTTATGAGATAGAATAAAATACATTTGATTAGTATACGAACATACTTCGTTTTGACTATAAACGTCAATGAAATTAATTTTTGTGTAATTTGCAGGTTAACGTAAAGTATAAAAATACTTCACGATATCCAAACTATGCCTTTTACTTTCTTATACGTAGTATAAGGAAGTATGTGATGATGTAAATTTTCGACATCGAGATTTTTACAGATGTCGACGTTTTGAAGTCCCCTGATACCGAAAAAGTGATTTTTAAAAAAATGTCTCTGTGCGTGTGTGTCAGTCTCTGTGTGTGTGACCACGATAGCGGTCAAACCGCTGTAGCTATCAATTCTAAATTTTGCATCTACGAATATAATCTCCCTCTTGAGATCTGATTAGATTTTCAGTAAAATCGGCAGACCGGAAGTAGCAGTTTACTTCAATGAAAAAATCGAATTTTGCAAATATGTCATCAAGTACTAAGTTTAAACAAATTTATAAAGAATTCAAATGTACTCAAAATTAAATTTGAAAAAAGTTGTTTGATATTCCTACCGGAAGTAGGTCTTTTACTCTTACAGAATAACGACTTTTTGCAAATATGTCGTAAAATATGCATTTTGTATATATTGTTAGATTTGCAATATTTTTTTGTATAAATGAAATTCCAAAATTCGGACTGGAAGTAGCTCTTTTTAATATAAATTTAAATAATAATAATAATAATAATAATAATAATAATAATAAAAAAGATGTATATTTACTAATCGTAATGTATTACTATCGTAATACATTTTTCCAAACCTCAATGTCTCTTTGTTTAACTTTAAGTACGAGATACGCTACAATTCAAAATTAGTATAAAACCTCCAAGTAATAAACAACAATAAACGAAAATATACGGCTTTATTTCAAGAAATACAAATAAACGAAATCTCATCGCTGTCACAATATAGAATAACAATAATACACATATTGTTATTCTTCATTTGACTTTGAAATTGATCTGAGAAGGCTTCAGACTTGCAAGCGTGCAGCAACTAGATGGGAAACTCGGATCACACTGCCGTCACAACACATGACTCACAGTTTGCCTATACTCTTGACAGAGTTTCCACCTGTTAATGCAATATACACTGTACAATACACACAATGCCCTAACTACACACGCCTTCTAGTCTGGTTGGGTTTCAACTTGTGTAAAATGGTCTGCTACCACTTCAGAAATTTCAGAAATATCACTTTATAAAAATGTTGTAATAATACCAGAATTACATGTAAAATAAATAGAAGAAAATGTATGTATTATTGTAAGTGATTTTCAATTAGATTATTAAGAGTTTGCTAGAGAAATGAATTTTTAAGATTTATCTCTATTCACAAACTGCGCATATAGGCAATCTGTCCTACGTGCATGTTTGTCTGTTTGTATTTACACTATACAGAAAAATAATTGATTATTCAGTAATGTGTTAGATAACGTATTGTTGTGGTTTTAATGATGTCAAAGCATATCCAGAGTGTTGTAAATTTGCATTATTATATTAATATAATACATAGATGATTATTGCGAAAATTAAAATAAACTTTAAATTTCTTAATAAAATTGCAATTTTCAAATTACATTCTTATACATCTATTATACTTTTGATATCATTACGGTAAAAGCAATACCTAAAGTAAGTGAGCAAAATGTAATAATGTAATATTTGCCAACCCTTTGACGAGCTGGAATAATTTTGAATATTGCTCATTTTATTAGTATGTGTAGTTGACTGTAAGATACATTTAACCAGTTATCATCTACTATTTAAACATTTCTTTTAGTAAAAATTCAGTCTGTAGACATTTTATTAACAAAAAAGTATATATAATTCTTAATTTATTCAATCTATACGCGTCATTATTTCCGGCGTTTCTTTTAGTTGAGGAATAACAGTTGCGTTGTTCGAATGTTACTTCAATCTTCTTCCGATTTTTCTTCAACCCCGCAATGTTTGTACAGCACTGCTTCTGATGAAGCTATAAATAATTAGCGAAAGCTAGAAGTAAATATTTAATGGCAGTTTCTTAATTAGTTTTGGTGTGTTATTGGACTTATCACTAGTGTAACTTTCACCTTTTTAACTAATCAAATCATGTTAAGAATTCTTTTTGATACGGTATCTTAAAAGATTTAAAATAAAGATTAACATTTTCATTATATAAGGAACACGTTCACAATATTTTATTATTGACGTCTCTATAAGTTTAACGAAACTTTCTGTACTTATATAATGTATGTTCGTAGTTCACTACTTTGTTCTACTTATTCTATAATACATAATATGCGATCGATTAAGAAAATAAATCGTGAAACTTTGACAGACTCGACTTGATTATACACTCCTACGATAATAAATCGCGATAGACAATTGGTGTCGCTCTCGTCGCTATATCCGGCGGTTTTATGCTGGATTTCTCCTAACAAATCTCCATCTCTTCTTCCGTCACCGGGCGGGGGCCTCTCTTGTTTTCTTTGCCCCTTGTTTCAATAAATCTATGTTGGGGTGAAGTGGCCCCGAAATTTATTTTTACTGAACAACATACGTTACTTCTAAAGTGAAATGTCATTCAAATGTAATGGCGCGGAATATTTATATCCGGTAACAGTTGCGAACGCGGAAGGTAACCCGTCTACACAGATATATGTATAAAAAAAAAAGGTTGAGGTTCTTATTTATTCAAACTGGGCTGGAGTATTCATGTATGTGTCGTTGGATATACAGGCTGATTCACCGAACGGGTTTATTAAGAAGTTTATGGATTTCTGAAATAAATATCAGTCTTATTTTAAAGAGTTTTCCGACTTTAATTAATTTTAGGAGAGATATTCAAAATTTTAATTCTGCTTGGTAAGATAAAATTTTATTTTTCCACATGTCACAAATTAATAATACGATCAAGGCCAGGTTCTGATGTATGAGCTCATAACTTTAAATAAAAGATATTCCTTATCTAACGCTTTTATTAATTGCTGCTCACTGTATGCTTGAGAAATCTAATAGCTGCTCATTTTAATAACTTTCATTAAACGCTTACATATACTTTGCTCTGATTTGTTTGGAAAAAAGTGTTTGTTTGATTGTACTCGCTTATTATGTTAACCAATTGTAATGAACTTAACATTTTTAAAATTGAAAACTTCAAAACAGTGTGCATAAGCATCAGTTTTACTAATAGTTATTATTAAAACTTAGATTTAATAATAAGGAATATATGGGGGAAAAATGCATCACCACCGACGACTAACTGTTACAACTGTTTCACACTACATTGCTCATAAGATAATTACAAGGAAAAATCATCCAACACTGGGGAGATGAACAATATAGTGCAAAATTAATTGTAAAAGTTAGTTATCGGTAGTGGCGCAATTCTTTTTCTTAAGTTCATTAGTTAATAGATATAATAATAGATAAAATACGAAAAATTAATGATGCCTGATAATGTATTCGAGAATAAACATTCGCACGTAGTATTCTCCGAAACACCCAACACCATTAATGATCCTTTCTGTATTATAAAAAAAAACTAATGAACTATTATTTTAACAGGATAATATCTATTTAATTCATACTGCTCAACGTTATACTAGAATAAACATTTTCACGTTGTCTTCTTAGAAACTCATTGCAGCATTAATAATGCTTTACAATTTAACAACTTACTTTGTTTCATCAAACATCGATTCAAACTCTGCCTTAGGCATCTCCATATTCAAATATAAAATTATTAATAGAAAATTAATCTAAATAAAAATGAAAATTAAAATTGAAATTATGATCTAATATAAGCTAAATACTTATACGTTTAATCGTAGTGTATTCAACTCTACGTTTTTAATTCTTTGTTAGCTTTCAAAAAAAAATTCTCTTTCCTTCGAAGTCGACATAAGAATTAATTCATGTTCATTCCTGCTTTCTAATTTTATACCCGAAACAAAAGAACAACGACGGTTGATCGCGCCCTCCTTCTAATTAAACTTTAGGTTGGTATTAAGCATCTTCGGTGAAATCTCTGCTGTTCATTTTCTGCAAGTTGTCGTTGTTACACTGACACACACGCACATATTGTCTTTGACAGTTCATTCACCAAACGTCAACACTTCAAATCGTTTGCTTATTTAAAAGTCTTTC
Organism: Amphimallon solstitiale; assembly: GCA_963170755.1. NCBI lineage: Eukaryota > Metazoa > Arthropoda > Insecta > Coleoptera > Scarabaeidae > Amphimallon > Amphimallon solstitiale. The sequence continues at coordinate 90,865,329 of OY720678.1, read as the reverse complement.
CCTAAATTGTTCTGTATCTCCAACTGTAGGTGTACTTTTCTTAATACAGTCTGTAACGGTAGGCCCTGTATATAACAAAATAAAATATAAATATAATATAACATCTAAAATATTTATATTAGGGTAATGTGTATTGTAATATTATGGGGGATAATAGGTCAACACAGATCAAGAAACATGTATTATTCATTTATTTGTATTAAATTACTATATTCCTGTGTAAAATGTTTCTATGTAAATTCTGTATATGTAAGAAAGAAATAGTGCGGAGGTATATCGATGTAAAAACATAAGTGGCGACAATGATATCGGCGCCAGTCAGCAAGTTATGCGACATAAAACAAGAAACGGTTTGTGTAAAATCAACACGTGGGCAACCTTGAACGCTACATATTTCGCGAGTGCATGTTCTCACAGAGAGAGTTTGAATAGAGGTAAAGTACATAAGTGGCTCTGGGGATTCCCTGAACGAATACGGTGTAACGATGCTTTGAGCAAGAAGAGGCAGAGACAGACGCTCCCTGGTCGGCGTATAAGACGTTCCCTAACCAACGCATGAGGAGGTCCGCAGGCTGTGTTAAACACAATAACACTAGACCGCACCCAACAAAAGGGAACGCTTCTCACAGGCTAACAGTGCGAATGCCAGTAATTCTACGCACTAGTAAAAAGTAAAGGAAAAAGCCTAGTGAGAAAACTGTTATAAGTTTTAATGAAACAAATAGTGGATCAAGTAAAGTAAAAGTGCTATTAATAATCAAGTGTGTGCCGTATCTCCAGACAAAAGAAGCCGACGAATTCAGTCTACTTTGGGGAAAGCTGCCCGTGAAAACACTGTTCAAGCGTCATTGCAGTATAAGGTACCCAACATAATTTGAATTAAAGGCCTATATCATGCATGTTTTTATTTTACAAAACAATTCAATGAGCATCTAATTAAATCCATGATATACTGTAGAAATAAAGCGTCATTGCATTGTCGTTTATTATATGTGCCATGTTGTAATTTAATGCATAATTTGTATCGTGTTGTACCTTTTGAATTGTATTTTGTTGCTATAACCTTTATTTGTGACTTGATCTGTGTTGATAGTGTTTTTTTCTTTTCAATATATTAATAATATTTAAGTATCCTTTTGCGTGTTATTTGTCTACCTCACTCTAGGAAATTTGGAATATAAAATAGAAGTAATAGTACGTGCTGAAAAATAACTTTAGTGTTTTGATACTTGAATCGACCTGAAATTAAGAGTTTTGTGCGAAGCCGAACCATTGAACTGAGCTAGTTACGCGGAACGTCCAATAAGTCATTTTATTTATTTGAGTCATTTTCAATTATATTATTTAAATTTGTATTATTACATCTGAACACCCCACTTTGGGGCATTTTATTCATTTTTATTTAATTTTAAAGGACCGTACTATTACATATGGTGCCCAACTAAGGGGCCTTACTATTACATATGGTGCCCAACCTTGGGACATTTTATTAAATTTAATTATATTTTAAATCCGTACTATTACATATGGCGCACCAGCCGGTGGGCTCAAAAAGACACTAAATTTTCAATTTATTTCAAATTTGTGTGGAGGAATTTGGTAGAAACAAAGCTTTATCAAATATTTAGGAATATTTTCACGTAATTTTTAAATTCTTTTGAACAAAATTTTAATGTTTAAATAAAAGCGCAATTTAGATTTGAATTAAAAGGTAGACAATTTAAGTATATTTTTTTGTGATATACAGGGTGTTACAAAAGTTGTGTAAACATTTTCAGGGCGCATAGCATATAAGGTATACGGTACAATAATACGTATTATACAGGGTGTTTCGAAAGAAAGGACATTTTATTGGGGGGTAAATAGGAATAAAACCCAAAATATTTTACACAAATAAGCGGTAATTTTGGAAGCAAATTGGCGACGTATTATACAGGGTGATCCAAAGGAATAGGTACACCTGGTTGGGGGGTCACCAGAATTAAATAAATAAACATTTTATACAAGTAGCGGAGCTTTTAAAGGCAAAATAGAATAAAATTTGAACAAAAAAGAATTTTCTTTTATAGCGTTGTTGTCAAATTTTTTATTTAGTTGTTTTTTTTTATATGCCTTATCGTTTGTTTAAATAAAGCCGCCGTTGTATAAAATAAACATAGCCTCCAAAGGAAATAAAGTTGGAAGAATATTAAATAAGGAATTGAAGTGAATGCATTTAAGGAGTGGCAAGATGATAGGAGAAAAGGAAATAATCATGGGAAACTCAGATGTAGAGAATGGAAGTGGAACAACAAACCAAGGAGCATCCGGATATAAAACCCCGGATGAAAACGTGGTCGAAAAGGAAGCGACGCCCAAAGAAATAGGAGATATGCAGGCATTTTTTGACTTTATGAAACAATCAATGAAAGATTTAAAGAAAGATAGTGATAAGAAATTCGAAAAATTAGAGAAAAGTAATGAAGAATCAAGGAAAGAATTAAAGAAAGACATCCAGGAAGCAAATTACCAGATGTATGAAAAAATAGCAAAGAGCCAAGGACAACTAAGAAAAGAAATCGACGATTTCAAGGAAAGAACAGAAACAGAATTGAAAGCAGTCGACGAAAAGGTCCAGCATCAAGCATATGAATTCGAAAGAAAATTAGAGGAGGAAAAAGCAGAAAGAAGACACGAAGTCAATCAGAAAATGGAGCAAGTAAATAAAAATGTTGAAAAAACTAACATGGAAATTGAAACCACCAAAAAGGAAGTCGTGAAGACCAGACAAGAAGTTGAACAGGAAATGGAAAACACTAAAAAGGAGGTAGCAAAGACCATTCAAGAAGTCGAACAGGAAATTGAATGTTTAAAGAAAATAGCGCCAGTAAGCATAGAAAGAATAATAGAAGAAAAGAAAGTACCTATGTTCAATGGGGACAAAAGAGGGCTTCACCCAAAGGAATTTCTGGAAGCGCTAAGGAGACATTTCGAATTTGGAACAATACCAGAAAGAAAGAAGCTCGATTTTGCGATAGGCCAATTGGAAGGCGACGCACGAGTATGGGCCAATGCAGTTAAACATCAGTGGGACAATATAGAAAATTTCCAACAAGAACTACTGAAGATGTATTGGTCCGAAAGCGAACAAAAAAGAATTTGGATGGAATTATTGAGGCCTAGGACATATAATGCGAAATTTGGGACCATGACTCAGCATGTATGGTATTGGGTGAATAAGACACAATATGTGGATCCACCAATTGGCGCAGAACTATTCATAGAAGCAATACGTAAACATTTCTCCTATGAAGTGGAAAGTATTCTACTATCAGCAAAAGCCAAGACAATACCCGAGTTAATAAGCATAGTAGAGGGAATACAAAATCGAGAGGGGCCGTCTTCACGAAACCATGATAGACGTGATGATCGCAGGGACGTGCAAATGATCCACCAAAACAGAGGTCACTATAGAGGAAGAGGTCGTTATAGCAACCGAGGACGACGGAGTCCACCACCGAATGTCGATTCGGGAAACGAATAAATGCAGAAGCAAACGCTCCTCGCCTTCTGCATATGAAAATAAGGGAGCCTGTAAAAGAACCAAATTCATGGAAATACACACCGAACAGGACCACCCAATTAGAAGCCCGAAAACAATATATACAGCAGCTACCTCTCCTTCTCAACCAAAGCCACTGTCTTAAGCACGACAAGGAAGACCTCGAGGATTCTCCACGGGATTCTCCAATTATACCAAAGATCCAGATCTATATTGAAAAGGATGAATACGAGGCATTGATAGACACAGGGAGCACCATCAGCGTAATGTCTGAGGAAATGTTAAAACAACTTAAGGAAAAATGTGTAGAAATACCAGAATTGCCTGTGACGAACCTGACTATACAAGGAGCCACTGGAAAAATCGTCAAAATCCAAAAACAAGTAATGCCACAAATTAAAGTAAATGAAGTGGAAATGCCACTTATATTATTTGTAGTCCGAGGGTTAATAACGCCACTCATCCTGGGGACAGATTGGTTAAAGAAGTATGCCGCAGAAATTGATTTCCTCGAAAACAAGCTGAAATTCCAATACAAGGAAAATTACATTCAACTACCATTAACCAACTGCAGGAAGGAGGAAGTTGACGAGGAAACCACAAGCCTACAACTAACGATCGAGTCAGATAAAGAGGACGAGTTGATAATAATGACTCAGATCAACCAAGATGCTGTAAAATTCCGTTGGCAACATACACTAGAAACAGAAAAAGTAGAAGACAACGAAGAGGAAGTTAGTGAAGTATTACCCGAAATAGGAGAACCACCATCAATAGTTCCCAGCGTATTTGAGTCTGACTACGAAACTGCGAAAGTCAACCCACTAACAGTGTGTACAACAGAATGCAATCCAGTGAATAGGGTGGAAAAGGCAATATCCGACTATGAAGACATATTCTCCGATAAGCCTGGAAAATGTGAGGTATACAAATGTGTTTTAAAGATGAAGGACAACCAACCATTCGTACAGCGATCTTATCCGATACCTTTCTCGAAAAAGAATGCCGTAAAAAGGGAAATAGAACGAATGCTAGAATGGAACATCATCGAGAGATCCAGCTCACCATATTCCAACCCCATTGTGATAGTGGCGAAAAAGGACGACAGTGTACGTATTTGTCTAGACGCAAGGAAACTAAACCAGTCAATTGTACCAGACCAAGAATCACCACCCATGATGGAAGACTTATTGAGAAGATTTCATGGAATGAAATATTTTAGTTCACTTGATCTAACCTGCGGTTATTGGCAACTGCCTTTGGACAAAGAGTCTCGCGAGTGTACAGCCTTCCTAGCAGATGGGAAAAGTTACCAGTTTCGGGTGCTACCTTTTGGCCTTAACGTATCAGTAGCCATGTTTAACAAATGTTTAGAAAAGGTTCTAGGCCCAGAAGTATTAGCATTTGCCACAGTATTTGTGGATGACATACTTATAGCCTCCGAAACGCTAGAAATACACGAAGATCAGCTAAGAAGAGTTTTTGAAAGACTGAGAAAGGCAGGAATGACCATCAAGCGGGATAAGTGTCGTTTCTTACGAGAGCAAGTCAAATTTTTGGGACACATCATCACGCCCGAAGGAATAAAAGTCGACCATACGAAAATCGAAATGATACAAAACTGCCCATCACCAAGGAATAAAAAAGACCTGCAATCCTTCATAGGCCTGTGCAACTTTTACAGAAAATTCATCGCGAACCATTCCGAATTAATTAGTAAATTAACACCGCTGTTAGAAAAACGAGCTGTATGGAAATGGTCAAAAGACGAAGAAGAAATTTTCCAAAAAATCAAACAACGTTTCATGGAAACCGTTACTTTAAAACATCCAGATTTCAAGAGACCATTCTATTTAGCTACAGATGCATCAACGCAAGCATTAGGGGCTCATTTATATCAAAAGAACGAAGCAGGTGAAATTTTGGACATCTCGTTCGCGAGTCGAAAACTAAGCAGCGCCGAAAGAAACTACACTATAACTGAACTGGAACTACTAGGTGTAGTATTTGCGTGCGAAAAGTATCGCACCTATATCCTTGGGTATCCAACAATTATACAGACAGACCATAAGGCCTTATCCTTTTTGTTTAACTGTAAGGTACTAAGTGGTCGACTGACGCGATGGGTGTTGAAACTGACCGAGTATAACCTACGAATCGAATATATCAAAGGATCCGACAACAAAGTTGCCGATTTCGGGTCAAGGTACGGTCAGGATGATCCGGAAAAGGGAGAAACAATCACCATAAATGCCTTAAGAACTGGAATAGACCAAGTAAGAACGGAACTAAAGGATTTACCAAAAAAGCAAAGAGAAGATCAAACTTTGAACTGGATTATAATCGAACTTGAAGAAAACATCCAAGGAAAAAAATTGAAGTTGGAACAAAACTATTGCATACATGAGAAAATATTATTCAAGAAGAGCCAGCGTTCAGCGGATTGGTGGGTGCCTTACTTACCTAAAGTATTAATAGGACCAGTAATACAGTATTATCATGAAGCTTTTGGTCACTGCGGATCAGCAAAATGTACTTCACTATTGGCAGAATCCATTTATTTTCCAAACATGACGAAAATAGTGAAGCAATACGTATCATCATGTGACACGTGTCAGCGAGTGAAACCACCCAACCAGGCCAGCAAAGGGCAGATGAAGAATGTATTGGCAGAACGCCCACTTGAAAAGGTATCAGTAGATTTATATGGCCCATTGCCCCAAGGTCGTGGGGGAGTTTGCTATATTTTTGTACTTATGGACATCTTCACTAAATATGTCAAACTATATGCAATAAAGAAAGCCACAGCAATATGTTTACGGAAAAGAGTTCTACAAGACTATGTGACGGAGGTAGGAAAACCTGAGGTAATACTATCCGATCATGGAACACAGTTCACCAGTGCAATATGGACAAACAGTTTAAAAGAGGCAAACATACAAGTGAACTACTCGTCAGTATATCATCCACAATCAAATCCAGTCGAACGGGTAATGCGCGAACTAGGTAAAAGTTTTCGAACCTACTGCACCAAGCGACATACAGCGTGGCCAAGTTATGTGGAAACAATCGAGAATTGGCTTAACTGCACAGAGCATGACTCCACAGGTTTCACGCCGTATGAATTAATGAAAGGAGAAAGGCCAACGCGACAAATCGAAAGACTCATCAAATACCCAAATAGGACGGACATGACTGGCGAAGTAAAAATAATATTGGCTCAAGAACGTTTACAAAAGCGAGCAGATCAACGCAAAACAAGGCACGATCAAAAAATTTCTCCGACGAAATATGAAATAGGTGATCAAGTGTTGGTAAAAAATCACAACTATTCGTCAGCACTAACCAAAGAAATAAAAAAAGTTTTTTCATTTGTATAACGGACCTTATGAAATTATAAGACGAGTAAGTGAAAATGCTTATTGGTTAGGGGACCCAATCACCAAGGAATACAAGTGCACCCAAAATATTACGAATCTGAGGAAGTATAAAAAAACCGCCAAAAGACCCAACAGAGATATAGGGTGGTATCGAAGAGTAGTCTGTAAATATACAATACATATCTATTTATTTATGACTATTCATTTAGCAAACCATAAGTATATATATATAATCTCAAAATTATTCTGTAGTTTTTATATTTTATTATGTACACGTTGCCATTATTTGCTTTTCATTTAGACTTAGCAGCCTATCAGAAAAGGCAAAGGGGGGTATCTGTAACGGTAGGCCCTGTATATAACAAAATAAAATATAAATATAATATAACATCTAAAATATTTATATTAGGGTAATGTGTATTGTAATATTATGGGGGATAATAGGTCAACACAGATCAAGAAACATGTATTATTCATTTATTTGTATTAAATTACTATATTCCTGTGTAAAATGTTTCTATGTAAATTCTGTATATGTAAGAAAGAAATAGTGCGGAGGTATATCGATGTAAAAACATAAGTGGCGACAATGATATCGGCGCCAGTCAGCAAGTTATGCGACATAAAACAAGAAACGGTTTGTGTAAAATCAACACGTGGGCAACCTTGAACGCTACATATTTCGCGAGTGCATGTTCTCACAGAGAGAGTTTGAATAGAGGTAAAGTACATAAGTGGCTCTGGGGATTCCCTGAACGAATACGGTGTAACGATGCTTTGAGCAAGAAGAGGCAGAGACAGACGCTCCCTGGTCGGCGTATAAGACGTTCCCTAACCAACGCATGAGGAGGTCCGCAGGCTGTGTTAAACACAATAACACTAGACCGCACCCAACAAAAGGGAACGCTTCTCACAGGCTAACAGTGCGAATGCCAGTAATTCTACGCACTAGTAAAAAGTAAAGGAAAAAGCCTAGTGAGAAAACTGTTATAAGTTTTAATGAAACAAATAGTGGATCAAGTAAAGTAAAAGTGCTATTAATAATCAAGTGTGTGCCGTATCTCCAGACAAAAGAAGCCGACGAATTCAGTCTACTTTGGGGAAAGCTGCCCGTGAAAACACTGTTCAAGCGTCATTGCAGTATAAGGTACCCAACATAATTTGAATTAAAGGCCTATATCATGCATGTTTTTATTTTACAAAACAATTCAATGAGCATCTAATTAAATCCATGATATACTGTAGAAATAAAGCGTCATTGCATTGTCGTTTATTATATGTGCCATGTTGTAATTTAATGCATAATTTGTATCGTGTTGTACCTTTTGAATTGTATTTTGTTGCTATAACCTTTATTTGTGACTTGATCTGTGTTGATAGTGTTTTTTTCTTTTCAATATATTAATAATATTTAAGTATCCTTTTGCGTGTTATTTGTCTACCTCACTCTAGGAAATTTGGAATATAAAATAGAAGTAATAGTACGTGCTGAAAAATAACTTTAGTGTTTTGATACTTGAATCGACCTGAAATTAAGAGTTTTGTGCGAAGCCGAACCATTGAACTGAGCTAGTTACGCGGAACGTCCAATAAGTCATTTTATTTATTTGAGTCATTTTCAATTATATTATTTAAATTTGTATTATTACATCTGAACACCCCACTTTGGGGCATTTTATTCATTTTTATTTAATTTTAAAGGACCGTACTATTACATATGGTGCCCAACTAAGGGGCCTTACTATTACATATGGTGCCCAACCTTGGGACATTTTATTAAATTTAATTATATTTTAAATCCGTACTATTACAAGTCCCTCCTTTTATTTGTTTATAAACTTATTGCTTTTCTCATTATTTGTTAGATACTTTCTTCTCCCATTCGCTAACATAATCCTTAATTTTACTTTAGAAATGTCTGGACCTGGTAAAATCGGAAACACATTGCAGATGACAGGAATTCTTCTTCCCATATCACTTACATTACAACGATTAGTCAATTCCACCACGTCGTCTTTCATTTCCACCCAGGATTTTTCCTACGGTAATACAATTATCTGCAAGAAACAATAAACGAATTTTTATACTATATTTCTCTTTGAAGGTCTCAAAACCATACAAGTATTCCGCAGTCTATGAAACTTCTGTGCTTACACGTACAAGTTCATGAATGTATATTTTTATTCATTTAGCTGTTGTTTGTATAAAACATTATTGCTGACCATTTCGTGTTAGAATATTTAACTTATACCCTTTTTTATTTATAGTCATAAGTTTGAGGTAACTTTTCTTTAAGCATGATTTATTAAAATCTCTCTTATAAAATTTGTCACATTGTGCACGTTTTAAATTCACATTATTTATTCTGCAATATTTTCGTCTCGTGCAAAACGAATGTGAACCTATTCATATAGTTTTATTGTGTTTAAATGACTCACCTCTTTTATTAGGTTTAAGTGCCTTTTTATTTTTATTTTGTATCTATTTAATACTTATCTAACCTATAATGTAACAATAAATAAATCCTATTGGAATTCTGTATATTTAAATATATGCAACCCATCATGCACTTGTGTTATTCGTATTGCATGATCTTGAAATTTACAGTAAACATTTTTTTTAAACTTAAATTTAATATTTTCTTTAACACTTAAACTAGTTTATATATATTATTCTTATTTTTAAATATGCAAGGATCACGGCCATATGTATATAAACAAGAAAGATTTTCATGGGGTAACTCCGTTAAAAATGCAACTGGAGATGCTTGTTTCGAACTCATTGGTTCTTGTCAGTGCAGTGTAGCCAAGGAATAAGATGGAATAACCTTGTAGGTGAAAAGCAACAATCAGAGACATATACATGAGACAGACTACCAATTTCATCTCCAAAGTTATCCTATCTTATTCCTTGGCTACACTGCACTGACGAGAACCAATTAGTTCGAAACACGTATCTGCAATTGCATTCTCAGCGGAGTTATCCCATGAAATTCTTTACTATTATTATTCTAAGATCCGCATTAATTTTTCTTTATTTCATATCCTGTGGGTTCAGATGGCACGCAGGTGGACAAACTCAACCTCGCGACGACGTTTAGATGCATCCTCAAACTCGAGGACATCCTGGCTGAAACCTGAATTCGTAGTCTGTCTCTGTATATGTCTGTGATTGTTACCTTTCATCTCCGAAGTTATCCCATCTTATTCCTTGGCTACACTGCACTGACGAGAAATAATGATTTCGAATCACGTGTCTGCAGTTGAGTTTTCAGCGGAGTTACCTTCTGAAATTCTTTACTTGTATTATTCTAAGTTCTGCATTAATTTTTCCTTGTTATATATGACATGTTACACTTCAAAACCGCTGGTAATAAGGCTTTAATTTTCTATGCAAAAGACTCACATTATTTACGGAGATACTTGTAGAGAGTTCAATTTTGGTTTTCATTTCATAGAGAAAAATGTTTAAGAATTTTGTATATTTATATAGTGTTTTGAAGAAATATTACATTAGATATAAAGTTAAATATGTTAAGGTTCACTTAAAGAAAATAATACCCATACATAGAATTTGCATGTGTACCTCGATAGACACATTGTGTTACATACAAGGGAATATCAGCAAAAGGGAAGGTGAATTGGAAATTGAAAGTGCATCAGCGCTGTAAGGTAGAATATGCAGTACTTCCCGTGCTTAATAATAGGAGGAGAATAATAACCAAAATATTCAATGGAAAGAGAAAATTATAGTAATGAAAACCTAATGGAAGACAGAGGGCACTCTAAACGAGCGATTTTCAATTTCTGAGAATAACATTTGTATTATTCTCGCTTGATGACCAAAACAGAATCCTTTGCACTCTTAAGTACTAGCTAGACACAGGTACTAATAAATTGATATTTTGTAGGGTTATACACCAGCACGCATCATGTTAGTGAAGTTTTTTGTTTCTTTTGATAATCCAAATATAGTTAAACAGTAAAACTTTTTACTTATTGGAATCCCAAATTATGAATTATTTCCTCAATCCACAAATTGCCATCAATATCTCTATCAGTATTAATACATCATCTTAGACGCAATACAAGGACGGAATAACCGAACTTATTAATTGAAATGCATTGAATTTATTCTTATTCTTATTCTTATTATTACAGTTTATTTAATGATATAGTCCTCTACTGCTCTACTGAGATTGGTATAACTTTGCCCTATATATTCTTCACTCAATAGATAGCAATTTATCAAACATGTCATATGGTGACAACATTTTCAGTCCTATTGTGTAATTATTTTCGGTTTCAGGTCCATTACTAGCACTTACGCAAGAAAAATAAGCGACGGACCCAAACATCAAACATAATCTTGCCGAAAAGTTTTCATTTTTCTCCTAACACAAAGGAAACACATTTACACTAGAAAAATAAATGGGGAAAGTGTTTGCCATTCTTATAGATTCTTGCTCAATAAACGCCCGTTCTGTCTCTTTTTTTTCCATATCCACCACCTAACTGGATTACGCAATTTCAGCTTCCAGGACCGTAAAACATGAAAGCGACCAGCGACATATTGTTTGCAGTCTTTCTTGTTTTTCTTTTGCTTTTATGTATTCGTCGGCGAGATCGAGAAAATATCGAGATAGGAGTAAAAACGGGGGAACTCATATTCGCCAGTTACTCTTTCCTTCTTTTTTTTTTGCTTATTCGTTGTAAATTCTGAATTGTGTCTACGGCTGTAGATCATAATGTAATAAGTTTTTTAGCGAAATTACTTAAACAGAAAGCAGACTGCGATGAAACGATGTTTACTCACACGAGTATATTTCGCAGAGTTGGAAAGTCCATGAATAACAAACTGTCAATGGTAGGGATAATTCTAGATTTTTTTAATTATTAAAAGTAGTAACTCAATCTGGAATTAATATAATTATTTCAGCTATAAAAACTTTCTTTAGTATCTTCATTACCATGTTAATATAATATATTAATTTAATTATGGTGCTATAGAGGGAGGCCTAGTGATCCAAAATATATCGATTGTATTGAAGTTTGTTGCATTTTCAAATCCATTTGACAATTTTCAAGTCTTTTAGTTATTCTTTAATTTAGGTGTCACCTGTTAGAGGACATACCGAATTAGCGATACATTTAGATCCAAGATCCCTTATCGTTTATATTGTACTTTCTCTCAATCAATGCTGGGTTTAATTAATTTAGTAATTTTTACATTAGGTTCGTCTTTTATTTACCGTTTCCACTTGGTACTTTGTAAAACTCTGCAATTGTCTTTTCAATAATTTAACTTTAACTTCACCTTTGTATCACATAGTGGGGGGTAACGTTTCTCTCGGTCTTTTGATAGCGAGCCGTTAAAGCGAAATGATTTTCTTCTTAAAGTTGGTACAGTACTTATAGTGAATTAGTGTTTGCCTTGAAACTAAGGATGCATATGCGCGACTTAACCTTAGTAATAACTTTTTAATTGGATTCTGTTCATTGCCAGTTCGTATGAACTTGGATATTTATCAGGACTTTTCGAATATCGTACTCCCGGTAAGTTTTTATTAGAAAAACGCAGTGGATTACCGCCAGAATTTCTTTTTCCTAATTATTTCTATCTCCTTCTTAGCGTTTCAAATTATATGTATCAAATTACTCCAAGAGGTACCAGTTCCAAAATTGGCAGTCCGTTGTATGACGTTTCAATTTTCTATCGTCAGATGCCACCATTTTTTAATATCTGGTGTGCGCTAAGGAAGCGGGACGGTAACTTCACGCATAGATGTCACGTCTTAATGTAGTAAATAATTAAATTTGGGTCAAAGTTTAATTTTTGGCGGGATTTACTCATATCTATGGCAACTCTATGAAACGGTTCAAATTGTTTTTGTTTTTTTTTGTGACAAATAGTTCAAATTTGTTACGTAACTTTATTTATTAATTTTTATATATTATATTCAATCGATGATTTTAATGTTGTTAAACTCTTAGTGTATAATAACAAACAGTGTTGTAATGTGCTGGCTTTATTTTAGTGCTTGTTTTGCACACTTAGTTGATCTTAACCATCGATGATACATCATCTGTATGCTTCGAATATGACATTGCAAATTAAGTTTCCGTTTAGTAATTTTATATTGATATGTCTGCACGTTGCTGTATATAATTAAAGTGGATTACTTATCATTAATACCATTCTTTTACAAACGTAAATCCATGTATGATATCTGTGCGACTAAAGAGAGCTTCGTTTGTTTTACCTAATAAATTTTTTGAGAAAAGCAGAATTTATTTTTAGAAAGCAAACAGAACTTAATTTTAGATGGTAATCAAAACTTTTGTAATAATAGCTAAAAATGTATATTACTAGATGAAAAGACCCTTAATAGAAATAAATTAATAGACCAGAGACTATGCTCGTCGCGGCGCCTCAAATCAATCAATATTTCCCCCAAAACACTCAATTAATTAGTGAGTATGTTCGTCGCGGCGTCACCAATTAACGAGATCTACAAAATCAGGGTGCAAGATAATTGTGTCATTTAGAGCACTTACTTAATAAATAATAATATTAATCGCTTATGATTAATAATATTGCCAGATATTGACCTCGAAGTAGAACCGTGGATGTTCAATCTGTGACCCAGCCTGTATATCTAGCTCAGTTTTTATAATAGGAGCTTGAGATTACTCAAAGATGTTAACTAATGCCCGTTGCGCCACCCATTTTATTAAAATAAAGTTGTTAAAGTATTGCATAATTAAAATGGGAAATTGCACTAAACTAATACAAGTCCTACCTCAAGAAAACAAATTAATAGAAACAATAACAATTTATCAAATCAAAAACAAAAGAAATTTGAAATGGTTGAATTACATAAAATATTGAAGTTAAAATATAAATGATATTGAAATAATAATATGACTTAACTTTTGGTTGTTAAAAATTACACAATGTACACTAAATTCATTTGAGTTTAATAATTACAAATTGGTTACCAAGAAAACTAAATTCTAGAGACGGTACATACAGAAAAGCAAAACAATAGGAACAGACTCAACAAATAAACAATCTAATAAAATTAATTGGTCCAATTTGGTGCACCATTTCCCTTAAGATTTCTATTAACTGATTATTACATATACCAGAAACTTTACTAAAATTTATACTAATAACGACTTGACCATGTATACAAAAAAAATACAAATAATGACTGTGATAACACAAAGAATTAATAAACACATGCATATATAAATAAACACAAAGATTTATGGTTTTAATGCATAAAATTGATAACAGATTGGTAGTTGTACCTTGCCGTACTAAATACGGTAATTAATAAACTCGAATACTTGGAAATTTACTGTCCCAGTATTCCAACGAAAATAGTCCCCGTACGTCTCTATCTTTGCCGCCTGATGTTGGTTAACGATGCCCTGACTTGATGGTGTCGGTAAAATATCCTCTAAATACGGACCAATGCCGTAAATTGATAGGACGATAGATACTCCAACAATTTGTTATTTGGAAATCGAGATTTAAATCACCCTAACCGGTGTATCCATACTGTGTACATTAACACCCCGTTTCCATAGACATTTTCACCGCAGGGCTAGCTGGCTCAAAGACGCCGGGGCCGGAGTTAAATATTTATTGAACTACCACTCACTGTCTAATTATATATTACTAACTATAATAATGAATGTAATGGTATTTTCGATGCGCTTCACCCTTTTAAAGACTCGGAGGTGTGGAGGGGCCAGACAAGAATATTCCGGAAAAATTAGGCGTCAATGAGGCGCACAGTTATTCCCCTTGTTTATATGACGCTACTACGTATTTTGAATTGAAAATTTTAAACAGAATATATACGACGCAGATAGAAAAGAAATATTAAATATGTAATATGCAGGGGTAAATGAATTAAATGTTCGCCGTTGCTTTTTAAACGTAAAATGTTATCCTTTTTAATTCGATTCGTGAGTTTCCAGGCTTTTTTGATGCACTGTATATTTTGTTTTACTTAATTTCCTGATACAATTATTTGAACATGTTTCAAAAACATTGTCTCTTGAAATAAAAATTATTATTATCATATGGAAAGCAAGTACATTTTCTTCGTATTTCCCTTGGTTAGAGCACTTGTCCAGCTAACTCGTGATGTTTGTTCGTTTTTTTTTATAACAAGTTTTAATTGGGAAGAGTATAATTTTTAAATAATTTTTTCATTATAGAAACACCTTTATTTGAGTGTTTCTATAATGAAATAATATTAAAAAGAAGGTAAATGCTTGATAATTTAACGATAAATAGAGACAGCTTTTTCGCAACTTAAGATAACAAAACTATTAATAACACGACCATTAATCATTAATAACCGGTAGCATTAGATAACGGCGTGTTGTTATAATAAAATCAACGTGAAACAGTCTGTACTCTCCGTCCTTAAGCGTTGTCCAATTATTATTAATACGCTCCTCCGGTCTTTTTACGATGGTCGATGAAAATGTATAATAAAATATTAATTACTTTGTTACGTGCCAACATTACATCCGAAAGCACTTCGTTTCGCGTCTACCCTGCCGCTGCCGTAGGAACCGCCGGGGGTTGAACCGTAATCGCGGCATGGCAAGGTTCCGCAAGACAAATTGTCCAATTTGTTTTCAAGATTTCAGACACATTTTCGAACACTTAATAAACGCAGGGTCCAAATCGCCTGTCATAAATGTAATGCGTTTAGAAAGAATTTCAATTTCGGAATGGCGGGGGGGGGGGGGGGGGTGGAAGGGCGAATGGAAACGGCGGGAGAGGAAAGGGATAGTACTACTATGAAGGAAAAATCTAAAAGTAGGAAAAAGAAAAAGGGAAAATGCTAGGGCATACACAAACACTGAGGTAATAGACGAAGAGGAAGGATCCCGGTGGTGGATGAAAAATATGCGGCGAAATGATGTTTAGTATCGGGAAGAGAGGTTGCCAGAAGTATCTCAGCCGCCGGCAAACGTGACTTATAATGGAAATAAATCAAGTCCTCTTCGCCGGTGTGAGTGGGTATGTGTGTGTGTGTGTGTCTGCATGGCTGAATATTGCAATGGTGTTGGCATCGGTTTACCCGGATCAACGAATGACAGTTGCAAAAGTGTCTGTAGCATCCAGTAGAAATAGTCAGAGATATTCGTTGTAATGCCTACTGATAATATAATGGGAAGGGGAAAATACTGTATGAGAATAATGTTTGGAGGTATTTTTCAGAGTTGCAAAAATATTACTTACCTATTTCAATGATTTGTGCTCTTTTTAATAAAATTTCTTGTTATAAATTTATATCTATATGCCTTATTACTGATTATTTCGCAAGCGATATGAAAAATTGATTGTTTAAATTGAATCAGTGAAAATAGAAATACATGGTGTATACATATACGTCACTATGAGTAAAAACGGATATAAACTTTGTCTTTACAATTAGCGATCAGTGGAAGTCAGACATGGCGAACATACGCTTTAATTATTATTTGCCGGCAACAACCGACACCTCAACGATTTTCTCCGATCCCCATTCTTCCCACTAATCACCACCGAGATTTTACATTTAATGTTTAGCTGCGAACATGTTGCGGTATGCAATAAAAGCATTCAGTAAAATTAATTTATAATGAGTTATATTTTATCACGGTTATTTTTTAATTTTATTAGAATTACGCTTTTGTTTGTGTCATGCAGCGTGAACGCAGCCTAATAATTCTCTACATTTACTGAAAGGAAAAAGAAAAACAAATCCTTGCAACTCGTAAATATTATTTCTGAACGCATTACAAACACCCAAGTCGGTGGTCCAATAGTTACTGCAAACTTGTATTTGCGAACATGTATCTGTCGTCGCTGGCCTTGGAAAGGAAAGTAGGGGTACCACGTTGCCACGTATTGCATGCATTGATCGCCTATGGTTAATGAAAATTGACACATGCGCTATATATATATATATATATATATATATATATATATATAATTAAATTTCTTGGACGATTTAGAGGTCATACTAATTTCAAATTAATTTAAAATTAGTTTAATTGTTAATTAGGTAATTTTTAATATCTTTAAAAATTACCCAGCGGTCCAGGAATCGAACCCGAAATCTCCCGATTACTAGTCAGGTGTGTTAACCACTACACTACCACGGGCTTCGGTCTCGACTACTTTAAATTGTACTGATATACATATACATATACATATAGCAAGTAACAGATGGAAAGTATTGCTGGTATACCAGCGTATATAAGCACCGAAACGTCCATGTGCTGCAGCAATACTTTCCATCTGTTACTTGCTATATGTATATGTATATGTATATCAGTACAATTTAAAGTAGTCGAGACCGAAGCCCGTGGTAGTGTAGTGGTTAACACACCTGACTAGTAATCGGGAGATTTCGGGTTCGATTCCTGGACCGCTGGGTAATTTTTAAAGATATTAAAAATTACCTAATTAACAATTAAACTAATTTTAAATTAATTTGAAATTAGTATGACCTCTAAATCGTCCAAGAAATTTAATTATATATATATGCACATGAATATGTGAATAAGGTCAAGAAAAATTTAGAATTATATATATATATATATATATATATATGTTAATACGTAGACTTTCACGGCCGAAATCTGTCAAGTTGTTCTTTCGGGTGTTGCGCCGTGTAGGTATTCTTGAAGCCTGAGAAGGCCTGTTTCTTGGTTGAGCTTTCGGCAATCTCTCTGTTGCCATTTTCAAAACTATGTTGCTGCTGCTGCTGTTCTTCGAGTTGTATATATATATATATATATATATAATATAATTAGATTTTTCTTTGCCGTATATTCAATAATAGATGTTTTTCTTGGGAATAGCGGCATATGTGAATAAAACTATAATTGATTGTGACGTTTCAACATTTATTTATGTTTTCTTCAGACCTATTTATTTTGTGTATTTCTCTATTAATGATCATCTTTTGTATTATTTCTTTTTTTTTTTTTTTTACTTCTACATTTTTACTTTCCGTTGTATTTTCTATTTTCTTAGTGGTAATGCATTTTAATTTAAAATTAGTATATACTAAATTCTATTTTTATCAATTGGTCAATGTTATTTCTGTGTCAAACCTTGAAATGAGAAACTCTAACATCCTTTTTTTTTCGTTTCAACATTTATTTATGTTTTCTTCAGACCTCTGTAATTTTATAGAAAAAAGATAAGCTTTACATATAATTAAAATTAGATCTATAGAGTTATTATTAATTTAACTTTGTTTAAAATTGATTTGTATAAACACTCTGTACACATAAGTTTATAAAGACTAACTATACATATAACATATAAAAATGTTTGAGTTTCTCATTTCAAGGTTTGACACAGAAATAACATTGACCAATTGATAAAAATAGAATTTAGTATATACTAATTTTAAATTAAAATGCATTACCACTAAGAAAATAGAAAATACAACGGAAAGTAAAAATGTAGAAGTAAAAAAAAAAAAAAAAGAAATAATACAAAAGATGATCATTAATAGAGAAATAAACAAAATAAATAGGTCTGAAGAAAACATAAATAAATGTTGAAACGTCACAATCAATTATAGTTTTATTCACATATGCCGCTATTCCCAAGAAAAACATCTATTATATTATATATATATATATATATATATTTAATTTTTTTGACTTCAAATTTTCTTCTCTATTTTAATTAATACTAATTCTGTGTTATCCCATTGTATTCTCTTTCGTAATTTATCTATTCTTACATGTTGTTTAGCAACATGATGTTAACTATTTACAGCAAAATTAACTCTCCTTCTATCATTTAAAACTTAGATTATTCAGAGAAATCCAGTTATTTTCGTCAATATTTATTATTCCTTTGGCACGCCGAAGAGACTGCATCCACTAGATAGAACTTATACGTAACGGAAAAGTTACTGAATCGTCTGTATAAACTCCAAGCAATTAATCACATCTTGAACTATTCATAAACAGACTCAGCGCCCTCTCGACTCGTTTCCAACTAACGAAACGTAGAACTTCCTTGAACGCTTTCCAAAAACAAGACGCCGACAGAGCACATCCTCAATATTGACTTTCGTCATTAGGAAATGTGAGATCATGATGCACTGCAAGAGACGAAGATTTACTTACTTAATTCGCGCTTTACTGTCTGCATAGTTGGTATCCTGCTGACGACAGTATAAGTCCCACACTTCTTACAACGACTGCTGTAAAGAGTGATTATTTGCATTATAAATAGAACCGACTCCAGAGCTTTGTAAATACGCGACGTTCACCCATGTGAAGTGCTTGATGTCGTTAATTACACGGCAACATGGCCGACGTGTCGCATGTTAGCGGTGCCTTCGTTAACGATCAAAAGTGTGCGGGGCTTGTATCAAAAGTACAAAGTCAAACCATGTTGACGTGCCCGGGGCCTGCAGGTGACCGCAATTGTGTTAAACAATGACGATGGAATCGTTCGCGTTATTGTAAAATATTTAAAAGGGGATGCTTTTTGTATCAATGAAAATTTCCTTAACACTGCCTACGGATAACTGCTTGTTACAGAATGACAATCAATACGTGTTGCAATTCTATAGGTTATATAACTAATTCGAACTAATACGTGAGACCATGTATATACCGGGTGTCCCAGCGTAGCGGTAAAGTCCATTATTGGTATCTAATAATGTAGATAGCGAATAATTTTTATTACAAAAATTGTAGATAATCATAAGCTGTACAATTTAAAAATATATTTATTTATACAGAGTGTTCGACAACGACGAACCAACACAAACTTATGTTTTTTTAAATGGAATACAATGAATTTTTTTGCGTTTTATGATAGCCCTTACAGGATTTATTAAACTGACATCAACTTGTATTTGCCGATTTTCAACTGTTTCTGAGATATGACGATTTTTCGTTAAAAATTGTACTAATTTTGAAAAGTTGCTATGAAATAACGACTGATGATGAAATACCTTTCATGGGCTCAATTAGTAGAGATACCTTTTCAGTACGTGAAAGTAATTTTTATTTTGACATATTTACGTATGTTCTTTAGAATTACATGCCATTCGTAAAAGTTAAAAATTTTTAAAAAAAAATTAAATGGAACACCCTGTATATTAATATGCCATTGAAAAATACTTAAAATTTACTATTTAAAAGTATCTACTTTCTTACGCCTGTGGGCGATATTGCAAAAGTTATAGGGTGTTATATCTGAATAAACCCGATTACGACTTAAAAATATGAGTTGCCCTGACTTGCATTGCTAGTATAACTAAAATTAATCGAAAAAAGTTATGTACTTCTAATATTTTCTCTTTAAAATAAGTAATTTTTATTAACACTTTAAAGCTCATGAAAAGTTTGGAAATTTAATGAATTAGCAATAGTATAAAAAATATCGCAGTCGCTGTGTGTCAAAAATTGTTTAAACGTCAAACTTAGATTTATAGCTTCAGTTTAAAGAGACATGGTCATTATAAGTACATATATGTACATTGTGTGCAAAATAAAATGTTTAAAATTTGAATTAATAAATATTGTCTATGTTTTGGGGGAAAGTGCTCGAAATTGTTTGCCGGCACTACGAATATACAGGAAAAAATATCCAAATATGCGACTGCCATCGACAAAAGCTTTTCAGAAATTGTTAATAAGATTTGAAGAAACTGGCAATATTCTGTATGAAAAAAAGAATAGTGCCATAGAAAACGCAGATGCGCAAATGGATATTTTGTTATGCGTTCAAGAAAAGTCACATACAAGCATACGTGAACTTTCTAGAGTCCTGGACGTAAGCAAAAACTTTATTAAAAGAACCTTAAAGAATTTTAAATACCATCCGTATCGTATAAGCTTACATCAAGATCTTCAGGGGAATGATTTTATTAATAGAGTTGACTTCTGTAACTCGATGTTGCACAAAATAAATCAAAACCACAATGTTGTAACTCAGATTTGGTTTTGTGATGAAGTTACTTTTAAAAGTAATGGTCTAGTAAATAGACACAATATGCATTACTACGACACTGAGAATCCGCACTGGTTGAGAAACGTTGATCATCAACATAAATGGTCGTTCAATGTTGGCATTCTTAACCATCAAGTTATCGGACCTTTTTTTTTTTTTGATGGTACACTAACAGGAGAGAGGTATCTACAATTTCTTGAGAACTATCTGCCTGTCTTATTAGAAAATATAGTTTTGTATGCGCGCCGCGTAATGTACTTTCAACACGATGTGGTTACAGGACATTACGCAAGAAGCGTTCAAAACTTTTTAAATAATACATTCAGGGAAAATTGGATTGGCCATGATGATCTATTATTGTGGCCACCTAGATCGCCAGATTTAACTCCAATGAATTATTTCCTTTGGGGTTATGTTAAGGAGCGAGTATATAGAATTATTCCAACCACAAGAGAGAATATGCAAGAAAGAATTCGAGAAGTATTTTCTTCTATTAATCGAGAACTAATGGCAAATGTCTATAGGTCATATGAAATACGACTTCAAAAGGTTTAGAAGTAGAAGGGCAGTATTTCAAACATTTATTATACATTTTTGTAAACGTATTTGTTTCCATATTATATTACTAAATAATAAGAACATACTATAAAACCAAACATACGCATTTTCTAATTTGTTATTTGATAGCTTATAATAGCTGTGATGCTTGAAAATAGTAGCTTACGCCATGTTCTTCAAGATAGCTGTTTTTAATAAAGTAAATTTATGCTCTTATTGACGGTTTGCTTTTCAACGCAAGTTATATATCAAGTTTGAAGTTTTACATGTTTTGAGACATAACGACTGCAATGTTTTTTAAAATATTGCTAATCCATGAACTTCCAAACTTTTCATTTCATGAGTTTTAAAATTTTAATAAAAATTACTTATTGGTAATAAGAAAATATTATTTTTCTCGTTTACTTTTAGTTATGCTATGTGTAATGTAAGTCATGGCAACTCATATTTTTAAGTCTTAATCGGGTTTATTCAGTTATAACACCCTATAACTTTTGCAATATCGCCCACAGGCGGAAGAAAGTGATATTTTTGAATAGTAAATTTTAAGAACTTTTCAATGGTACATTAATATACAGGGTATTCCATTTAATTTTTTTTATAATTTTTAACTTTTGCGAATGGCATGTAATTCTAAAGAACATGCTTAAATATGTCAAAATAAAAATTACTTTCACGTACTGAAAAGGTATCTCTACTAATTGAACCCATTAAAAATATTTCAACATCATTCGTTATTTCATAGCAACTTTTCAAATGTTGCCCAATTTTTAACGAAAAATCGCCATATCTCAGAAACAGTTGAAAATCGGCAAATACAAGTTGATGTCAGTTTAATCAATCCTCTACGGGCTATCATAAAATGTAAAAAAAATCATAGCATTCCATTTAAAAAAACATAAGTTTGTGTTGGTTCGTCGTTGTCGAACACTCTGTATAAATAAAAATATTTTTAAATTGTAGAGCTTATGATTATCTACAATTTTTGTATTAAAAATTATTCGCTATCTACATTATTATATACCAATAATGGAGTTTACCGCTACGCTGGGACACCCGGTATAAGCGGTTTATGAAAACGAAACATTTATTTTGAACTTCTTCATGCCAGAATGATGTTAATGTAATTATCAGTATTGGGAAATGTCGGTGAAAGAGTGGTTTGTAGCAAATTTCACTGAAATGTTTTACTGAAACATTCACTGAAATATATTTTTTCGACTCCTTTACTTTAATTACGTCCATTACGATACAGATTTTCATTATGATACAAGTTTATATCCAATAGGAATACAGATTTTTCATTACGACACAAGTTTATATCCAATATGAATGCGACATTCCAATATTCAAACAATATTCAATATAGTTAATTGATGAGGCTGATACATGTTGAAACTTCATATTTAACTGGATAAATAAAATACGTAAACTTGGTTTCAAAAATTATTTAATAATATCACTACAATATCGTTTCGCCAAACTTTAGCTTCATCAGGTGATGAGTAACTGAATATACAAAATTATTACAACATAATATATAGTGTCACAAAAGCATGGGATATGAGTGGTGGTATTTTATGAACTATAGCATTGTAACAACGGGGAAAAATTGAGTTTCAGTCCTTTGTCTTGTATATGTAAAACTTTGAAATCTCTATTGAATTCGTGTTCTTCATCTATACAATGCGTTGCGAAAGTAGAGTCCGTTTTTTTACCCATATAACTTTTTTCATGTTCCCCGGTCCTTTGTTCAAAAGTACGGCCTGTCTGACCCACATATACCTTATCACACTCACAAGTCAACATATAGACCCCCGATTTCAACCTTTTATCCGTTTTATCTTTATCATTTCTAATATATTTTTGAACTGAATTATTAGTTTTAAATGCTATTGACTTATTTTTAACGTTTTTAATTAGTTTACCTATTTTTATTGATGTATGTCCTATATAGGTGAAAGCATTATATTTGTTATCTGAATTTTCTTGTATTTTTGGATAAATTAACGATAAAGCCTGCTTTTTTTCGTTTTCGTGCAAAAATATTGTCTACTAAAGTTACTGTATAGCCGTTATTGTTGTAGAATCTACACGATAGCTAACAATAACGGCTATACTGATATAATATATATATAAAATTATTGAAATTAACAAACTTAAATTTATCGTATTAAGAACTAATACACAAACACAAATAAGAAGCATAGATAAATTAAAAGTTAAAAAACAACAAAATTAGTATTCTTACTTTGATATTTTGTAATTTTTATTCTTGTAATTCCTGTCCTTCATTGTCACTATTAATTTTTTCATTTTTATCTTCATCGTTCTCGATAATAACTTTTATGTATTCATAATCTTCTTCTTCTTCTTCTTCATTATTATTGTTACTTATTTCTACTTGATCTTCCACACTACCAATATCCAATATTTCCATTTCTATATTGTCATAATTTTTGTGTTCATCATCTTCTCTTTCAATTATATCAAGAACATCTGTTTCAACTTCCTCACAACCATCTACCTCAATGTCGTCAAAATTATTAATCTCTTGAGTTAAACCTTTAATACTGTCGATATTGAATTTAATAAATGATATTTTTTCCACCCGTTCATAATCCAATCGAATGCTTTTTTTCGAATGTATATGACCTTCACAGCTAAAACTTCGTTCAGTGGAAGCTCAGGAAGAAGAAACAGTAAGGATTTTGCGAGCCACACTACATAAAATGCTTCTATTACAATAACTCTTCCACCAAAGATATCCTGTCATTTTCTTAGCATCTAAAACATTGCATAGGTAGTCGCTTTTGACGTGAGGTCCTTCTGCCCGAAAATTGGCTGTTTCAACTGCAATATCATGTTTTGACAAACTCATTTCCTCCTCAATGGCTTCTACGAAAAGCATGGCGGAAGTAAACTTTTCCGCGTTCAGATCACAGTCTTGTGTTAACAGTTGTGTCCTCCAACGGCCTGACATTCTCTATTATCACGGGACTTGCTTAACTGTACGCTATTCTTTAATATCATCTGTCACATCTCAAGCTTTAAAAGTCTTGGTTTCGTCATTTATCATGCTAAGGCGTTGTGTAATTGCTTCATTATACTAAGCTATACTGTGCTTTTGTTTACGCTAGGTTAGAATATACTTCTTTGGTATGGAATCTCTTATATGAACATATTCAGTGCTGTTTTCTAAAATACTTGTGTTTTAAAGTTGATGCCTAGTATACCCTCATTGGCACACCGCAGGGTCTAGTACTTTTATCGCACATATTTTATGGCAGAATTGAAGTCATAGTTTATTTCAGCGAAAAAATCAAATTTTACCAAAAGATTTTCAACAGCTAAATTTAAAAAAAAATTCCTTAATGATATAAAAATGAATTTGAGAACAACAAAAATAAAGTTTTTTAAACATTCTTGTTGGAAGTAGGTATTTTATATAAGTTAAGCAATATTATTTACTTTTCAAATATGTGTATATATTATTATTACAAAAGGATATAAAAACATATAAAATAATCAGATTTAAAGAGAAGCACTCACATTTATTTATTCAAAAAATAACTGAAGAACACTTGCAGATTTCTGTTCAGTAAATATATAAAAGAAATAAACCAAGTTAATGCCACTCCAGATAACGTGCACTCCTCAATAGTTAAGAAAGAGAAACATCGTTTTTACCAAACCTATGTCTTCTGTATTTTACCTCCGACCACGGATAAACAATTTATGGGATGAATTACACTTTGAGAAAGATAAAAGCAAACGTGTCTCCCAAACGAATCCTTCCTATCGTAAAACTAAAACGTGATCCGCCTTGCTTTCATTCTTTCCTTTCTTTTTTTTAGCCTTAAGCCAATACTAATTACGAATTAAAGATAGTCTTGTCCACCATCGGTGGAAAAACTAAAGTTTTAAGTTTTATCTGTCTCTTCCTTGAAGACAATTTAATTATATATAGTCTAGTTTGAGCTTTCCGTTTTGTTTGGATTCATGTTATTATAAAGAATTCTAATCAGAACCCCACGCCACAATATCTTTACCATCCATAGATCGCCCTTGTACAAAGTGGGTAATTTATAATAAGATATTGCAACAATAAAATCATTCCTAATATCTCAATTATTTTATAAAGCTTGAACTTCATAAATATGCGTTTTCTTTAAAAGTGTTGTTAGCGATTGCTATTTCCATTATTTCTATTACGAACAACCGACGTTTCGGCGGACACTACGTCTGCCGTCTTCAGGGTAGCCCTATAAAGGACTGTTTCTTGCCAAAAATAAAAAGTAAATTGTGTTTTTATGAAAAAATTCGCATATAAAACTCTTATGCCAGTTCTAAATGTTAATGTGACGAGTTATATCAGATCAAGTATGGCATCATCAAAAACATTTGAGCATATTTTATATAAAATAATCTTTATTGATATTCGAACTTACCTATAAATTCATCAATTTTTATAGCTTATAAATCTACAGCAACTAATCTATCGGTCAATTACAATTTTGCGATGACCATGCAATACTTTTTGCAATACCTGATTTTATCGGGTTTTTCTCTCTTGCTTTTGAAAATAATAGAAATTTATCTCACAGTCAGAAAAACTTATAATTTTTACTACCGGTTTTTTCTTCTTTTATTTTTCCAAATTCCGGCGTCCCGGAAGGATCTGCTCTTGGCCCTTTGCTTTTCAATATACGTATTAATAATTAACTTGAAAGCCTCGATTGTGGATGTTTGGGTCACGCTGATAGTAATGTTATAAAATGTATCACAAAAGTAATACAAATACTTGACTTTTGGTGTGCTTTTTCACATAAAATTGACATTTTCCGAGCATGTACTGGGGCTATATTTTTCTGCTGTTACGATTTAAAAGTTTGCCCTGAATATATGTTATTTTTCATACGTGTTTGTTTCTTACACCTCGCTGTTGAACGATTTCCAATTCCTTTTTATTGCAAATTTTCCTATCTCTTCTGATTTACGCTGCATAGTGTGTATATAATTGGTTGCCGTATTTACTTGATTCTTAATGTCATTCTTTATTTGGAAATATTGGGTTTTTGTAGCCTATCTGTCAAATATGACTAATCAAGGTCCAACATTCCTCTTAATAGCTAAAACCTCTTTAGTTAATTAAGAATAAGTGTGTATCAGCTGTCTCATATAGGCTGCGCAAATGATGAAATACTACCACTACAAAATACCTGTCATTTATAGTTTTTAACCAATTATCACAAATCTCCTTAATAACAAAATGATTTTTCCTAAAACCCGATTGATTAGGGCTAATGACGTTGCTTTATTACTGGAGTAATTTAGTTAATTTTTAACGAGATTTCTAATAGCTCTTCGTATACAGCAACTCTATTATCACAAGAAACTCTTTGTATGGATATATTCTCAGTTTAAATTTTTATAATTGGTATTGTAATATCTGTTGGATACAAAAAATGTATTCAGTATTATTTAACGAGAAAAAAATTGCGTTAATTCGACCTTCTCGATTACGAAAAAGGAAAATTACATTAATACATTATTATTACCAGAAATATCTCTTTGGATATTAAATTTCAGAAAATATGTGCGTAATAATTCTTTCCACGGTGGGATGAATATATAAAGAGAAAAAAAGGAGAGAAGATTTTTTTCCCTCTGTCATCTTCTGCAAGTCAGATCAATTCAATGCGACTATCACATATTTTTTAACCAATTCCCGTTCTCGCTTGGATGTTTCCTTTTGTCTGGAGGGCGAGCACAGAAAAAGAAGAGCCGTGACATCAAATTAGGTTTCAGAACGTCGAAGTTCGATTTGAGATACCTATGAAATATGAGCGGATGTGTTTTGAAAATTATCTCCACGTCTCTGTAAATTCTACGGGTGGAAACTTCGGATTCAGACATTTACATAAAACTTTTTCGAGAGAGATTTATTGTGCACATCGGTATATATACGTATATAGATACGCGATGGATATGTACGCGAGATAGTGTACTTTAACAGTGTTGACGGTACGAAGGAATATTCTCAGAATATATTATTCAAATAATAATTTCAAATTGCGTATATCAATCTGTGTTATACTGATCCAATGCAAGAGCATTCTAAAAATTTTCATTCGAGTTGGCTTCCGGTAATTGCGAATTTTCCCAGAGATCCCAATACTGAAAGAAATATTTCTCTGCAATGTATGCATTGTACATATCAAGATTTATCGTTTAGTTTTATGCGTCAAACCAGTAAGCTCGCAATCAACGATATTTGATGGTGGTATATTTATTTCCATCTTTGTTGTATAGTCTTTATAGAGTGAAAAACAAAATTGACAAAATGTAAAATGTCTGTTCATATGAATATTCCAATAGCAGACCAATTTTTATTTTAAATTCTTCTTCTGTTCAGAAAGTTTGTGAATGTACACGGCGATTTATGTATACCGGGTGTGTCGGCGGAGATCAGCATGAAAACTAAGAACGTTGTAGCAATGAAACTGTAAGTAGTAGTTTGCTACTGTGCATTTTTTATTTTAATTTACAAATATACAAGCTGACCCAAATTATCTTTGCAATAATATATGGATATGTGAACTTACGACTGATAGTTGTGGTTTATTTTGTAAAAATCTTGATGTTGCAGCATCTAACATTTTAAGCCTAAGTCTGGAAATATTTACAGTGCTCAAGTAACGCTTGTGTTACTAATTTATGGAGTAACACGTTATCTTATTCAAAATTATAGTTTCAATTTAAAAAAAAAATGACGTGTGGCCATCACACGATCTTCTTAAACGTATGAGCGTTTCAAATTATAGAATTTTAAGAATTTTTTTATACAAAAATTATTCAAAATCCTATTTTAAGAACTTCTATTCTCTTCATAAATCTCTATAGAATGCATACTTTGCAAGATATAAAAAAAAGTGCTACTCGCTAAGAGTAAAAGTGCCACTTCCGGTGCGAATTTTGAAATTTCATTTATACAAAAAACATTGCAAATCTAACTCTAAATACTTTTGTACTCTTAATAAATATACACAAAATGCATCATTTACGACATATGTATTTGCTAAAAGTCACTATTCGGTAAGAGTAAAAGTGTTACTTCCGGTCCGAATTTTGAAATTTTCTTTATACAAAAGATATTCGAAATTATGTTTTAAATACTTTTGTACTCGCAATGTACCTGCCTAGAAAGCATTACTTGCGGAATATTCGCAAAAAACTGATTTTCGATGAGAGTAAAAGACCTACTTCCGATAGGTATTTCGAAAAACTTTTTTAACATAATTTTTCTCAAATTTAATTTTGAGTACATTTGAATTCTTTATAAATTTGTATAAATATTGGCTAAATTTGATTTTTTCACTGAAGTAAACTACTACTTCCGCTCGGCCGATTTTACTGAAAATCTAATCAGATCTCGCGAGGGAGATTATACTCGTAGATGCAAAATTAGGAATTGATAGCTACAGCTTTTTGACCGCTCTCGTGGTCACACACAGAGAGAGACTGATACGCACACACACAGAGACATTTTTTTAAAACCACTTTTTCGGTATCAGGTCGAAAATTTTCATCATCACAATACTTCCTTATACTACGTATAAGCAAGTAAAAAAATTAGGTTGGCCACCACACGACTTTCTAATACGTATGAGCGTTTCAAACTAGACAATTTTAAGAATTTTTTACGCAAAAATTAATCAAAGTCCTATTCTAAGTACTTCTATTCTCTTAATAAATCGCTATAGAATACATACTTTGCTAGATATTCGAAAAAAAGTGCTACTCCCTAAGAGTAAAAGTGTTATTTCCGGTCCGAATTTTGAAATTTCATATATACAAAAAATATTGCAAATCTAGCACTAAATACTTTTGTACTCTTGATAAATATATATAGAATGCATAACTTACAACATATTTGCAAAAAATCGCTATTCGATAAGAGTAAAAGTGATACTTCCGGTCTGAATTTTGAAATATTTTTTATACAAAAGATATTGAAAATTATGTTCTAAATACTTTTATATCCGTAATGTACCTGTCTAAAAAGCATGATTTGCGAAATATTCGCAAAAAACTGATTTTCGATAGGTGTAAAAGACCTACTTCCGATAGAAATTTGGAAAAACATTTTAAATAAAATTGTTCTCGATTTTAATTCTAAGTACATATGAATTGTTTATAAATTTTTTTAAACTTAGTAGTTGACGAAATATTGGCAAAATTCGATTTTTTCACTGAAGTAAACTGCTCCTTCCGGTCTACCAATTTTACTGGAAAACTAATCAGATCTCAAGAGGGAGATTATACACGCAAATAGAAAATTTGGAATTGATATTTACATCAGTTTGACCGCTATCGTGGTCACACACAGACACAAACACAGATATTTCTTTTAAACCACTTTTTCTGGTATCAGGGGATTTCAAAACGTGGATATCTGCAAAAATCTCGAAGTCGAAAATTTTCATCAGCACAATACTTCCTTATACTACGTATAAGAAAGTAAAAAATATGTATATTTTCTTGTTTAAAATGCTCCTTACAACTATCCGTATTTTTCAAATTACATAGAGCTCTAATGGCTTTTTTTATAGGTGGAAGATTTTTGCTGCTGCTGATGCCCCAAAACAGGATTCACTTTATTATCATTCGTAAGCCCTACATATCGAATGGCATGGGATGATCATTTCCTGCAGAAAAACAAAGACGCTAAGTTTCCATTTAATCGTAGTTTATTATTTTCGAACAACTATATTATATCTTCCATTACCTCCTTTTCAGTTTTGTCAATCGACTTTCCGGTTACTATGTAAGATGTATTATCGGCACACAAACAATATTGGTCCCAGTATTAACCTTTGTGACACCTCACTATAACTTGTCTCTGTATTAATTTTGAAATCTAAATTTTTAAAATGTTGTGTATATTATGTATAATATACTGTTTAATTATATAATAAACATTGTGTGTTAAATATATGTACTTTATTTAGCAACTCAATTTATGCAAAATTTAATAATGTGTACAAATATATTACATATACAGGGTCAGTTACAATAACACCACATAAATAAATGTGAATATACAAGCACATCCAAAATAAAGAAACAAAACTAAAATTAATTAATTAAAGAGCACTTTCGGCAAACCGGAACATGTTCCTAATTCCTGTTTCTACACTTACTATAATTAAGGTACTAATTTGTTTTCTTTTAAAATTTGTTTATTGTACAATATATCCAATTTTTGTATAAATATGTAGATATAGAAATACGACACTTACCAAGATTATAAAAGTAAAAGAAAAAAGAAGGGTAATGTTATATTATAACAGCTATATATTATAAGCTAATTTTTAGAAAAATTCATTATAAAATCAAGCTTGTCAAGTGAGTAACAACTTCTTAAATGGCATTCATTTAATTATCAATGTTGCAACAAATATCATGGCTCACTATACCGTGTTCAAATAAAAAACATGAAGTTGACAAATTATAGCAAAAAACGACAATAGCTCTGTAATAGTCACTTTTAAAGTATTAACGTCTTACATGTTTTTGATGTGAAATTAAATAGACAATTCAAAAATAAACTGATAGGTACACAGTGTTCCATTTGAAAATATTGACTTTTATAAAAATCATGTCATATAATTTTAATCCAGTTTTCTGCACATGCAATTATTAACTGAAAAAAAATTAAATATGCTTCTATCAATGCCTCTTATTATGAACAATACTAGGAAAAATTGTGTCCATCTAATACGTCGTTTTCGAGAAATATAGTTTTATAAAAACTAAATAAGTCAAAAACTTTGGATTTTAGGCGTATACTATCTTATTACTTTTTGCCTAAAAATTATACGCGGAATACAAAACTGTAATAATATATAGGATGTTCCATTTAAAAAACTATAACTATGGTCATCCACCAAGTTATGGAACACTGTGTATAATATAAAATATTTTTAAAATGTGCTCCTAATGAGTAGTTACCACAAGAAAAAACCGCTTCGAAATAAAGTTACTCGTAAAGCCACAATCGGTCTTACGCGCGGATATGACTCACACTGTATATGAGGTAAGTGCTCGTACGTTATCTTAGGGGCGAAACGACGGGGGCAAAACATACGGATCTCATTCACTGCACATTTGACTATCAAAATTTATCTAGTCCAATAGTTATTAAGTAGTATCTTATTAATTCTTGTTCCATTCATAAATATTAGAAGAATATTTCAGACTGAATTTTCCTTAAGACATATTAGGGCCGGTTCTACAATACAGGAATAATGAATCGAATAAGTATCCGTAGAATAAATTTATTCCATAGATATACTCCGCATAACGGCGTATGCGTTCTACAAATCGTTTGGAGCCGCATAGTAATTCTTGGATAAAACACAGAACACATTAAGTTGGCAATGAAAATGAGCAATGCACATGCGTGATTTTTAGTGTTTCGTAATATTAACTCTTATTTTTGAAATGTATATTTTTGTTTTTATGTACCTATCTACATTTTTATGAAAAATATATGGTATTTTTCTAGTATTTTCAATTTACGTGTATAAATAGGTATGCGTACTTTTAAAGTAAAGAGAGATGTAAATTTGTGTTTTATAACTCTACCTGCACAGACTGATGTTAAAATTTTACAATTATCTGTTCAACACATGTTCAAAACCTTTCATAAAAAAGAAAATAACTGCAATAAAACAACGAGATGCTAGGGACTGATGACAAATATTTTTTTGGTTCTTCAGTTTGACCGTGATAAATAACCAGTACAGTAGTGATATCTTATTTTAAAAAAGAAAAAATGAGGTGTGGCTACCACACGACTTTCTTATACGTATGAAAGTGTTACTTCCGGTCCGAATTTTGAAATTTCATTTATACAAAATCCAAATCCAACTAAATATTTTTGTACTTTTCATAAATATACATAGAATGCATAATTTACGACATATTTGCAAAAAATCGTTATTCGGTAAGAGTAAAAGTGATACTTCCGGTCCGAATTTTGAAATTTTTTTTAACAAAAGATATTGGAAATTAAGTTCTAAATACTTTTATATTCGTAGCGTACCTGTCTAAAAAGCATGACTTGCGAAATATTCGCAAAAAACTGATTTTCGATAAGAGTAAAGGACCTACTTCCGGTAGGAATTTCGAAAAACTTTTTAAATAAAATTTTTCTCAATTTTAATTCTAAGTATATATGAATTCTTTATAAATTTGTTTAAACTTAGTAGTTGACGAAATATTGGCAAAATTCGATTTTTTCGCTGAAGTAAACTGCTACTTCCGGTATACCGATTTTACTGAAAAACTAATCAGATCTCAAGAGGGAGATTAGACACGTAAATACAAAATTTGTAATTGATATCAACAGCGGTTTGACCGCTATCGTGGTCACACACACAGAGACACACAGCCACACACACAGAGAGATACACACACACACAGACACACACACAGACATTTTTTAAAAACCACTTTTTCGGTATCAGTGGACTTCAAAACGTGGACATCTGCAAAAATCTCGAGGTCGAAAATTTTCATCATCACAATACTTCCTTATACTACGTATAAGAAAGTAATAGCAAAGCGAGTTAGATGTTCTAATTTTACAGTGTCTGAAACAGAAATGCTATTTTTTTATAGTTGGGTTGGTGAAACAATATTAAAATGTGATAGGTATGCATATTACAATTTAAAAAAAAATACATGCAATTAATATATTGTTATAAACTAAATTTCAGATTTAAAAAAGGGATTTGCTTAAAAGAACATACTTGCATAATATATTGAAATACCCTTTCGACTTACATACTCGTACATTACCTGATATTTATTTAACATATTAAAACACTGTGACCAAAAATAAATTCCTGACATATATTCTGAGTATCAATGCTTAATTATAATTCACTTGTAGGAGATTAAAATAACTACAATTGATATAGAAATGTAATTTTGAAAGAATAAATTGTAGTGAAATATAAATAAAACAAAGTGAGTTGATTAATATATCTATTTGTTCCATAAACATACTTTCATAATAAATTAGAAAAATGATTGTTTATAAGTGACACTCTTGTAGCATTGTTTACTATATAATTGTCTTTATTGTTATTATATAATTGTCTTTATTGTTATTATTAATAATATCGAAGTTTTCCACTTCCACCATAAAATTATTATTGGGTTCACTATCACCTTCGTTTACACATATATTATGTAAAACAGCAGTTGCTATTATAATTACCATCGATCTCTCTAATATAACAAATAAAATAACCTAACTAAACATAAAAACGAAGTTATCCCGCCTTTCAAAACTAATTTTAACCAACCAATCACGAAACAGAATAGAGATATTCCAATATTTATCTTCTACACAATGTAGGTATAGCGTATCCGGAGTTTATACCGTAAGTTATTCTATACTAGACTTATCTAGCGTTTGTAGAACGACACTTTCAAGTTTATACTCCGTATAGTATTATACTAGCTTTATCTACGAGTTGTAGAACCGGCCCTTACTCCACAAAAAAATTAAAACGAAATAAATTTGTGTTCAAAATTCAATGCCTTTTCCCATCTCATTTAAATCTCTTTTGGATTCAACTATTTACCTGTAAGGATCTGTCTAAATCCTGCCAATATATTCAATATCATATACATAAAAATTTATCATTCTATCATATATTGTCTTTTAATTAAGCACTTTCGAAATCTGTTCGTATCATTTACTTTTGCCATTCCGCCAGCCATCCACCAGTTTAGGGCGGCCGCTTCTCACTTCAAATCCGATATATCGAAATTAAATCATTTTCTGTAACAACAGATTGCTTTGAACGACCGCCAGACACGCGATTGGATTATTATCAGTCGTTGACAGTCCTATATGCTTACACACGTTATAAATACACCGATGCACATTGTGAACTGCCCTAGTAGTCTTTTGCTATTGATAGGAATGGTATATTGAATAATATCGACTGGTTAGGGAGAGCATTGGTAAATATATTATGTGTTTATAAACTAGTATAGGATGTCCATGCTTGTCACAGTAGTAGAAATACGGATTCTTTGTGATGTTAAACACGTGCCTTTCTGCATCTGTACACAAAGATTTGCGTAGAATTGGTAGAACGTACTTATCTTTGTGTGTATTTCATTCGATATGTTCCGCTTGGGATCATAGTCGGCGAACAAACCATGCGTAATTGTATCCCTAACAACAATAGAACCTCGCTGGCTATCTAGATTTCATTCGAAAACCCTCTTCGGACGTAATTACAGAAAACGCAGCAGCAGCAGCAGCAGTGGCTTAATAACCACGTTCGTTAGATGTTTTTAAAATAAGTGCTCCGAAGGTTGCCGCTGTTGATTGTATAAAAGGATTTTATATTTAGATTACGTGCATGCATAAGTGCTGGTGGTCTTTGTGTAGCATAAATTTAAAATAATTTTTGAAGTTTACGCTTTTAATTATTGTTGGGCGATTTTATCAAGTTTTTTTTTTAATTGAAAACTGAACATTTATCATTTAGTCAAAACCATCGAAATTAAATGCTTCAAAACCCCTAACACAGAAAAATAGCTGGACATATTATCTTTACTTCTAGACATTTTTTTATGATTAATAATCGACGAAGGAGATATTTGTTGAAACTCCGTATCTAATGAATTAATCAGGTGTGGCCACCACACGACTTTCTTATACTTGTGAGTGTTTCAAGTTATAGAATTTTAAGAATGTTTTTATATAAAAATTATTCAAAATCCTATTATAAATATTTCTATTCTCTTAATAAATATTTATAGAATGCATACTTTGCGAGATATTAGCAGGAAAGTACTACTCGCTAAGAGTAAAAGTGTTACTTCAGGTTCGAGTTTTGAAATTTCATTTATACAAAAAATATTCCAAATCCAACTCTAAATACTTTTGTACTCTTGATAAATATATATGTACAGAATACATAATATACGACCTATTTGCAAAAAGTCGCTATTCGGTAAGAGCAAAAGTGTTAGTTCCGGTTTGAATTTTGAATTTTTTTAATACAAAAGGTATTGAAAATTAAGTTCTAAATACTTTTATACTCGTAACGTACCTGTTGTAAAGGAACAGCCTTATATTTAATTTAATAAAAATGTAGAGTTTAAATCTAAATAAAATTTAAATTACTTGCTTTGCCGGCTAAACTCAAATCAGATTATCTCAGGGCGATTTGAATTAATAAGAAATGATTAAGTAAACGGTGTTCCTAAACATTAATTATCTTTAATTAAAAAAAATACCATTGTAAAACTTTAAACAATTCGTATATTCAAAACCAATGAATTATATATATATATATATATATATATATATATATATATATATATATATATATATATATATTATATAAAACTATTTTTTTTCATATAACAAAAGAAATAAAATATATTTAAATACAATTTTAATACATTTTTACCAATCATTAATGGCCATAGATTTCTTATGTATATTATTCGACGTAGTCTAACATAAACAACGAATGCTAGCATTTACTACGTAGGCTGGTTATGTGTACTCTTATATAAATACACAACAATATTAATACAGATTAAATTACATTCTCCTTCATAGAACGGAGATGATATGTATTTATCAACTTTATTATGTTAATTTCAATTTAAAATTTATCTCATAATCTTTAATTCTTCATTATCAACAATACTTTTATTTAGAATAATCTTTTAAAAATACCTTATAATAAAGTTTCTTTCTTCGCTCTTCGGCGATGTCTATCTTCAGCAAACTCTTCTTTGCTTGGCGTTGTCATCAACGGAATTTCCTTAGTAGTCACGATCCTGACGTGACGAATCTACTTGCTCTATTTAATGGAGCACAATATATTTATTATAAACTTTTAACACTGAGCACATTTACTCTCTAAGTGCTGCTTTAATCACTATTTTTCGAATAACAATTCTTATGATTGTTATCGAATTTATTATAGGAGTTTTAGGTTCTCCTTTTTATAGAACATTTAATGTATATTTCTTAATTTTCTGATAGTCGGGGTTTGGCGACTTCTTTATGAAGCCAGCCAGTCAAATCCCTCCGACTATGGAGTTAACTTTCCGACTCGAATCAAGTCTAGCGGATGACTCCCTCGTTTTTAGCGCGTGATTCTATTTTATATAAAAGTGTCTGTGGTTCCCCTTTCTCTATATAGTTCGGTTATTTCCACTTAAGTTTCCCATACACACTCTTTTACGTAGGCGAATGTTTATCACAACTGTAGCGTTTATTTCACTGTTGTAAACATTCGGCGCCACGGTTCTTAGAACTAAATACACACTAAGCTTATGACTAATATTTACTTAATAATACCATAACATATTCATTGATTTTAAATATTATTTCTCTTCAAAATATTAATAACAGAATACACTTAATTAAATTCTAAAAAATTAAAATTATAAAATTAATAACTGAAATGGTCTGTACCGTTACACTGTCTAAAAAACATGACTTGCAAATTTTTGATAAGAGTAAAATACCTACTTCCGGTAGGAATTTCGCAAAGCTTTTTTAATAAAATTCTTCTCAATTTTAATTTTATGTACATATGAATTATTTAAAATTCTTTGTTGAATCTTAGTAGTTGATGAAATATTGGCAAATTTCGATTTTTTCAATGAAGTGAACTACTACTAGAGAGAGGGGGGAGAGTGAGGGAGAGAGGGGGAGAGGGGGGAGAGAGAGAGAGAGATTTTCTAGTAGTAATAACAGGCTACGCGATCTCAGTCGACAGTAGAACATTTAAAACAGGATGAAAATGATAACCATTATATTTTTGACTTTCTGTCATCTGGTATACATACATTTATTATATGCCTTTTAATACTATTTGTTATCATTTTAATTTTAATATATTATTGTTACCACAAGATTCCTGAATTATTAAAAGACATTCGTATACCTATAAAAAAATCGCGCAAAGAAGAGGGAATACTCTAGCAAACAAGTAATGAGATAGATGTTACTAACATTATTTAGTGCGATCATCTAATGCTTCAACAAATCTCTACTTATAAATTATCTAGGTAGTGTTTTTTTTATTGTTTAACATTATTTCCATCCTCTCTAAAGCAGTAGTGTAAATGACCTTATTCTTGGTTAAAGAACTTGTTATTAATAAAAACACTTAATTCACAGTAACGGCAGCAGTTTTCACGGACTTAACGCAATAAGGATTTCTGCAGTATCGAGTCTGGTTTGTTCCACGAACAAGTCTTGTTCGAACCAAAACGACGAACGTGAGTTGCACACAGACTTCAGTTTTGTTCAGCGGTTGAATGAATACGTTTAATATTAATAATAATATGAAGACAATATTTGTGTATGCAGTGGTGGCGGCATTAGCCATAAAATCAAAAGAGAAAAAAAGAAACGGGCAAAATGAGCGAAGGAATGGCTTAAAGATTCCTAGCTACAGGTAGAAGTGATGAAGATTTAAAATTTTCGTTTATCATCTCACCTCAAGCTTTAGGTCAGATCATACCAAAGACTTGTAACGCAATGTATAGCGTTTTAAAAAAGGACTATTTAAAGGTAAGGAAAAAAATTATCATTTACATTTTTTGAAAGCGTTTTTTTATTGTATAAATAGTGATTATATAATTCATTTTATATGACAGAATTCTCAGATATGAAAGAGTCAGGGTTGTAGTGAGAAAGAAGAGACTGTGCATTAATGTTGTAAAAGTAGATGGTTGCTGTTGCACTATTTGGGAAATGTTGAGTTTCGAATGTTTCTTTATATTTCCATATTTCCTAATTGAGCCTCGAAGAGTATATCCATAATAAATTTTTCCGTAATAGTGGCCGTTTCAGCAGATAACTTTCTTAATTTATTAGCTACGTTTTTGCCGATCACGTCAAACTCGTCATGTAAAGATATATTGGACTATGGTGACAGCAACTGGTTGTTTTCCTCCTAAAAAAGAAGTTTTTTTTTCCACATAGTTTGGGCGCAGTAAATGGGAAGCATATACAAATTATTCCACCAGTAAATAGTGGCTCCTACTATTACAATTATAAGGGGCAACACAGCCTTGTTCTGATGGCCATTTGCAATGCCGATTAGGAATTTATCCTATGCGACTTCGGAACAAATGCCCGTGTATCTAACGGGGGAGTAATAGAGAATAGAAACAGCACTTTCGGCAAACCGGAACAGATACAATTCGATGCAAAACGTTGGTTATGAACTACATAGAACTACACCACTGCTCAAATCGTCGTCATTTAAAACTGTTTACCCCACACATTTCAGATTTGTTCGAACCCCACGATTATCGAAGAAGTTCGACGGACATAAACAGGCCGAACCAGATTATTTTCAGCAGCTTTATACGCGAGCATCAACGACGGTTTTCACTAG
The DNA here is from genome assembly GCA_963170755.1 of Amphimallon solstitiale. Lineage (NCBI taxonomy): Eukaryota > Metazoa > Arthropoda > Insecta > Coleoptera > Scarabaeidae > Amphimallon > Amphimallon solstitiale. The sequence goes on along the minus strand of OY720678.1, from coordinate 90,826,357 downwards.
GGATGCGCATGATGTATCGTTTTTAAAAAAATATAGATATTTTCTTTTCGATAATCGAGATTAAAATCGATATTTTTTTATTCAATAATATCGACTGATATCGACTTTTTATTCGATAATATCGTTTAATCAAAATTGCCATTTTTTAAAATTTCAGGCATTTATTTCACATTAATAGACAAAAGAACCTGTTCACATTATACAGAATTTATTATCTTTTTAAGAAAAGAGTTAATAATTTGAAAAATGCTTATTGGGATGTTTACAATTCGTAGAAATTACAATCTGGAAGCGGCAGCAGAATGTTTCATTTCATAGATTTTACATTTCGTATAGTTCGCCTTTGTGGGGCATTATCTTCCCATTAAACATTTTTCAAATTTCCCACAGTATTATTTAGTAACTACGACATTTACATGTTAACTTCCCTATTTATATATGGGTGGTCATTTTCAGTCTTAATGTTGATGTTACTAAATAATATTGTGGGAAATTTGAAAAATGTTTACTGGGTTAATATAAAGTTCTGAAGCTTATATGTTAATATACACAAAGATATATTTGTGTGAATTAAATAATCCGGTTGACTCGCAATTCTATATTAGTTAAGGAAATTTATGTTCGTCTTTAATACATACGTCATTATTCACGTTGCGTCGGTCCCAATAATGTAAGTAATTAGAGGATACCCCGAATAATGTAACCAAAAACAGAGCAAGTAAATATTTTGGAATTATTATGAATTGTGTCAGTTGTTATTATATATAAGGGTACAGTACAACTCGTCACCAGTCCTAATCCGCAATAAAAGTAACAGGCCAACTCATCACTGCAAAATACAGGTACTTTTAAATCCACCCTCCAGGGATAGGTGAACTCATCACCCGCCTGGATAATCCGATTATATATATATTTTTCTCATTTTACAAAATATATATGTTTTATATTAAATATTTCCGTATGCTTATCTATTATTCTTTTAATATTTGGGTATTGTCAGATGGTACAGGGTAGTCATTTTGAACAGTTAGTGTAAATGTAATTTAAAAAGTGTTATTACTATGTTTATTTTTGTGTTTGTTGTTACTGTTAGAGTTTTTTTCTAATTAATCTATTTTATTTTAATGTACTTATTAACTTTGAAATTTTAAATTTCTATTTATTATTACCTTAGGAATATTAACTCCAAAAGAATCCAGTGATGTCCACAGTGTAAAGCAACAATAGTTAGTAATGCATTATGTAATGTGTAAATGCAAATTTTCGGCCAGGCAGTTAGTAAATATATTAATATATTTACTAACAGAATAAATATAAGTTACTTATTTTGTCTTTGTTTAAAGGAGCGGATGACGTAGTTTGGTACGAGTTAAATCATAATCATGACCCAGATGTACAGAAATTAAGCAGGCAAGCCATCAATAATTCATGCAAGAGGAAGGCAGTGGGTGATTTGTGCGAAAGACCAGCGAAAATCATCAATTTGGAAATTGCTCGTTCTACGTATAAGACGAACGTCAGCACGAAGGACATCGGTTTAATTAGACACAACATCAACCGAAATCGCACGAACATCATGCCGACCAACCCAAAGAACATCGTTGAAGTCCACAAAGTTTTGAGTAGTATAGAACTGAAAACCGATCGACAGGAATGTTTTCTTTTGGACGACGATTCTGTAAATCATATCATCATATTTGGTTGTTTTTCAAATTTAAAATGTTTGTCAGAAGCCGACACTTATTATATGGACGGAACATTTAAATATGCTCCTAGATTCTTCTTCCAACTATTTACTATTCATAGCATACGCAATGGTCATTACATACCACTCATATTTTGCCTCCTTCCGAATAAATGTACCCAAACATATATCAAAACGTTCGAAAATTTAAAAAAGGCATCAGAAGCATTTAATTTCCTCTTAAGTCCGCGTAGAATAATTTTAGACTTTGAACAATCTATTCATACAAACCCTATTAACAGTACAGACTCATATATATATTAAAATACAAAGCATACATATTCCAGCTGTTGTGAAAACACGAAGGGTTAGGGAAGCTGAATTGTTCTTGCAAGAAAAGTTGTGTCAGCAAAAAGAGGGAATAATATCAGATTATGAATTTGTGAAACTTGTATCGCATAGATATAAAATGTCAAAATAAACTGATTTGTATGTATATAATAATTACCAATTAAATGTAAAGCATTCAATAAAATGTGTTTCCACCAATTCTCGCTTATTTACTTACTAATTTTAATTACTATTATAGGTGGTAAGTAGCCTTTCAAAAACGTAAATTGTTAAAGATGACAAAATATTGTGGAGTTGCAGTGTGAAAAGCTGTTCAGCAAAGTGGCGTACAGGAGGTAAGTTTAATTATACGCATATACTACTATATTCCGGACTTAAATTATGTATTTGTCTTCTTTTACAAAAATATATGTGTTTATACTAAATACGGATTACTTGGTGATGAGTTGGCCTATCTGTGGTGTTGAATTCACCGGTCGGTATCTCATGCCGGTGATGAGATGGCCTATCATTAATACCTACAAAATTTGCTACGGATTACTTGGTGATGAGTTGGCGCCCGCCCATATATAATTGTAATTAAGGTTGTAAGCCGTTACTTTGTGATAATCCGTATTAAAATAATAAAGCCACATATTTTGTTGTATCACTATATTTAAACAAATGGTGTGACCGCGATTTCGACCAACATGGCCATTAACAAACACATAAGACACAAAATTATGTTAAAATTAGTGTTAGGCTGTAATTATAAAGTAATTATTTGTTACTAATAAATGACTTGAAAAGCCACAAACAACTTTTATTATAAACATGAAAAAAATATCGATATCAAGGAATATCGATATTCTTAATTCGATATTTGTTTAAAATCGATTTTGATTTTTTGATACATTATTTGGTTCTAATATCAATATTTTGGAAATGTTGCGCATACCTAATTTTCACACTTCGGGTCTGCATCGTTTTTGTTCGAACAGACTTGTCCGTCGAACAAAACAGTCGAACAAAAACGCAGTCTGTGGGCCCCTTTAGTATTCTTTATTTTATTTTGGATGCACTTGTATATTCATGTCTATTTAAGTCGTGTTATTATAACTCTAAAATCTTTACCATCCAAGATTAATAAACCTATCATGTGTACACGAACTTATTGTATTCAAATAATGTAATTTAAAACATACTCTATTTAAATTACTGCACCTATAACACAATTCTCCGAAGGTAATTATCCCTCACATTAGTCATATTGTAAACGTCTATTAACAACTTTCGGAAAATTCAAACTGTTTATCACCCTGTAGTAAATGTCTATTTGAAACAATGTAACTCTTAGAAAACCAGTTATCCTTTCAATGACGATATTGTCCATTAATACCTACATCGGTATTAGCGCGGTCAGTACCTAGAATCCCACCATGGCAGTAATCCTTCGGCACAGTTCAATATATTTTATTACTGTTATGTATTATATCTTATGATCCTTTGTAATGGTATTGCAATAATTTATTCTTCTCGATTTGGGTCTAGAATTTTTAAACGCATTATTGACCAGCTGAAATACATTGTTGCAATATCCACTATGAGTGCCGTTAATTATACTTACCCCTCTTAAACAGGAGTGAGAACATGTTAACAATTTAGGAAATGCAAAAAGCACAAGACAGTCGCCAACCAACAGTCGACAAGAAGAAATCATCTCAACAGCACAACTACTTGTATTTATTTGTTAATTTTTATTTGTGTCAGTTAACAAATAGTGTTTACTTACTAACTTGTATTTATAAATCAAGAAATGGAAAGCCATCGTAAATCGAACAGTATCACTATGACGGATCTTCGGCAACAGGAAGACGGGTATGAATCCCATAATGTAAGTATTTTACTATAAAATTATTATTTTTATTTTTCTCAAAATACATATCGGGGACAAGAGAGTATGTAATTAGATAAACTTTTCTTGCAATGGCACCGATCCTTCACTGTTAAAATAATTTTACCTTTCCTGGGTCTCGGATGGCACGCAGGTTGGCATTAGTCTTCCTCGTGGCGACGTTAGTTGTTGTCCTCAAATTTGAGGATCTTCTAGCTGAAGATACAAATGGGAATCTGTCACCTTATGGTCTTCCGTATAGCTTACATCTCCAAGGTTATCCCACATTATTCCTTGGCTACACCGTACTGATGACGACCAATAGTCAGAAACACGTGTCTACGGTTGCTCTACAGCGGAATTTACCCGTTATTATTCTCTTTCCTGTTATTTTATGTATCCGCGTTGTTTTTTTTTATATATATATATTTACTTACCAGATAAAATCTCTTTATCTGGTAAGTATTCCTTTAAACGGTTACTTGTAGGTGCTAGTTGGTACTGTCTATTTGGTTAAGTTAACGCGTAATAGTCTATAGCAAAGTTCCAGTTGAGCTTTTGTTCCCAATGTTAATGATACCTTTAAATTTACCGCTGATGTTGGAGGTCATCTTCAACTCCCTTTCAAAACGCATACTGGACATATGAACCAAAGGACCTGAATTACGCAGTATGGCGGGATAATGTATCATATGATGATATTTGAATTTTAATTCTCCGAAATACTGTATGTATAGATTATGATGTTCCGTTATTAAAATTTCTAGTCTGTTCAATTCAGATACTTGTAATGAAGGCGATGTTGTTACGTCTATTATTTCTCGAAGACAAATCTATAGGTTCTAAATTTGTAACCCCGGAGGAATGAGATCTCCAATTAATAAACCAAGATACCTGGTTAAACATAGCATCTCACTGGAACTGAAATTGATCAACTTTTTTTTGAGTTTTACTTCGATTATGCGACCTGGCTTGTTACGGTATTCTAATTCACCATAATTGAAACACTGAATTCTGTCATTCAAAACGCTCACTGTAAAAAGTTTATAGTCAAAAATTAAACGACATAATAGGAAAATGATATCATATGCGCACACACTTTCAAAGAGGTCATGCATAATATCAACTGTGAAATATTCTGTTACGTGAAAATTTGTCAAAGTATACCACGCTGATTCCTCCTTAATACCCGTTAATGATGGTTCTTCACCTAAGTCCAATTTGTAATTATATACTTATTTCGGAAAAGGTCTACTTTTCTACACATGCAGATTTAGTTTCCCATTTATGCATGTTGCAAAACCTACAGCTGTAAGCTGCTGAAAAACTTTCGACAAATCCCAAACATGAATGTTTTCCTAAATTGTCGCCAATTATGAATCCTAAAACAAAATAATTTTTTTTCGAAGAACCATTAATGTTAACAACAACACCCTCGGTTTGTAAATAATTTAATTCATTTAAAGCAGCTAAAAATGTTTTTTATTCCCAAATTTTTTCCGGTTATTTGAATGAAAAAGGCTAAATGAAAATATATTATCTAAAGAAGATAAAAATTCTGTGGGCATTGTTGGCAAACTTGTATACAATGCACCCAATTTACTACGCCCTGCTCTTGATCATAGAGGGCAGCCAATTTCAAAGTCATCGTAGAATAAAAAAAGAGGGAATATAAAGTCGGCGTTATATTTTTTTAATTTACTTTTCCACAAAGTGCCTTGAACAAAATGTTATTGTGGGATGCATTCAAAATCTGGATTTTCAAATAATTTTTGGAAATCAAACCTCAACGGAATAACTAGTCCTTTCACCGTTACAAGTTGTAAAATAATATGACTGTTTTCAGATTTGGTTTTCATTTCTTCTCCAAAAGTATACACTTGCGGCCTAATAAAATAACCCTTATTTTCAAAGAAATTAATACACTTATATTCGGATTCATGTTCCTGAAATATGTCATCAAGTGTTTTCAGTATATCCTCATCAAGTAAATTTTTAAACAATGAAAAAATAGCCCTCATGGTTTCAACACTTTTTTGAAAATATTTTCAATTTTCTGGATTACATCGAGTACGACTTCGCGTGACACTGAAGAGTTGTTGAACATGCTTGACACAAAAACCGCAATATCTGTTTTTACATCATTTTGTGCATTTTTTCCTAAATGGATAATTTTACCTAATACGTTCTGTTTAAAGGCGGGTCCATTTCTGAATCGATATGCATTGTATCATTCAAACTTAATGGACTGTCTGATACTATTTTAGGCAGAACATTACCATCAGAATTTATTTTATACTGCAATTTACTAATTTCAGAGCAATCTCTTTTTAAAATGTTTCCGAATAGAGTTAATGTCATTAAGTTGTCTATAACAATGTGACCATGTGCATGTATAATTATTTTTACTTTGCAATTCATGCGCTTGCCTTAAATGAAAAATAAATGCTTTCGCAACACAGTTGGACAATAATTGCGCAGTAGATGGGAAGCATATATGCTTCCCAAACAATGGGGGAAATTCCATTTGCTATCAAAATCTTTTCCAATAGGTTTCCATTCTTCTTCCGTTTTGGGATACTGCAAATGAAGAGAATTTGATTACAATTAAATTACACAAACTGTACTAGATAAAAAAAATGTCAAAATATACATAGTAATTATAAAGTCAGTAAAGTAAACAAAACCTTCTTTTTTAGGAGGAAGGCAACCAGTTGGTATCACCACTGTCCAATATATCTTTAGATGAAAGTATGCCTTCAATCGACTCAAGAAGTTCGCAATCAACGGCCTCAACGTCACGCCCATCAATTACTCCAAGGTCCAAAGGAGAAAAAGCGAAAAAATTACATGATGAAATAGATGAAGACGAGTTTGACGTGTTCGGCAAAATTGTGGCTCATATACTTAGAAAGTTACCTGCTGATACGGCCATTATTACGGAAAAAATTCTTTTGGGTATACTCTGCGAGGCTGAGGCTGGAAATGTAAACAACCTTTCCCAACTTGTGCAATGGCAACCAGCTACTTTTACAAAATTATATAAACACTAATTATACAATAAAAAAAACAATTTCAAAAAATGTAAATGATAATTATTTTCCTTACCTTTAAATAGTCCTTTTACTTTCTTATACGTAGTATAAGGAAGCATTGTGATGATGAAAATTTTCGACCTCGATATTTTTGCAGATGTCTACGTTTTGAACTCTCCTGATACCAAAAAAATGGTTTTTAAAAAATCTCTCTCTCTCTCTCTTCTCTCACTCTCCCTCTTCTCTTCTCTTCTCTCTCTCTCTCTCTCTCTCTCTCTCTGTGTGTGTGTGTATGTGACCACGATAGCGGTCGAATCGCTATAGCCAGCAATTCCAAATTTTGTATTGACGAGTATAATCTCCCTGTTGAGAACTGATTAAATTTTCAGTAAAATCGGCAGACCGGAAGTAGTAGCTTACTTCAGAACGAAAAATCAAATTTTTCCAATATTTCGTCAACTACTAATTTTAAACAAATTTATAAACAATTCATATATACTCAAAATTAAGTTTGAAAAGAAGTTTATTATGAAAGTTTTTCAAAATTCTTTCTGGAAGTAGGTCTTTTACTCTTATCGAAAATCAGTTTTGTGCCAATATTTTGCAAGTCACGCTTTTTAGACGGGTACGTTACGAGTATAATAGTATTTAGAACTTAATTTTCAATACCTTTTGTATAAAAAAAAATTCAAAATTCGAACTGGAAGTATTACTCTTACTGAATAGCGATTTTTTGCAAATATATGGTACATTATGCATTCTATATATATATATATATATATATACGGTTGCTCTACAGCGGAATTTACCCGTTATTATTCTCTTTCTTGTTATATATATATATATATATATATATATATATATATATATATATATGTTCTCTTTCAGGTTTCCGCGGGTAGTAGTATGTGTTGTCACTGGATTCCGGGTTTTCTTCCGCGTTTCCACTGCTTGGTCTTTGGAAAGACCGATGCTGGTTTCTTGACGACGTTTCGGCAAAATCACACTTGCCATCTTCAGGTCTGCGATAACTGTCTGCTTCTGCTTCTTGTTATTCGTAAACTGTCGTCAAGAAACCAGCATCGGTCTTTCCAAAGACCAAGCAGTGGAAACGCGGAAGAAAACCCGGAATCCAGTGACAACATATATATATATATATATATATATATATATATATATATATATATATATTTAGCAAGGAATTGTAATATATTTTATATATATATCTTGATAGATATATATATATATATCTATCAAGAGTACAAAAGTAGTTAGAGCTGGATTTGCAATATTCTTTGTATACATGAAATTTAAAAATTCATACCGGAAGTAACACATTTACTCTTAGCGAGTAGCACTTTTTTTCGAATATCTTTGACTTGAAGTCAAATTATTTTCTTTTACATTTAAAAATACTCTACTTTATTAAATTGTCCATTTTGTGTCACCCCTTATATAGAGTTAACAAATTCAATCCAAAAACGCATGAGAAATGCAGCAATTTTAAATTTAGAGTTCTCTCTTTTTCTATTTATATTTTAAAGCTGCTAAACGATCAAACAATTTTTATGGAAAACGAGTTTCTTGTAACACATCTATTTATAGACAAAGTAAACAAACACGTACATGCACGTTAATTTAATAGCGGGTGAAGTCTGGCAACATTACCGGACGCTCTATTATCTATTAAATGAAACTCAATATACAAAAGGACGCTCTAAGATCGAGAGAATGGTTATCGGATATTTTCTTTCGGACGCTCTAACATCTGTAGAATGAAAGGACGCTCTATTGATAGTGGTGTGGATGGAAGCTCACGTTACTACAATGCGGAATCAAATATACGCCGAGATGTTCAAAGTATATCCACATAATGCACTATTAGTGTTCTCGCTATGGTGTTGGTTAGGTAGCGGACGCTCTATAGTCGTTTTATGAACGGAAGCTCTAAAGATAGTGAGATGTATATATATATATATATATATATGTATATATATGTATATATATTAGTTTTAATATGTTGTAATATCATATAATTAAATAATTTACATAATAATGTATTAAATAGTTGTGTTCCCCCCGCAAGTACGTTTTATAGTTATTTCAACACAATAAGCACTAAAAGACAAATAGAACAAGTCATAAAGCGTCATTTTACTTACACATGGACATAATCATACATAAACAAACAGCTTAGTTCTGTACCTAGAGATAATGGTTTAGTTAATTATATGAATAAATAGTAAAATATAATTGCACATTTGTCGCGACATAAAATTATGTTTCTTTAAAGCATAAAATTATACTTATAACCAGCAAGTACCAACGAGATATATATATCTCATATTTTTAAGTATAAAATATAGAGTGAGGTGAAACAGAATAAGTAATTTCATTTTCAAAGAAACAAAAAGCAAATGGCCAGTTTAAAAAAGCTAACAGTTTTAAGCTGCAGCTAAAAATATAAGAATACAACTAAATTTTATGACTAGTTTCCAACTCAAATAATTGACTAGCCGACGATTTTATATTTTTTTTAATAACTGTGAAAATGGGTGTACAGTTCTTACAGTCTTTAATTGAAGGCATTACCAAAAACCACATATTTCACTACGTCTAGTTTTAGAATTAAAATCATACTCCGCTAGTGGATAAACAATAATATTGTATTTAGAAAATTTGTATACAGAAGTTATAAAAAGAAATTGGTAAGTACAAAAATCTTGACATAACAAATACGAGACGACTCGACCGGGAAATACAATATAAATTGTAAAAAACACTGTCTCTTTGGGACATTAAAAAAAATCTAACTTCATAGTAATAAAATTTAGTCTATAAAATACTACTTCCTTCGACTATTCTTCACTAAGAGTTGGGGAAATAGGAGTAATAATTAAAAATTCATCCAATAAATTTGTGGCGCCATCTATTTGACGACATCTTAAGCGACATTCAAGTGCCATCTACTTCACCACATCGACATTCATATTGACAGTTCATAATAAATTGTAATTAAACCAAAAACGCAGTAAATGTATTACAAATTTATAAATATAAGAACAAACACCTCAAGTATGCCATGTGTAAGAATATAATAATTTAATTTTCGGGAACGGTGAGTAGTTAAATTAATTAGGTAATCTATTTTAGGTTAGGTATGACATTAATCAATAATATTTTTTTAATTTAATGTTCGTACAAAAAATATTGTACACCCCACTTGCGTGAAGACATCTTCCACGCATTCGCGCAATTAAAAGCACTCGCCTCCTGTGGTCGCTCGTGCTTACAAAGTGCGCTCATGCAGGAAAATACTCTTTCCGCACTTGGTTCGTAAATAGCTATTTTACTTTGGGGTAAATTAGGGATAGAGTTTTAATCTTCTGCAGTGTTTCTAATATATTATTATACCGGTTGTGTCAAATACCATTAGCCATAGGTAATCAGTTTATACGTATGTAGGTAATACGTCGCAGCGCGGTGTCTATACATCGTACGTATACACAGATCCGCTATGGCTAATGTTACTTGACACATGCGGTATGTGGTAAATGATTATTAGTACATTGACGTTTCGACAAACTACATTGTCGTCATCAGAAAACCAATTATATTATGCTAAACGTATGAACATTACAAAAACGCTGTGCTTTAACATATTAAGAAAGTTAAATAACTTGTAACTAACGACATACATTTCAGTTAAGACTTAAAATTTTATTTAAAACAAATACTTGTTTTATTTGTGTGTCTATATTGTACTATGTAAAAGTTTTCCGGAAAATTAACTAACCTTCATTATCGTATGATATGAGGAAAAAACTAAACTGCTTTTCCCGATAAAAATCTTGACCCCATGCGGACCAGAGGATTAATAATAATAGTAAAATACAAGCAGTTCCCTTTTAAGAAGATCTGCTATGAAGGACTCATTTATTTTTATTACGTAATCGCGGTCGTATTTCGAGTTGCCCACCGACGTTGCTTATTAAATAACCGCAGAAAAAGTGAACAAGGAAATCTGGCAGAATAAAGTGAGGGCGCTGTAGTATTACCAGTTATGTGTGAATGTGTGTGTGTGTGCGGTAGTAGAGTAAGGGGTCGGCAGTGTACTAAATTGTGTCCATTCATCAGAGAGCTTTTCCTGTCGCCTGATATCAAGTCAAGCGATATAACGCATCCCGTTATATTCCCAATAAGAGAACCAGGACTCTCCACGTCTAAGAAAAGACGCGCACGGTTAGAGCTAGGTAATTCCGTTGTGGAGGGTGACTTGCAGTTTAATTGCTGAATGAGTATAAAAGATGTTTTGAAAGGAAAAAGAATGGGGGGAAACTGGTAATCGTTGTTATACATTGAAATAAAAGGGAACTGGACGATCTAATAATTCGCTGAATGAATGTATATATAAATTGATAAAATTAGTACAAACTGAGTTGTATAATGAATATAGTAGGACATAATTTCATAAAGCAGCTAGCTGGCCCGCAGAAGTTATTCCACCCTTTCCGATAGGTGCCGCAATGAGTTTGATTTGGCAAGGCCAACTGGATCTTGCTATCGGTGCGCGATATAAGGTCGTCACATAACGATTTTTTTTCTGATTCTAATAACCTCAAAATATCTATTCTTAAGTGTCGCCATCTATCGAAAGTATTATAATAGTATATTAAAATACAAGTTTCATAAGACACGATTTTAGCGCACGTGTTCAACGAGCCGCTAGGCAAGTTTTCTAAAGAACAAGTGTGCAAAATGTCTTATGAAACGCGTATTTTATACTATTTTTTCTTTTTCGGTTATTGAAAGTTCAAAAAAGGCTTAAAAATAAAGAAATGTTCGAACATTTTAGAAATTTTATTTTTTTGAAGTTGATTACTCTGATTTTTAAGTAAAACATTTTAATTATTTAAATATTGGCGGTGTTACATGTCCTTTTGTTTAAAATTTAGTCTGATTTATGCAATAAATTATTTCAAATTATCAACAAAATGGACGAAATAAATAATTGCACGCCTCCAGAGATTCCCAGAATAGCAGAGGACAATTTACAAAATCCTTTGCCAACGAAGTCTCGACATATTTATGAAAAGCAATACCCCAGCTGTTTTTAAGTTGATGTAAAGAAAATAATATTGCGAATATTACGGAAAATATAGTAATTGCTTATTTTGATAAAGAAAGCAAGATAAAAAAGGCATCGTCCTTGTGGTCTACATATTCAATGTTACGATGTTGTTTAAATATTTATAAAAGTATAGATATATCAAAATTTTCTATGCTTCATGCTTTTTTAAAAAGAATATCTGAAGGCTACGAACCTAAGAAACCCAAGATTTTAGAAATAGATCATATTATCCAGTTTATAATAGAAGCTAACGATAAAGCATATTTAGCAATGAAAGTAAGTAATAAGAACATCATTGTAGTTATGTTTTACTAATTTTCTACATTATTTTGTTATAATAGTCATATTAATATTCTGTTCGATTATCCTTATAATGGGCTATAATGGAGCTTGTCGTCGTGAAGAAATAATTAATAGGACTTTAGATGACATAGAGTTTAAAAATGATGTCATAATGGTTCCAGTGCCAAAAACTAAAACTTTCGTTCCAAGACAATTTATTATAACACTAAAATTATGGATTGAATTGGTTAAAAAATATTATTCACTTCGTCCCAGCCATGTAACACATAAACGCTTCTTCCTGCAATATAGAAACGGATCTTCCGTGAATAATCCAATTGGTATTAATACCATAAGAAAAGTACCAAAAAATATTGCTACATACTCAAACCTACTATTATTGACATTTGCCTGATATTTACATTATCTATTTCATATTCTTTTCTACTTAAATTATTCTAAAACTACACACATTCTATCGTTTCATTTAATCTGGGCTACATATTTACTATAATACATTTTGGAAGTTACGTCGAGTACCAATCTAAAACTATATCTAGTTTTCTCACGGAAAAAAAACATCGCTGTTCTGGGTCATTTAGTTGTTACCAAAATAGTCTGCACTAAAAGCCAAATAATTCGCAGGGTACTTCGGAAAATGAGAATTTATTATTCAAAATGTAGTGTAAGCATTTTTTAGGTTAAATTTATATCTAGATGAATAAAATTCCGATGGAAAAATTGCCGGGGTAAAGTTAAGCAGACGTTATTTGGTCACTAATACTAACAATAAGTCTAAATATGCAAAATCTAAGGTATTTGACGGCTGATTTAGTAGGTACAATTTAAAAAAAAATGCAAGTGGATTTACTATGAATATTTTAAAATTTTCAATTTTTGTTCTGTAATTAGACTTGCACCTGTTGGATAAATAAATATTCTATAGTAATTATCAAAATGCTCTAATTATTACAATAATGCACCTTGCTATCATCGTAAAGTTGATAAAGGAATCGAAAGAGATTTCTTTGTAATGTTGACACATCAATGTTATCGTGCGATAAATCATAAATGAAGAATATTTGAAATATTTTTACTTCTATATGCCACATGTATTCTCTTTTACGAAGCAGTTTAGTATATCTCTCAAACTTAGGTATTATAAAAATTGAGTATAATCCCTCTTTATTTCGTGTTAGAATTTACTAGAGTGGACCAGATATATCTTCCATATAGCTGGTCCTACGACCCGACAAAACTTTTTGCCGCGAGTATACATGGATGTATATCAGTTTATTGTAATATTTGAGTGTATTGTACAACAAAGTTACTTTCGTCTTAACATGACCATTTAGTTCTAATTCTGTAGAATTTTTTTTTTCTACATGTTAAGCTTAAACAAGGTGCAAATGATACCACCGATGTCAGAGTGGCTGAATATTTTATGTGGCAAATATTGCGATGTGGAATAGTAAAGCTTCAAAATCTTCCAATACAGTTATTACGATACCATTATGTTAGTACCGCAACATTGTTTAAAATGCAAGAAGTCCTACTAAATCCAAACAAACACATTACAACGCGTAATTGAACCTCAATTACTGTTGCTTTTGAATTGTTATAAAAAAAGAGAAATGTAAGTAAAATTGTTATATTTGAAACTACCCGATAACTTCATTTTCAGCATTTCAGCACTTTTTTAATTCTACTTCGTTCTATTTAATTGTTTTAAAATTATTAATATTAATTATTTTGAAGTTAATGTTTAAAGTGTTATTTTAAAGCTTATTTCAGTAAAAATTCAGAAATGTATTTATTTTGGCAGTACTAGATGGCGTCACATAGGATCAATATTTTGAGGTTACCAAAATCAGATTCATCAATGTAAATCGAAATTATGTGACGGCCTTATATCGCGCAGGAGAATAGAGGTCCTATACACAGGTTGAGTCTTGGCCAGTTCAAGCGTAACTCGACCACAGCACCACCTATCGGATCCAGACTTTGTGATTTTCTCTTTTGGCACTAAGCCAACATTTATGGGCCATTTTAGTCCATAACTTTAGAATTTGTTAATGGCTTTTATTTGAAGAAGGCAAATTTAGTTAAGGTAGGTTGCCATTGATTAATCATTGGTACAGGTTGTATGTCAGATTTAGTGGTAATTATGATATTTATCGAGAGCATCTTCATACTCTGCTCTGTACAAGAATAACATTTTTTTCTTGAATACATCGTGAAATATTTGATTTTATGTAACACTATACAAACGTCAAAAAAAATTATAAATATCTCGAAAACAATTGAAGTTAGAAGTGTGAAATGCTAGGAGTAATGCATTTTTAAACATTTGGCTTCAGAATTTGATCAGTTAATAAAATTCGGACGATTTTATTTAAAAAGTTATAGTATATATTTCAAAAGAAGGATATTTTATTAAAAACATTCCAGTTACCCAAATACTAATTGTCAGTTTTATTAATTTTAATCATTTTAAATTTTCTTTAAGTTTAACTAATCCAGTTGTTTTATATTTACATCAAAAAGTGAAGTGAAAAAATAAAATCTACATTTAGAAAACATAAAATCTCAGTTTTATGCAATTATCGAGTCTACTAATGAGTTTCCCAGATTCTCTATCTCACAAAACGTTACTCCAGTAATTACGAGTCCTTTAAACATTCGTCGACGATAAATCACATCAACCGAAAAAGCGCAAGAAAGCATTCTTATAATTTGTAACGAGTAGTTTGCGTATTAATCATATGCCGAAGAGAGTTGCATTTTCGTCCTATAACACCCTCTGTCTCCCTCTCTATCCTCGTCATCCGTTTTCCTCCTGCTGTACCCGAAAACCAGCGGCTCCCTCGTATTGATCCTGCAGACCACGAGAATGGGAGTCACCCGCTTAGTTCGACACAGCTCGTTCGATATCGGAAATCTTCGGGACCACTCGATTTAACAACTGGCCGCATCCTTAGGCCAAAATCCTTCGCTCTTCGTTTCGTTTTTTTTTTTACTACTATCGCTAGATTTTTCGCTATCGTGTAGTCGCTGAAATAAACGCGTTTACCGACGGAACAGAATTAGAAACGTTTGTATTTAATATAAATATAATTCTGAGAACACACAAGTTGTATAATACTTTTCGTAATTATTCATAAAAATGTTTTGATTGTCAAGATTTCTTCTTTATTTTACAATATTTGTTAAACATGCCGTGTATTTTGCGCGATTTAACATTAAGAAAAACGAATTGAAAGTTAATGATTTATTTCTTGCTTCCGAAATAAATTAAAACGTTTAATTTTTTTTGCATTTCTTGCGTTCAGTGTGTAATGCGCTTATGAATTTATTCTTGTTTGTGCTACTTAAAATTAAGTTGCAAAGAAATTTAATTTGATAAGATTAAACTACTAATTTTGTAGTGAATAGAGGTTCTGTCTGACATCAGTGTTCCTCAGTAATCGGTATTTCGTTATTTTAATTCTCTTGGAGACTTTCTTCAACAGTTGCAGTGCTTTGACAAAAAGATCTTTAATGTTTACTTCTAACATCAACAAGAGTTTAAGTAAAACAATCTTAAGTGACAATCTACAAAGTGTTTTATCATGATCATATTACAGATTAATCTTTAATAACTCCCAAAAATTCGTAGATAATAATTTTCAGATTTCGTATTTCTTGATAAGTCTTGTATTGCTACTTTGAATGCGTTTCGAACCTTTTTGTTCTACAAGAATATTCTTTGTAATTTTTTGCATTCCTTCGTCTAGCGAATTTCTAAAATATCTAAATCTGTTTCTTTCTGTACAAAGATTTCTATCAATTCCAACGAGTATAAAACAAATGCCTGATTCACAACGAACAACTTATGAAATATGGTTTTTAGGTCGAGTATATGTTTCTTCTTGCTTATTGTTTCAGAGTCTATCAATTATTGTATTATTCCGAATATCGAACTACGTGCCGCAGAGATATTAATACATATTTAAATAGTTCTTATATACATAAGAACAGCTTCCAATGTCAATTTCAAACAAGAGATAGATAGATCCACTTGGCCGTTTGATGTGTCTTGTACTTACGTACGCGGATGACTTCAAAATCTCATAAAATCTAGCACTAGCGTTTTTGTCTTCAATAAAACCAAAATATATAATAAAATTATTTCTTAATAACAAATTAAATTTAAATATTGATGAAAGTTGTTATATACGTTTTCCTCATAAATTCAACGCATCATTTTCATTTATTGATAGTTAGCAAACTTCGTCATTTGTTGCTGCAAGTTATTCAATAACTCATTACTTTTATTATCAACCCGAAATCAAGCATCCCCTCGGTTATGTAGGTATCGATGGGAAAAGGTAATTTTCGTAGATTCGGACATTTTAGTTGATGACGAATTGCAGTAGAGAATGTTTAAGAGTCTCTCTTTTAGGCTATTTTATGATTCTAGATTCTTTTTTTTATCAACCCCGGCGTTGTTTGAGGTTCAATTTCACTTAAGGACCACAAAATTTAAAACAACAGAAAAATGAATTGTGTAAACGTCACCTACCTTTTTGTTCAACGCATTAACTTGTTGCGAAGGTAACGTGTCCAATCGGTCTGATTAAATTATTCTCTTCGTGCGTTGAATGCGACGGGGAGACCAAAAAATACAAACTACGTCTTTATAAAAATTGCTATATAATATCACTTAAGGTTCAACACGATATTGGAAAAATTTGGAATAAACATTGTGCGTCAATGCGTACAATCAAAACAAAACTATTTGCTGTTATGGCGCCTTCGAAATCTAGATTATATGTACTGTAAACGCCAAATAAGATGGCAAGCGGTGAGAATGCGTTGTAGTCGTTTTTAAAAACGCGTTCGCCCACTTACTGAATACTATCCTATAATGTCAGACTATATTTGTCTCACTCATGCTAATGGTACGCGGACTTACTCCTACCGCTCGCCATCTTATTTGGTGGTTACTGTATATGACTAACATTGACAACTTAATACATGATTCATAGCCTCTCTGTTAAATTCTGTACTACTTATAAAACAACTCGCTAACGACTCACCGAAATTAGGTATTGGTTTTAATTCTATCTATGAATATTTTATGTCACCGTCACATAAAACCCAAAATATAACATTTTTCACTTGTGAAGTTACAATTTCATAATTTAATAACAAACAATAAAGGTTACAATTATACCAAATCGTCGAACTTCTTAGAACGAATTTTTAAGAAAACACACGAAGAACTTCGAAAAGGCACTTTGAACTGTGACCTTTGTCACGACGAAAACTAAGTTCAATCTCTTTTTGTCTGTGCGTTCTATTTTTAGAATTTCGTGTCCACTTTTGGTACGTCCTGTATTACCTATACATACCAATTAAATACAATGTTAGCTGCTTTTAATTGTGTATATTATATTTAAAAATACGTTTTTCCTATGTAGCCTCCTATTTTTGGAATCCACCTAAACGCAATAGAGGTCGCTTACGTTTGAAATGCGTATGTTTCTACTTTCACCTGTCAAAGAAAGTTAATGCGGTAGTCAGTTATTACGATTGTGTTTAATTAGTACCAATGCTTTGTGGGAGAAAGAAGAACGTACGTCTTTTTCTTCGGTTACTTCTGTCAGAGAAAAAAACGGTGGGCTTTGTTATTAATTAATATCTACGAAATTTTATATACATACGTTTAAAATCAATAATAAAATAGAAAATAAACGACTTGCAGAAATACATATATAGAGAATTAAGATATATAGTAAGAATTTACATTTATCGTATAAAGCATAAAAAAGAATACGGCAATTTTAATATGAATTGACAATTATTTAGTACAAACAATTATTCTACAGAAGTGCGGGATTCATATATGTCTGCTCGGTAAAATGACATCGCGGAGTTTTAATGTTGATTTCCAAGGAAGAGTGTATTTGATATACGTAGAAATAAACTGACTTTACGGATAATGAAATATGCGGATTAATGACAATGTGACAAATGATCTCGTGTGTGCACAGAACTTTTGTTTGGAGGTGCGAAAATTATCTATCCAATGACGAGTGCGTGTGCGTAGATAATTAGAGGGAATCGGGAACGGGATTTTCGATCTTTAATTAACCTTGTAGTGACAGGCTAAAAGACCAATTTATTTACATGGTGATTGAATAAATGTCAGATGACACTGGATAATACGATCCCGGTATTCCGAATCCCGAGATCCTGGAATTCGGGATCCCGGGCGTTTTTGAACCCGAGCGAAAACACATACCGGAATTAACAAAAGATGAAAACATTAATGAGCTGATAAAGAAAATCCGCAAAGTTGTAGTGTATTTCAAAAGGTCACCATTGAACAATGAAACAGTACTTCAAAAATATGTGAAGATTGAACATGCAAAAGAGCTGTCACTTCTTTTGGACTGTAAAACCAGGTGGAATAGTCTTTTAACCATGCTGGAACGAACTTCTCTTTTAAAAACCTGCATTCAAAAAGCTCTTATAAATCTCAATCATCCAATCCGTTTAGAAGATGCTGATTCTGACTTGGTAAATAAAATCGTTGATGTGCAGACCACAATTAAATTAACAGTACAAGCAATCTGTCGGCAAGTAAATTTCTTTTAAAACAATTGTCTAGCAAAAACTCAGCACTCGCCAATAAAATGAAAGCATGCTTAGTGGAACGTATAAAGCAACGACGAAGTGATGATAACTGGTGTGTTGAATTATTTACAAAATCCACGAAAAGATGATGAAAATGAGTTATTATCGTAGTTGGAATGGCTTGAGTGATTTCCAATTCCTACACAGGCTTTAGTGTGGAAGCAAATAAAGAATATTGTTAAAATACTAAATAGTAGAGATGACACGAAAGAGAAAGAAAGGTCAGGATCACAAACATATTATGAGCCAATGCAACAAACCTCCCAACCCCAATTGACACTAAAGGAAATGTTGCAGCTGGAAATTAATAAGAGCGTGGAATCCCCAGATCATGAAGTACAAAATGAATCGGGGTTGGTAAATAGTATTAGACGCGAAATGAGCCTGTTCGAAAATGGAGGAGTTCGTGGATATCACTTAGAATTAGCATATAAATATCTATTTTGTACTCACCGCCTGTAAAGTGACATTTGGCGCATGTGTAGCTCGACTGGGAAATACGTTTTCCCGGTTGAGGCGACTGTAAAAATTGAAAAAAACACTGGCACTTTGGGACATTTAAAAAAAAATCTAACTTGGTAGTAATAAAATTTAGTCTATAAAATATTACTTCCCTTCACTATTCTTCACTAAAAGTTGGGGAAATAGAAGTCATAATTAAAAATTCTTCCAAAGAAAATTGTTGCGCCATCTATTTGACGACATTTTATGCGACATCTTTAGCAAGATTCAAGCGCCATCTATTTGAACCACATCGACATTCATATTGACAGTTCGGAATTGTTTGTATTTAAACCCAAAAACGCAATAAATGTACTATAAATTTATAAATATAAGAATAAATACCTCATATTTGCATTGTGTAAGAATATAATAACTTAATTTTAGAGAAAGGTGAGTAATAGTTAGGTACATGAAATGCTTAAATTAATCAGGTAATCTATCCTAAGTTAGGTATGATACCAATGACATTAATCAATAATATTATTTTAATTTAATGTTCGTACAAAAAATATTGTACAAACCACTTGCGTGAAGACATTTTCCACGCATTCGCGCAATTAGATTCAAAGTGCGCTCATGCGGGAAAATAGTCTTCCCGTACTTGGTTCGTAAATAACCATTGTCTATTCCTCCAACCAGTGTAGAACCTGAGCGAGCGTTTTCAGCTGCTGCTTATGTTGGCAATAAACTACGAAGCGGGCTTGGAAGTCAAACATTGGATGCTTTGATTTTTCTGCGATTGTATTTTCGAAATTCTAAATAGTTTTTTGTGTTGTCTTTTTGTTCCCTATTTTAGTATATTGTGTACTGTGCTGTTCAACAATATTAATAAATAATTTTTAAGAAATTACTTAAGTTTTCTTTCTCATTTGAGTCCAATTAGGAACCACCTAGTCTAATCCCGAGATCCCGGGATTTTTGCTTACACTTATCTTGTTACGCTGATGAATTTATGAAGTCTTATACAATGGATGTACTTACATTTAGGTAGTGGCATACTTTTTACAACGCTGAGAAAATAATATAATATTCGTTTGCTTTAGGTTGGTCGATGATGACAATTTCTGATATTATATTTGCCAATCTGTGTACACTATCCGGAGAGAAATGATTGATTGATTAACTGATTGATTGGTAAGAGATGCTCGAATGTAAAATTCAACCGCGTACCGGAACTGGTATTCAATTTGTTTAATATATCTTGCAAATATATGTAGCAAAAGTAACAAATAATTATTAGTTTTCTTCAAATCATTTGAACTCAGTTTCTTAAGATAACAGGAAAATGTGTGTTGCTTTATAAGTTTTAATACCAGAGTACTAACGTTTCACTTTTTCTATTAGCAATTTGTAATATTTCTTCTTCTATATCGTTGAATACTTCGTAAATGATAATGTAACATACTACTTTATAACCTTCAATAATGAGTTCCCTTCTTGTGGAATCTTTTTACATAAATTTCAACTTCAATCTATTCCGGATAATAGGGCTAGTTTTCTTACTTAGATAACATCTACCGTACATAGCGTCCCCATTGCCCTTACTTTATCGATCCCCCTGCGTATAAGCAAGAGTAAATCTTCAGTAATACCACTGCAAATCATGTTCCCTTGGGGGGGAGCAGTGCCCGGGACTTCACGATACACCGACTGTCCACATAATGGCCGGTGTTTTGGTGCTGATCTACGAAATGGCCGGTCTCATAAATAAAACAACCGTTTCGTCTCTAAACAAAATCGCCCTCAATCAATTATCGGTGTTGGTAATTCTGTACCCTCCGGCATCCGAACTGTTTGCTCGCGCGCTGGTCGTTGGGTATGTGTGTGTCTGTGTGTAAATCATTGCGTGTGCGTTTGTGCCGGTCCTCAAACCGAAATGTTTTTGAAGCCCTACAAGGATTAAATCGTCTTGTCCGAGCGGCATTATTCGATTAATCCCAATTGAGCGAAATATTGAAATTATAATGTGAATTTTATTACAGATTTCTTTTTTTTTTGAGAATTAACTTTTATTATAAAACAGTTATTCATATCAAGTGATGTATTCAAATTTGATTTTTCTTTTACTCGGGAAGGTATCGGTTTACCTATACAATGACGAATTAAATACACAAAACCATTAATTCTCTTATGCATGCACTTTTCATTTTGATAGCAAAGCTATATACTTCATGTGTGTACTAAAATTTAGTTCGAAAGCCAACTGACGAAGAATTATTTTTCGTAACTATGACATGCAACAATGAAAACCTCTAGCGTTTAGGTCGTGGGTAGCAAAGTGGCGTCTACTTAAGATTAGGATTAAGATATGTGAACATTTGAGTTTAGTCAAGATTTTTGAGTTATATTATGATATCTGGGTGAATCATGGAATTTTGTTAAAACCAAAAATATATCAAAAAATACACAAGAAAGAAAATGAAAATAAAAATGCAAAAAAAAACTAAAACACCGAGTTAAGAAGTTTTTAATTTTTCTCATATCAGAATGAATGATATGATATTTAAATGGTATCAAACTAATTAAAGGCGGTGAAATGTATTATACTGTTTTCTCTGTTTTTATTAAGTTCTTTACGTCTCTTACTATATATACAGTGTTAGTTATCTCCACGGGGAAACAGATTGTGATATTATGAGAAAAAATATTTAGACGCTGTTTTTTCCTATGATAGCCACTTTTTAAAATTATTTTGTGTTATACTGAGTGTTCCATAACTTGGTGGCAGACTATAGTTATAGTTTTTAAACGGAACAGCCTTTATATTATTACACTTTTGTATTTCCCGTATAATTCTTAGTCAAAAAGTGCTAAAGTAGTATAGGCCTAAAATTTAAGGTTTTCGATTTACTACCATTTTTGTGAAAAATGCAATATTTCAAAAAATTATATTTCTCGAAAACAACGTATTACATAGACGCAATTCTTGGTAGCGTTTTTCATAATAAAAGGTCCTAATAAAAACGCGTTTTATTTTGTTGGAGTTATTAAATGAATTTGCAGAAAACTGGATTAAAATTTCATGAAATATTTTTTTATAAAAATGAATTTTTTCAAATAGAACACCTGCATATCGATTTGTTTTTGAATTGTTTACTAAATTTCGCACCAAAAACATGTAAGACTTTATTATTTCAAAAGTGACCATTACTTAGGTATAGTAGTTTTTTGATATATTTTGCCAAATTTATGTTTTTTTTTTTTTGAATATGGTGTAATATTTGCCACAAAACTGACAATTGAATGGAGACATTTAATAACTTTTTTCTCAGTAGGCAAGCATGGCTTTTTGATTCATTTTTCTAAAACGCAGCTTAGAGATATGATTTTTTATGTACTGGGGTAATGACAAAAATAATTTTATATCTTATTAACAATACACTCTATACCAGCAAAAAATATGTAAAATATGGCACAATAAAAAAATTTTATAGCCAGACAAATTAATAACTTGATTTTAGTAGATGTAGAAACAGGAACGTGAATGGATGAGTAATTAGTGGAACAGAAATTATAAAATAACAATAAATATGAACATTGAAATAAGCAAAAATAATGAATGTTGAAATTCACTGTTAAAAGTTTTTGACCATGCTTCCGAAATGATATATCCACATTAATAGGGTGCTGAGTTCTTATATTTCCCCTAATTAATATCTTCTTTTGTGGTTACAGCTATACTATATATTTGCTCTATAAAAAGAAACTAAATTAAATTCCACTAAATTGCTTAATAGAAATGACTCATACTCTGCTGATGACCTATTTATTGCGAAGGAAGGGCTTGCAATTAAAGAGTTATTTTATTAACTATTCCATTACTATACAAACCAGCTTCATCCGCAAATAATGCACTATCAAAAAGTATTGCCCGAGCATTCATTTTAGTTATTGCCCATTGGCAGAACACTCTTCTCCCTTTAAAATAATGGTTGCGTAACTGAATGTTTCATTACGGATGATATTTATTTCATTTTAAGGTCCTTGTAATGATGGTTTGGCTGACATCCAGCAAACGTATTACTTTTGTGTACTGACGCGTAGATTTTCTGTTGTTGCCGTAAGAATTATTGTTTGACTTTCATCATATACCACATATTTAGGCTTCCGTGGTTTTGAAGTAGCAATACTATCAGTATAAATAAAAGTATTCATTACTCTTCTAAAGGCATCTGTATGATCTCACTGCCTTGATAAAAATTTTAAATTTTAAATTTTTTGGAATTATTGGGCGACACCTGATATGAACATATTCTGTAACTGTTAAAATTACATTCTTATTAGATTGGTAACATGCTAAGTGCTTCTGAAAACGCGTTGTATATTACCTTACGTATACGAATCGATATACAGGGTGTATTTGAAATACGGGGACATAGTCAATTACGACACGAACGCCAAAATTAAAAACCCCCGAAAAGTGTTTAATGTGCCGCCTATGGATATAGCATGTGTCTATATGTCGTAGGTATCGCGCCAGACGTCAACGGCTCCACACAGGTTGAGGAGACGTAATAATTTCCATCGAAGTAAATAAACACGCATAGATATACGCAATAACAGCTGTAGACGATATAAGAACCCCAATGTTAGCATTTACGATTTCTAAACAGGTGTTCATGTTAAGAGTTCAACAACCTTAATATGAAATATCAGCTGTTAAAATATCTTATTTTTCAACAACGAGAATTTTTTTTATTGAGATGGATTACTTAGATATTACGTTTTCTTCCGCTATTACTGTTATTATGATTAAATTCAACGACTTTTTACTTCTTATTTCTCACAAAAACAAATTTGTGTTGTAAAATTTGCCCAACTCTACTTGTGAGAAACTTTTATTTTAATTGGACGCAAGTAAATTAAAAAAAACATAATTTATTTCAGTTCGTGTGTTGTGTAAGCAATAGTCGAAACATCCACACGTAACAATCGAACGAGACTGACCTCGTACGCCTTCACACTCATACTTACTAACCCACCCTTCCATAGTCTACAATCGTATTAAAGTGCAATGGCGCGACGAATATTTTAAAAATATCTTTGTAATTTTTAAAATTTGAATTTGCGCAAAATATTTTGGATTTGAGTCTAATAAAATTACATCTTTTCATTAATCATACTCTGTTCCCTTATTTCAAATACACCCTGTATAAGTATTTGAATGTTTAACATTATGCCGAGGCAATGCGAACTCTTATCATCTAAACTCCCAACATAGTACAAGAAACA
Organism: Amphimallon solstitiale; assembly: GCA_963170755.1. Lineage (NCBI taxonomy): Eukaryota > Metazoa > Arthropoda > Insecta > Coleoptera > Scarabaeidae > Amphimallon > Amphimallon solstitiale. The sequence goes on along the minus strand of OY720678.1, from coordinate 90,801,581 downwards.
TATAGATTTGGAACAACGCAACGATGCTATCGAATACCAAAAACATAAAGTATGAAGTTTGTCCAATTCATAGAAAGAACATAATGGCAAAAACTAGAATAATCTAGTAGTTTATTGAACATCTGGTAAAATTGTCATGTCAACGGATTTCTTTCACTTTTATGTTTTATTTACGAAATGTGACACAGTATTTTTTAAACTAAAGTTCTACATTGTACTGGCATATGCTTAAATTTTCTATTTAGTTTTGTACCTGTATATCTATTTATCTATTATGTTAGATACGCTTATTATGGTATTCCGCAAGGGTCAGTTTTTGGGTCGTTGTCTTTTTTCTATATTTATAATATAAATTCTTTTATAGTTTGTTTACAAATGTCACTAGTAGGATATATTTTAACACATTCATTGATTACTTGTGGCAAACTATTGCACCTTCCAATACTAATATTCAACAATGATTTTTGGGTAGTTATCTTGCTGCAAACAAAGTCTTCTGAGTTCCATTCTTTAATATGGGAACCTAATCTCTACATAACTTATATTAATCTAAACTGTCTTTATTGTGTCTTCTCAATTGGTATATTAGGCAGTCGAAAAGAAATGTAAAAGTAAAGTCATACTACGTAATTTTATGAAAGTAAAACCACTAGTAATTCGTGGATTTAGTAATGTCTACCGTACAAGACTGAATAGTAGTACAAATAAATATTACTATTCCTTTCGCAGACTAAAATATTGCACACTAGAATATTAAAAGCTGTAATCAAATATAATTAATTATATTAAGAATACTTTTGAAAATTAATTCAAGTAATTACTTTGTTCTACATTTATTCTATAATTATCAATTCACTGTTGTATATAAACAGAACAAAACGACTCTGTAAAAGCATCGTTATCTTCTTAATTATCAATTGTAATTAATGAATGAAGTATATAAAAAGCAATGTAATCTCATATATTCTTTCAGGGCACAGCAGCAGACAGTGTAGTAAGTACTTGCATTCAAGTATGTCAACGTTGACAATGTTTGAGAGTCTCTGGAGGTAGGAGCAGTGGGGAGTAACTATCCACAGGGTCTCAAATGAGTCGACTAACTTGACTATTAAATTCCGAAGACTAATAGTATTCTAACGAGTTAGGTACGGACCCTGGTTTTCGCCAAATTAAGGGATGTTTTACCTGTTTTACGAGACAAATTTAATTAAAGTAGAGCTGTGTCTTCACTTGAAATACGTTCGTTCTCAGTTATACGACGGGTGTGGCGTTGCCTTAGAATTTCCATAGGTACTCTCGCGTCTAACGGTTAAAATATCACGAGAGAACGTTATTATGCCGTTCAAATAAGTGTCATGGAATGGGGGAAAGTTGATGAGCAATTAAAAAGGACATTTTCCTTTGTTCCGATATTAAGATTTTTGTAAGGGGTTGAAATTTAGAACTACAAAAGTATGTAATGGACTTGGATATTCTCGCATAACTCAAATTTTATGTTTTGTACTTCATGTTCGTGTTGTACTAGGTGTTTGAAAATAACACCAAGTTGTTTATTTGAAAATTTTCTAGTCAATTCATCATCATAATTATCTTTATGTATCATACCTAATAAAAGAGTTCCGCGAGGTAATGTCTTATGACCCTTCTTATCTTTAATGTACTTTAATTATTCCTTTGGTTATATTTATGATAAGATAAAATAAATAAGAAAATTTTTATCATTTAACATCTTAGATCACGGTCATTAGTATAGAAATCTGCTCTTTATATCGCTAACTTAAAGTAAATAATTTAACGGAAGGCGAACATTCCAGTGTTTGTTTCTGGAAAAAATTGATATTATTTTCAAACACTCTGTGCGATTACAAGATGATGCTTAAGTTTTCAATATCGTTCGAAATTAGCAGGCACTATTTCTTAAACAAGACGTGTTTGGTGAAATTTAAAATGGATAAAATTGCTATTCGTAGTGTAAATTTAGTACTTGTTTTTCCAAACGATAAACACAATTAATTTCAACGGATATGAAGCAAACATTTGTCGATTTTAGTAAGGCCTTTGACAGCATCCATCATGATGAACATCTTCGGATGCTGGACAGCATCGGTGGGCGTGGTCAAATTCTATCTTGGTTCGCTAATTACTTACAAAATAGAAAACTCCTAGTAAAAGTAAACCAAGCATTTAGTGACCAAAAACAAATAAATTGTGGTGTCCCCCAAGGCAGTATTTTGGGACCATTACTTTGTCTAATATACGTGACTGACATTGACTAATCCTTCTTGTGGGACGAACATATTAACGGGATCCAAAAGAAAACGAAATTCTTCGCATGTTCGTTCTTACTATTTGGCTGGGATTTTATCGCAGAGGGGAAATCAATTCTTTCGTATGGGGTCGTCCATCTGCTGGCCACACTGAAAGATTGCAGCTTACCCTTAAGCGAATATTTAGATGTATTGGCGGAAACTTAAGTGAGAATTTTGATGTGACCTTCAAAAAACTACAGTTACTCAAAGTAGAAAAGCTGTTCCTTGGGCATCTATACATAAGGAACTACTTCAATAGCAATATAGTAGACGTACGTCAACACAACTACAGTAGAAGGGCTATTGAGAGAGGTGATATAAAGGTGCCACGTCACACTAACAAGTACGGTTTAAGGCACCTTCCGACGCACAACTTAAAATACTTACAAACGATAGGCAATGTTAAAGCCCAAATTAACGCCTGACTAATATGTGGAACAACATAATTTATTTTTCTCTTTTTGTTCTTAGGCATACCTTTACGACGTAATATTTGCCGCATACCTTAAACAAGATGATGGATTCTGTTAGGGGGTAAAACGTCTACTTCACTTGCTACTGTCAAGCTTTCAGCAGTAGTAACAGTTAAACAATGAATATGTCTTCCCCGAGGAAGAGAAAAAGATAAGGTTTGCTTTGCCGTGTAGCACTATTACTGCAACGAAACCATTAAAACTGCCATTGCAAATTTGTACAAATATAGGTACTATATAAAGCAGGTGCATTTTTGTTACCATACAACAACTTACATATTTAAATTGACAATTGTACATTAGCTTAGATAATTTATTCTACTGCTATTTTTTGGTCAGATTTCTCATTCTTGTCACAATGAGTTGTAATGGTGTATTGTATAATAATAAATGATATGAACATATGCAAGGGGTATGGTCGTTTCATAACCAAAAACCAAATCTTTCCACCACGTCTAGTTTTAAATATAAACAATAATATTGTATTTAGAAAATTTGTTATACAGAAGTTATAAAAAGAAATTGATAAGTACAAAAATCTTGACATAACAAATACTTGAATGTTTAATTAGAACCAGAATACAAAAACACTTAGCTGCATACAAAGGAAAATTGCGATATATCAAAGTTTTGCATAAATAGAGTTATTTTTCCTTTTACGTTGCCTTCTCTAATGAAACACCAGCAAAAATCTCCATGATATCGCTTCTCCATTTCTGCAACCTCTTGATGGAACCTTTCCCCCTGTTCATCATTCGTCTTTCCTAAATTAGCAGAAAAGAAATCCAAATTTGAATGCAAAAAATGAACTTTGAGCGACATTCGGCACTCTAAATTTTTATTGTTTTCTAGCAAATTAGTCACGATATCTTGGGTAGTTTTCACTTTTTTAATTCCCCAGAAAATATTTCCAAACATTTTAAAAAGAAGTTCATGCTGTCAGCTCTAAATCATTCATGGTATGTTCAAAATTTTCATCTTTGATCAGCTTTCTAACTTATGGACCAACAAATATTCCTTCGCGAGCTTTCGTAGCAGACAGCTTTGGAAACTTATCCCTTAAGTATTTAAAACAGTCGCTTTCCTTTTCTAGTGCGTTGACCAACTATTTAATCAATATTAATTTAATGTGCAAGAGGGCGCAGTCACCAAATAGGAATCCAAATTTTATATTAAATTCTCCAGGAAGCATGCTGGACAGTGGCTGCCATTCATTTATTTTCCAAAGATGCTGAACTGCTCGGCTATCCCACAGACACTAAAAACAACAATAATTGGTAAACACTCCTTGCAGTACAAGTATTATGGACGTAACTTTAAGGTCACCAAAGATTTCCTAAATATGATTTGCATATTGAATGAGATTTAATATAGTTGACATACTGACAAACGTTTCTTTTGTGTTTGTTGAATGAGCCATTGGATTGATGGTTTCGAGTTAACATTATAGGGTAAAAGTTGGATATATGCCCCTGTAGGATAGATGCCCCACCCCAAGTATTGAGTAATGTATTGAGAATATTTGAATTTTGGCGCTATAATATAATGTGGTATATACGCCCCACCTAACGAAAACAATCACGCCGGCTCTGTTAATTCGTTGTTCGTTGAATAAACTTTGAACGGTAAGTGCAAAGTTATGCTATGTAATTCTTAGTTTTTGGTGGCCTGTGCTAAGCTCCTATTACCGTATCTTGCATGATAAATAGTTGTTTTGAAAACTGAGATCAGAAAAATAGTTAACCTAAGTATTTTGAGCGATTTCAATACGACTGATTGTTACTAATGAAAGTTATGAGGTGGGGCGTTTATCCCATAAAAAAGGGATATATGCCCCACTTGATTATGGGATATATGGCCTGTAATTTCTCACAGTAGTTCGATATAAGTATTAGGTACCTAGACATATTTGCATTTTTACACATTCATTCTACAATAGGTATGCCGAGAAAGTACGTCAGGAAAACCAATGTTGTTCCTAGAGCTACATGGTCAGAAGAAAACCTCAACACAGCCATGATAATGGTATCAACTAGGGCCATGGGGGTGAACCAGGCTAGCCGCTTCTACAATATCCCGTCTCGAACTTTAAGAAGGAGGATAAAAAGTGGTGATGGAACAAAAAAACCTTTGGGAAAACCACCAGCACTAGGATTTCAAAATGAAAAAAGATTAGTCGCCCACATCAAACGATTGGAAGAAGCAGGTTTTGCTCCATCGCGTCGAACTACTAGACAACTCGCATTCGAATTTGCTAAAAAACTAGGCAAACAAAAGGCACTGCTCAGTAAGAATTCGAAAGAAAACAAAACTCTAGCAGGCCCTCACTGGCTCTATTCGTTTTTTAGAAATACATCCAGAACTATCTGTGCGGCAATCAGAAGGTTTATCTTTGGCTCGTGCCAAAGGAATGTGTCGCGAAGAAGTGAACAATTTTTTTGCTTTATTGCAAAACACACTTGAACAAAATAACTTAATGGATAAACCTGCATCAATATATAACATGGATGAGTCGGGTATCCAACTGAATAATAAGCCTGGCAAAGTTATTGCGACTAAAGGATGTAAGGACGTTCATGTTTTAACATCTGTGGAAAAAGGAGAGAACGTTACAATTGTAGCTTGTTGCAATGCCGAGCGAACGTTTTTGTCTCCAGTACTAATTTTGAAGGGAACTCGTAAGAAGATGGAGCATTTAAAAGATTTGCCACCTGGCTCGGACATCTACATGAACAAGCAATCGTCGTACATTAATACAGGCCTGTTCCTAAAATGGTTTAAAGAACATTTTCTTCCTAGAAAAAGTCCTGGCCAGGCTCTTCTAATTTTAGATGGTCATACTTCTCACTGTTCATTAGAATTGTTAGAGATTGCAGATCAAAATAATGTGATTCTACTGTGCTTGCCTAGTCACACCACCCAAGCTTTGCAACCACTAGACAGGTCATTTTTTCAGCCATTAAAAGATTATTTTAGAGAAGCTGCTCAAAATTTTATGTTTATTCATAAAGAAAGGAAGATAGATAGGATGAGCGCAGGAAAATTCATTGGAGAAGCATGGAATAAGGCCAGTACAGTCGGAAACGGTGTATCTGGATTTCAAGCAACGGGGATTTTTCCTTTTAATCCGAGTGCAGTTCCTGACCATTTTTTCAAAATATCGGATGTGGCAAACAGATTTGTTCTCCCGGAACAACAGGACCAAAATCGTACGACTGAAGACTCAAATGCTGTGATCGATTTTACTTTAAGGAATGACTTAGAGCAAAATGGTAACAACTATAGCGAAGTTGAAATGGAACCATTTCTAAATGTTGATGAGTTACCAGAAAACTTTTTCGATGACTCAGACAATTTTATTATGATTCCTAATATCACGGATAATAGTGATGACGCGACTGCGACTGAGACTGAGAATTCTCATTCTCAAAGTTTACAAGTTGAAATTATTGATGAGCAACAAAATTCTACAGAGACGGAATCTCAAAGTGTTCAATCTGATGCTATCGTAGAAACTCCGTCAAAATATTTAGAAGATATTGCGCCGATTCCATCAATTCCTCAAAGTAAATTTAATAAAAGGAAACAGTCAGCCGAAATTTTAACTTCACAAGACTTTATGGATAAGAAAAAGAAAAATACTGATACCAAAGGAAAAAAAAGTTGTTCAAAAGGAAAAGTCAAAAGGTAAAGTAAAAGAAACTAAAAAAGAAAAAAACAAACTAATGGGTAAAAATGGGAAAACACAAAAAAGAGACGATGCAAAAGATTCCCAAGATGATGTAGACTGCATTGAGTGCCTGGAAAATTATCTATCTACGAAAGAGACAGTTGACTGGATTCAATGCATTGAGTGTGAATTGTGGTTGCATGAAACTTGCACAATGTACAACCCCCGATGCAATAATTGTGGAAAAGTTAAGAAAAGGTTAGACACTGTAAAGAAGAAGTTGTAGGATGTAACATAAACTCTTATAATAGCGTTATATTTTAAACATTACTTAAATAAAATTTTTATATTTTTTGATCAATTTTTTTATGCAAAATACATGCTATGAGCGATCTCTTCATAGTAGGTACTTAATTTTAGAAAATGTACAACCGGGTATCTCTACAGGTCTACAGCCATATATCCCTTATGAAAACAACGGTGCGGCATATATACCACGTGGTGGGGCATAAACACAACGTATGTGGGATATATGGCCAAATGTAGATGTTATTTAAATCGAACTTATTGGTCCCTAAATACAACTATATTTTAATATATATTGTATTTTCAGGTTCATACATTATTGAAATTTCTTTTAGCAAAAAACAGTAGATTGATAGGATAAGGTAAAATAGAAATAAATTATTTTCCTTAGGTGGGGCATATATCCAACTTTTACCCTAAAGCAAAATGGTTTTAAGACTTGTTTTGCACGAGTCGAAAAACAATCGCCATTCTGCAATATTATATTCAATAGTAATTTCATACAAAAGTTGATTTACATAAGTACAGTAACAGAAATTACTTTCAAGTTTGTAAAATGAACTGAATTCTTGGTGACGATTCTTCAATACAGAGATACTTGTAGTGGAAGGTAAAAGATCTCATTCTTTTAATCGGATCCTAAAATTTATGATTTCTTTGGTTAAACCCAAATCCCGTATAACAGCATTCAGGTCTGATTAATGAGATGTGGTTCATCAGAAGGAACTTACGTCGGATTGAAAACGACACATTCGAAACAACATTTATATCTTCCTCATCCGTGGAATTTGCAGAAAAATTTGAATGCATTGGAATTGGAAGCTCACAATCAGTTCTTTACAACGGTTTGCTAACAAATGGAATATCTGGATACATTATTTTGTGTTTATTTCTTATTGAAAACCATTAAATTTTTACAAGACAGAATTAACAGTCCGTGAGGTGACCTGCTGTGTCACTCCAAATCATTGGCCTTTCTGACAGGACTTTAGAAGAACTCTTGTTTTTGCCCCATTGAGTTAATTTGACATAACAGGAAATACAGCAAATATGTGGTACCCATGTTTTGTCTTAATTTTTAATTTTGAAACCAAAATATTGGTCATAACATACACTGAAAAAAATCGACTCAGGAATTTTAGCTATATCCCTGTAATTATCTTTTTATAGTTGTAAGTGTTACAATTGTAGCAAACCTATGAACATGGTTGTAGGAGAATAATATTAATCTTTGTAATTATTTTTTGTGTTAAAAACACTTTTTCGAATGTAGTAAAATTAACTAATATTATCAAATAATTTCAAGAAGCAGTTTTTACTACACCTTGCAGTAAAATATATACCAATTTTTGATAAAAGTTTAAAAATATGTTTTTTAAAATCTTGATGTGTCTAGTTTCCCCTTTAACTTTGTGTCTTGGGAATACAATAATGTCTTGAGAATTTGCACAAAAAAGTCTATTCTAAATAGAACTGACATCATGTGCATTACCATTCGTAGTTTAGAGAACCGGTGAACTGAAGGGCAAGCGTGCACGCAAAATTTTCACCCTTTGCCGATCAACACCCGCGAGACCCCAAGTTTTAGGGCATTTTATTTTTGGTGTGCCCGGAATATCATTTGGCTTTGTTTTATTATACAAGTGTTCATTTTATATATGCCATGTATTGTGAATGTGCGGTTTTGAGAGTTACGCACGCTCTTTATTGTATACAATTACGGGACCTTTTCTTAGGGAAATAAATTTGAACGAACCAATATTAACATTTAAAGGTAAGTACTTTCAATATATTTTTAGAATGATTTAGTTTATGTTACTAAATACAGTAATATGTGTAATTTTTTTATTTTACCTTATGTAAGAATATAAGTATTATAATTGTGAAATACTTATTTTTAGCATTCTATTCCTCATTCATGTTCTGTAAGAGCTTTTTACTGAAAGTGAAACATTCTACTTTGTAAGTGTCGTCTAAGTTGCACGAAAATTATTTTTTATTTTCAATATTACAGATATCCAATCAGCTAGAGCATTAAAGCTATTGCCCCTTCTATTCAAAACATCTGTACTGAAAACCAAAAGTTGGTTTGCACTGGCGGCCATCGAAGAAACAGGTGCAGGATGGAGTTTCTGTCTGCTTGTGGGTGAATCTAGTGATGTGAGTGCGGCTTTAGAATTGAGAAGGAATAAATTATTAAGATACTATTTAACTGCAGAGCCTATACCTGTTATCGTGGCAAGTACATCTTTCAAAGTATTATCGAACTACGTAGGCGTAAATGACATTTTATATAAAGTGAATGCGAAATACCCTAATGAATGTGGTTGTGTGTAGATGTTTATACCAAAAATATATATATATATGTACAAGTATAAAGACTGTAATAGAAGCCACCTTAAATGAAATCCTTTTTATAAACATATTTATTGCAAAGTCTTTAGATATTAGTGACAAAACATGGAACTTTGTGTTTATTTCTTCTTTAAATCATAATTTAACATCAAGATTGATGTGTTTGGTCAACAGAATCACATTTGTAGTAGATGGAGATTATTTTGTCGAAATATGCTTTTGAGTATGTGTTTTTGTTTCTAAAATAAAAATGTAAAATCAGAATTTACTTATTTTATTTCTTTGTTACAAATGGAAAATTGTGGTGATAAAGTTCTACATTGTTAAAGAAAAGACTAAAATGGAAACGTTTTTCCTATGGACAGGTGTCAAAGACAATATTGTAGTGTAATATTTTCATAAAATTGAAAACATACTACAATATTGTAGAATATTATACATAATCTAGTAGATTGCTGCTAAAATACTGTAGATCACCTGCTCATAGCATTGTAGTTAAGATAAGTACAATTGTATAAGGGTAAGTATTACATTTTATTATAAGTATACTGGATAATTTGTAGTGAATATACTAAAATCACTTTAAAACATTTATCTACCATGTCTTATCGTTTTATATTACAATTTTAATATACATACTACTGCATTTATATATCAATAAATCACACTGTTTGTTGTACTTTCACAATATTGCAGAGAATTTCATAGATATCATTTTAGCAGAAAATCCTATATGATGTGATGAATTAAAATACATTATGTTTACAACAAATTAATAGGATTATATCTTACAACTTGTACTTGTCACTATATGTGCTACAAATTTTATGTAAATTTTCTACAGTTGTAGTAAAAATTCCTACAATTTTTTTTCAGTGTATAATCTACAAACATAACAGAAACTGTCCGGAGAATTTTTACAGTACGGTTTCCATTCTGGAAAATCACATGTGACACAACTTGTGGAAAACTGCTTCAAACTTTGTTTACTAAATGACACTACGCCGGCTGCAACCTTCATATATGCACGTATCGATTCCAGTAGTTCCCATTTTAGTAAATTCTGCGATGACTAATATATTAGAAATAATATATGGGTGGAAAACGGTATTATCTAAAAACAGAAAATCCAGAACACCCGAAGTAATGCGTGGAACAAATGCCACTACAGAAATTAAAGGTGTTGCAAGTTACAGTCATCTTCATGTTTACAACATAGATCCGAAGCTGTCTGTTGAGGATATGATGTAATACATGAAATCTAAAGATGTCGATGGAGTTCATTATGAACTCTTAAAAAGCAGATATCCGGATAGATATTCCTCTTTTAAGGTTTCGTATCCGAAAATTTTCTCTGAACTAGTTAACAAACCAGAATTTTGGCCACAAGATGCCTGTGTAAATCGTTTTTTATTCTGGATTGCCAAAAAAAATGTAGAAACATAATTAATGTGATGCATCAAAATATAAGATGCTTATCAAATAAAATATCAGAATTGAATATTGCATTGAAAGAGCATAGCATTGACATATTACTTCTGTGAAATAAAATGCAAAAGGAAAATCCCTTACCACAAAAAATATATATCAAAAAATCTAAATACGTATTTCGGCAACTAAGTTGCCATCTTCAGTAGATATCTGTATAAAACTATTTAGATTTTTTGATATATATTTTTTGTGGTAAGGGATTTTCCTTTTGCATTTTATTTCACATTTTTAGCCACAGTTTCCACCCATTATTGAATATTACTTCTGAGTGAACATTGGCAGTCCAGTAATCAAATCCAATTGCTCAGAATACCAAGTTTCAAATTGTCAGCTTTTAGTTGCCGTGGACCGAATAAGCATGGAGGTGTTGCCATTTTTACAAGGGAAAAAATCAAGTGTGTTGTGCTGGAGGACCTGTTGCGTTTTCACATCAACAATACAATTGAAATTAGTGCGGTGGTAGTCAAATTACCGCAGTCCATTGTGCTGATTGTACTTTATAGACCCCCACAAGCGGACTTTGATACTTTTATGGAAAACTTTTCTGGCATGTTGGATATATTGGAAAAAAGAAGTGGACCGGTTATTATCGGTGGAGACTTCAATATAAACTTCTCAGTGTCGTCGCCAATGCGCCAACGTCTGAGGGATTTGTGTGGTGCCTACAACTTCGACTGGACTCTGAAGGAACCAACACGTGTCGTTAAGGATTCGGCGTCTACGTTGGACAACTTTTTTGTAAATATTTCTAATAGAATTTTTTCGGTATCCTCGGTAGATAATAACCTTTCAGACCACTATAGTCAAATATTGAATTTATCGATATCATTTTGTAATAATAATGATGAATACATTTACAAACATAAATTTTGGAATAACTCACTAAATAATTTTCTTAGTATGTTGGACAGGGAGTCGTGGCTAACTGTTTATGAGAGTGGTTGTCCTGATCAAGCTTTTTCAACATTTTTAAATATCTTTCTATACTATCATAGTATTTGTTTTCCTTTATTAAAGTACAAGTTACATAAAAATTCAAATACCTCTTGGATTACTCCAGACATATTTGAGATAAAAAATAATTTGCTTATGTTAAAAGAATTCAGCCAACAATTTCCCATTTTTCTTGATGAATTTAAAAGCTATGAAGAGTATTACAAAAATTTTGTTAAAAACAAACAATATAACATGAATGAAACCTTCTTTAGTTCTTCTTCTAATAAATCCAAGGCGGCTTGGTCTATTATTCACAACAGCTCTAACAGCACCAAGGCCCATACTTTACCTGAGGGGAACACACTAAGGATGTGTGGAGAATTTAATGAATATTTTACATCTCTTCCATCGATGCAAAACGAAGATGGCTCAAGGGATGATATTAACTTTGATGACATCAACAACTTTATGCAGATACGATGTTTACCTTCTTCTTTCTACATTCAGCCGGTACTTGAGAATGAAGTTGCGAATGCTATTAAGAATTTAAGCACATCATCTTCAACAGGACATGGTTGTATCTCATCATCGGTGATAAAATGTGCTTCACCTTTGATCGTTCCAGTTCTTACTTATATGATTAATTTCTTTTTCGAAATAGGAATATTCCCTTCTAGTTTGAAGCTATCCACAGTGCGGCCGGTGTATAAATGTGGAGATAGAAATTGTGTAGGTAATTATCGACCTATAAGTTTGCTATCTGTTTTTGCTAAAATTTATGAATGCATTATGAACAATCAATTAAAAAATTATTTGAATAATTTTGGCATAGTTTTTGAAAATCAACATGGTTTTTGGCAAAATAGGAGCACTAGTACAGCTCTATTTTATTTCTTAAAAACAATTTATGAAACTTTAGATACCAGTCAACAGTGTCTTGGTATCTTCATTGTCTTGTCCAAAGCGTTTGACCTAGTAACCACCAAGATTTTACTACACAAACTAGACCACTATGGCATTAGGGGTATTCCTAATCAATGGTTTGAATCTTACCTTACAAATCGTAAACAAAGCGTCAAAATTGGAAATTACCAGTCATCCTACATTAGTGTCGACAGTGGCGTGCCTCAGGGGTCAATATTAGGCCCGATACTCTTTCTCCTATATATCAATGACCTTCCAAATACCCTTCAAAATGCACAGCAAACAGTTCTTTACGCTGATGATATAAGTTTACTAATAAAGTCAGCAAGTTTATGTGAACTAAACAGTGTAGTGCCAGACATTTTTAATCGTATTCATAGATGGATGAGCTGTAATAAGTTAGTCATTACCAAGGCCAAAACTAAGTTTGTTTATTTTCATAATACAAAGTTGTGACTAACGTTGAAATAAATGGCGATATTTTTAACCTGGACTCTAGTTTACGTGTACTTGGTCTTACAATTAATGAGAACCTAAAATGGAACTCACATATTGATAATGTCAGCAGTTGTCTATCAAAGGTATGTTTCACGCTAAGGCAACTTAAAAGAACATGCAATGTTAAAACTTTACTCATGTTCTATCATTCAAACTTTATTTCTTGTCTGCGGTATTGCATAATACACTGGGGCTTATGCTCAGAAACGAGTAGGGTCTTCAGCTTGCAAAAAAGAGCTCTAAGAATCATTTTCGGTTTGGGTTACAGAGATTCTTGTAGACAACTTTTTAAAGAAAAAGCTTTACTTACTTTTTATGACATTTATATAATGGACGTGCTGTGTTTCGTCTTCAAGAACAAAAGAGATTTTGCAAGCGGCAACGTAACTCATGATCACAACACACGTCTCAATAACTATATGCTCCCAATTGCTCATTCAAAACAAATTTTCCAGAAAGGAACTTACTTCGTAGGTTGTAAATTTTATAATAAGTTACCAGATTCTATTAGAAATATTTCTAATTTTACTGTTTTTAAGAAGTCTTTGCGGGAGTATATCCTTCAGATCTCCTGCTATTGTTTAGAAGACTTTTTTAATCTGTAGCTATCGTACTTGACGTATTTCTGGCGTGTACTTGTCTATTTTTGGAATGTATATGGCTTTTGAAATAAAGATTATTATTATTATTATTATTATTATTATTATTATCTACTTATCTCTGAATTGCGTAACGTCGTGTCTTTTATAGTTGCCGCTGCCCTTGACGGTATAGCCGTGAACAGGCTGGAACTTGTTACAAGTGTCTTGAAAATGTTATAAAAATCGTGTCGTCTAGTGTAATTATAAGATTCCGTATTTGCTATATAGTGAAGCTGCCATGTCACAAAATATTATAGTGATTTTATAATTTAAAAAGAACGATTAAACTAAATTCTACATAGAATATTTATTACTTAATTTGTCTTCTATTACAGCGAGATTACTGCTTACATTAACGTATAAGTGTCGTATTATATTTCTCATAATTTCAAGGTATAAAATAGCAATTCTGGACTTTTGTGAATATAATTTGAACAAGTTTTTTGTTGTAATTTTATCCAAATAGACTTTAAAATTGCGAATACTTTCCGTGAAACATTACGATTTTACGGTTGACTCAGGGTTTACACAGATTCCAACATATCAATATAAAATAACGGGAAAACACGGTAAAAATTCGAACAGGACCGAACATAAAATATTAAATGACTCCATTAATCTTTCATTTTATGGCGAAAAGTTTATATTGTGCCTATAACATAAACCAAAGGGTATAACTTTCGCCAGGCGGCCCTCTACTTCTTCTTTTTTTTTTGTCGGTCTACCTTTTTCTCTCCGTTGGAAAAACCCCGCAATTATAATATGAACAAAGTTTGTTTTCAGTGTCTCAAAGATGATCGTCGTCTTAATTTATTGAGGTGGGGGAGACCGGCGGTAACGGTTCGACGAAGTTTGCGGTTCGTTTACCGCGATTCCCTTTTCCTACCGGAAATCAAGGATTTATGTCCTGAACCTTGACAGCGCTGGATTTATTACGTTTAATAACTGACAAAAAGGGCGGTCCGCCGCCTAACGTTCGGTACATATTTATATTTGGCAAAAGTACTTATTCTTATAGTATTTTTATTTTTATGGAGGATAAAAATTGATAGCGGTATCTAATTTCTTTTTTATTTGTTCGAGAAGACCGAATTTTATAAATTGCTTACAGCTATAGCAGATGAACTCATTTCCTAAATACTTAATACTGAAAAATATCAAACTAGAACCCCTTTAGAAGAAAACGTTTGTGTCTCAGGATCTAAAGAAGAGAGTTACATACAGATTTTTTGTACCTATTGAACTATTATTGTAAATTATTGTCACTTCATTCGCGTATAACATGTAAAATTACATGTAAGGTAGGTTGACCAAATAAGGCCCACTTAAGGTTTACGATTTTTTTTCAATTTTTTCTGTTGTCGAAGCACTATCATAAAAAATGTTGAGGAGCTCTCTATAGTGTTATTGTTTCAATTGTATGACAAACCTCATCAAGATAAGCCTGAGCAGAATATAAAAATTACTAAAAGTTGTCATCTGGGCCGATTTTAGAACCCCGTGTTCGTAATAAAGCCCATCCCATGCCCCTAATTAGGCCATACCTTTTTAATGTAAACAACTCTTGAAATGAACTTCTATTAATTTTAATTGAACCAAAAAAATATTTTATTACAAAATTAACACAATGATATTTCTATAAAAAATAAAAGAAAGAAAAAAAATTAAAAATCTTCACAATCTGGACACGTAAAGGCGAGATCCCGCCTTCTCAGTATCTTCATGGACATAGCGTTTACAAATGGTACATAGCCTCATGTTACCCACTTCGTCAATTTGGCACAAATGGCAGTACCAGCTTTCTTTGTTTTGATTCATTTTGCTTGGTCCCGCTACTGCTTCTTTGGTTGTCCCTCCACTTTTTGCAGCTTGTTTTTTAGGATCACTTTCCTTTCTCGTCTTTGGATCATCTTTTTTATTCTTCTTGTCATCTTTAAAAAGGACTGTTGTAATTTGTTGAGCTCGGTAATTTATTGCCTTTTTTCTGCCCGTGTTTTTCATCTTTACTTCTGGCGTGATCAGAATATCATTGAAACTACATGACGGCTCCTTTATTTTTTCGCCTGGTTCATCTTCATTGTTATTTTTCTCTCCCGAAAATAAACTACTTTCATCTGAAGACGAGGAATCCGTAACATCTCTGCTTTTCGGTCTTATTTTTTCTACTCTCTTGGCTACAGGAGTTGAACTTGCAGCTGGTGGACTTCCGGGATGTTCAACATTGACTGCTTGAATGTCATCTTTTTCTGTGATTTCCGACGGGGCATAAGCACAATCAGGGATTGCTTTTGGGTTGTAAGGATAGATGCCCGTTGCACGAAAACCCGACATCACATTTTCAGGAGTTGTTGCCCTCGGCCACACCCTTGAAAAAAATGTTCCAAATGTATATTTGGTGATCGTGCGATCAGGTTTATTAGTCCAAAATAACAGCACCTCCTCGTCCCAATATGTTTCAAAAGGTTTAAATATTGACTTGTCAAGAGGTTGCAGTTCATGTGTTGTATTGCTAGGCAAACAAAATAAAGTGATTTCATGTTCATCTGCTTTTGTAAGAATTGTAGCATCTAAATGGGATGACGCACCGTCAAATATAAAAAGCACTGGCCCTGAGGTTTGTATTTAGAAAAGTGGCTGAGCCACTTAACAAAAACCGACGTTGTCATGCTGCCTTTCTCGGCCATTTCAATTGCTGTTCCTGGTGGTAAGTTGTCTTCCCATTCCGCCTTCCTTCGTTGTCCTTTAAATAAAATCATCGGCAGAATCACTTGGCCCACAGCACTTACGCAAGCTACTATTGACACATTCTCTGCATTTTCCTGGGAAATTAAATGCACCCTTTTTTGGCCTTTACGAACAAGGACTTTTTGAGATTTGTGAAGGTTTAAGCGACATCTTTTATCGTCAATATTGAAAATTAATTGTGGATTCTCAAAGACATTCATTTATGTCATAACTTGTTTCAACTTTTCAAAATAGCCATTTACAATGAATCTATTTAGTTTTGTGGCTCTTGCAACCCATGAATGGTTGAGATTTACGAACCGCTACTTCAGGGTGTCGTTGTAAAAACAACTTCAACCATTTTCGTCCAGCCAATCTATTTTCCAACATTGAATGGATTAGATAAGTTGTTATTTTCGCAATAAGAAAATACCGTGCGTCTTATCACTTTCGATGTAAGAGGCACACCAACATCTCCCAAGCGAAAAATGCGTTGGCACAGTTTATCTTCTTGCCCTGGAGTTAGGAAACTGGGCCTTCCTAGTTTCTTTTTGGTGCTTCTTGTCGCCATATGATTTCTGAGGGTTCTGCGTGAAATTTAAATTCCCTTGATGCCTGTCGGACAAACATACCAGCATCAATTTCATCCATTGCTCGTTGCAACTGGGTTTCTGACCATCGGGCCCTCTGGGGCGGCATGTTTATCGAAAAGCGTTGCTTTGAATCTAAGAAATGAAGAAAGCAGTGTATAGAACAGTATAATAATACTATTATAACCAAAAAAGGCCCGGGCCTTATTTAGGACTAACCAGGCGGGCCTTATTTGGGTGACAGAAAAATTGTTGCATCATTTGTCATTGAGCACTGATTTCCAGTTTGATGACAAATAATATAGAATAATAACGTTACGTCTAATTAGTAAAATGTTCAAGCTTACTAATGCTGCAATATAACTTCAAAAATACAAACGATTTTCTAGTACTTACCTAAAAATTATTTCCCACTATACCTAACTAAACTCAGGTTAACTAATATGGACGTCGATAATTCAGTTCACCCTCTTACCACTTAACAGGAAATTTAGAAATTAACACTGGAGGTCTCACAGATGTAAATCGTAAAGAGACCTGCTGTTATTACAGATTCGTAATAGGGCAAAGGTGCAGTGGGCCTTATTGTGGTACCGGGCCTTATTTGGTCAATCTACCTTATACTCCACATTGGTTGTGGAAAAATGTGGTTTTATTGTTATATCTCGATATAAAGCATGGCACAGATTTTAGGTCTGATTGTAGGCTTTTAAACACAAAAAGTTTTATCAGAATCGGTCAATTAGTTTTTTTGTGATGCTCGAACAAACGTACAAACCATTACAGTTTTTAATAGTGTAGATCAACATGAGATTGAAATTTCTTATATATAATATTTCAGAAACCTATTTTAGTTTTTTGGTTATTACACTATAACCACAAAAGGCTTTATGAGGAAAGTTTATGCTATTAAGCGTTCGTTATTTATAAAAAAAAAAAGATCTGAATGTAGTTGAAAAATGAATTTCAAAATTTCATTGTTGAAAACAGAAAGCAAAATACATGCCATTAAGTATTTTGACAAACAATTACAATTTTTAAAAACAATATCAGTAATGGTCATTTAAACATGTGCATTCCTGGAAGCAAATGTTGAGATTTTGCATGGCATTTTGAAACACTTCCATCAGAATTGCAGCGATTCTTCTCATATCCTCGTTTTCAACTCTTTGAGAAAGCAGAGTGTGATCGATTGTATCGAACGCTTTAGTAAAGTTAGTATAAATGACGTCCACTTGCTGACGACCATCTGAAGCCTCACTTATATATTGAGTGATTTCAACTAAATTTGTCGTAGTTGACCTTCCAGCAATAAAACCATGTTGGTTGTCTGAAATATGTGGTTTAATGCAGCTATATACAACTTCCCATATATGACGTATTCGAATACCTTGGTTTGTGTGGTGGCCCCGCAAAATAAAAATCACACACAGAAAAATCTTGTGATCTTAAGAGCCAATGAATGATGCCAAACCGTTATAAACCAAATTTCGTGGTTACCAAAGCGCCGTTGAACAGTCGCCATTGAAGCTCTGGCCGTATGGGCCGTGGCTTCATCTTGTTGAAACCAACGATTTTCAAAATCAGAAAAGTGTTGAAGTGTCCTGGTGCAAAATGTTGAACATATGATCATATCGTTCAGACGTTACTGTTATTGCATTCTCACTCTCATTCTCAAAGATGTAAGAGCCAAATCACCCCTCATATTGAAACGGCACACCAAACTGTAACATTTTGGGTGTGTAATTGTCGTTCGTGCATTTAACGAGGGTGCCCAATATCTACATTTCTCTTTATTTACATACCCACTGATATGGAAATGAGCCTCATGCTATATGAAAAAATTATCAAGAAAATCGGGGTCGTCAATAACCATTTCAATCACTTTTTCACTCAACCGTTGTCGCAACACATAGTCTAATGATTTCATTTCCTGTAAAATTTGAATTTTGTAAGGGTAAAACTTCAAATCAATATGGAGTATTTGCTTGACGGTTGTTAGGTTTAGGTTCAGTGGTGCTGCATGTTTCCTTGCCGATTGTTATAGCGTCCTTCCAATTGGGGTCCGAACTACTTCAATTCTTTCTGGAGTTCATTGAGTACGTCGACCTCTTGGTGGTTTCCTTTTAAAAGCTGAAACCGTATCCTCGAAATTCTTAACCCATGTATTGATGGCGTGGCAAGCTGGAACGCGAGCATGACGAGCAGAAGTTGCATTGTCACCAATCTTGTAAAATTATCCACTGGTCCATGGTTACTAGATGCCAAATAGTTTTGCACTCAAGGATGTTACTCACACCTGTCCACCATATCCACAGGGCTGCCAATACTTCATTCGAAATTTCCCATTTCTATATGTATACGGAGGACGCCAAAGTACTTGAAACTGACTTAATGTTACAAAGTATTGATTATTTGAGTTCGCGAACTGTCGGGATATATTTTAAATATATAAATTTAAAAAATAAAAATCGAAATTAAGAAAATGTCTTTCTAAAATCTCATAGTTCAGATTATAGTTTCTGATTTCTATTAATTAACAACAGAAACCTAATGTACTCAATCGTGATGGTAATAGCATAAAGATTTAGTTCAGGAAATTGCAATGACATTCTCTTTCCCCCAAGAGTACTATCGAACTGAAATGCCCGGGTGCGTTATTTATTGGCATCGCGTCTTCTAACTTGGTCGGGCACCACCACTTGCCATTCACGGAAATTAGAAACAGCCGCGTACTGTCTGACATTTCCCTCTGCACACCCTCCCCTATGAATCGGAGTCGCCATTGCCGCCATTTATTATATAGGGTTAGTACTATATTATCACCACCGCAACCGCAAATATCAATAGCAAATAGCTGCGTATATATAATGTAATTATTCTGACACATTTAATCATTTTTAGCGGCGATGTGTTGGATATAGATGTGTCCGTCAAACAACACGACTCAGTCAATAAATTAGAAATATGATATGGTAAAGGGAACAAAGAAAAGAGGCTGTTCCTCGGTAATAGATGCAGACGCATGTTCTGCTCATATTAAACAAAAACATATCCTTAATATTATTTTGTTTTTCGGGTGTAGTGCTCTCTTCTATAGATTAATATTTTGGGGATACTGAGTACTAAAGCTTGTGACTTGATCCATCAATTTTCGGGGGCTTACTAGACGTGGTTAATTTATATTATTAAATTTCTTTATAGAATTATTTATTTTTGTCAAAACTGCTTTCCAAAATATAATACTGCTAAATTGCTTTCACAGATACATGGTGAAACTCTAGAATCCACCCACAAACTAGATTGTTTTCAGGGCCGGATAGACAATTACATTCATTTTACTTTCTTATACGTAGTATAAGGAAGTATTGTGATGATGAAAATTTTCGACTTCGAGATTTTTGCAGATGTTCACGTTTTGAGGTCCCCTGATACGAGACAGTGATTTTTAAAAAATGCCTGTGTGTGTCTGTCTCTGTGTCTGTCTGTCTTCCTGTGACGACGATAGCGGTCAAACCGCTGGAGATATCAATTCTAAATTTTGTATTTACTTGTATAATCTCCCCCCTGAGATCTGATTAGTTTTTCAGTAAAATCGGTAGACCGGAAGTAGCAGTTTCCTGCAGTGAAAAAATCGAATTTTGCCAATATTTCGTCAACTACTAAGTTTAAACAAATTTATAAAGAATTTATAAGTACTTAAAATCAAAATTGAGAATAATGTTGTTCATAAAGTTTTTCGAAATTCCTACCGGAAGTAGGTCTTTTACTCTTAACGAAAATCAGTTTTTTGCGAATATTTCGCAAGTCATGCTTTTTAGGCAAGTACGTTACGAGTATAAAAGTATTTAGAACATAATTTTCAATATCTTTTGTATAAAAAAAATTTCAAAATTCAGACCGGAAGTACCACTTTTACTCTTATCGAATAGCGATTTTTTGCAAATATGTCGTAAGTTATGCATTCTATATATATTTATCAAGAATACAAAAGTATTTAGAACTGGATTTGCATGTATATATGAAATTTCAAAATTCGGACCGGAAGTAGCACTTTAACTCTTAGCGGGTAGCACTTTTTTGATAATGCTTGCAAAGTATGCATTCTATAGAGATTCATTAAGAGAATAGAAGTACTTAGAATAAGATTTTGAATAATTTTTGTATAAAAAGATTCTTACAATTCTGTAATTTGAAACGCTCATACGTATAGGAAAGTCGTGTGGTGGCCACACCTCATTATTTTTTACCTCTACCCTCCTAAAAATTAAATTCATGTTTGAGACAAAAAATTAGCTTTTTAGATCAGAATATCGATCATAACAATGGCATTTCTGAAGTTTGGATGTTTCACAAACATACACACTAAATGATTCCACTCTCTGAATCAATATTTTTATCAGCTTTTCATTCTAGTTTAATAGACTTATTAATATTCATGTGTACTGAAAGCTTTAATATTGATTATGTACAACAAATTTATAAAATAGCACACAATATTTAATACAACAGAGTTACTATAGACAATGAGATAAGACGATGATATATCTAATTTACTCAAGAATTAAATACACTGCTTTAATTATATACTTCAATTAAAGTAAAGAAGCTCTTCAGAAAATATAAAATAACATTCAAATAGCTTTTAATAGTTAACTAACTGATTGATCGGAGAGTTACTTGTTGAAACTTTCAATAATTAATAAGTATATAACACAAACTTTAGTTTCAAAAATATTTAATGTAGACACTACATATGTTTCACCACACTGTGGCTTCATCAGGAGATGAAAATATACAAATTTAATTTCTGTTACAATGGATATTATAAATACAGATAATAGATGATATTAGGAGGGCGTATTTAATTGTAGCTTTAAATTTAGTAGGGGGGGGGAGCCATTTAGGTCCACCTGATCGTTTAATATTATACCTAATTTACTTAATTTATTTATTTCTAAACTTTCCAGTGAGTTAGGTTTTTTACTTTTTTCTTGAATATGTAAAATTTCAAATAGTTTGTTAAATTTATGATTCGATTCCAGACAATGGTTAGAAAAGGTCGAGTCTGTTTTTTTATCATTATAGCTTCTTTCATTTTCCTTCATTCTGGCTTCAAAAGTTCTACCCGTCTGTCCGATGTATGTACACTTTTTCACAATCTTCACAACTAGTGAGTTCCATTTTTGTTCGTTTTGTCTTTTTTATTGTTAAGAGTTCTTAGTACGGTAGTTTTGAAAGAAGTAGATTCGTTATTCGCTTTTTTAATAATAGACCCTATTTTATCTGACATGTTTCCCAAGTATGTGATGAGATTGTAAATATTAGATGGTATGGTTTTTGTTTTGGGGTAAATTAAAGAGAGTCTTTTTGACTCTAATTGTTTAGTTAAAATGCCCTTTATTGTGTCTATCGCATACCCATTATTGACAGCAATAGTGAATATTCTATTCTTTTGTAATTCGAAGCGGGGCGTAGGCTGGCAAATGATTCAAAGACTGGTCAAGATACTTACCTCCTGTGTTGTGTGTAAAGCTTTATCTGCCCCCACAGCTATGGTTCACGATCAAAATCAGATTTTACATTTTTTGATCAATTTATTTTGACAGCGACACATTACTTTTTTGACTTTAATGGATATAAAGCGCTTTCAACTCATGTAGTAATTTGCAGTTATTCTCAAGTCGTTCAGTAGGTACGACAGATGCGAATGACACATTTCTCAACTATCAACATGAATGTCTTCTAAATAATCTGTTCAATCCAACATCGATCGATTCAATTGCCTGCTTTGATTTTGTCAGTGTTGTTGTTACTAAGACGTTGTTTACTAGCATAAAAAGTTGTGTTTTGCTGACTCTGAATTAGTTTTTTTTTAATGAGTGATTTTGAAATAGAAGATGCAGCAAAGGCTGCTTGCGAAAATTTATTACCTGAAAAATATAAATGGTGCTATGAAAGAGCGTATACAGCATTCAAGGAATGGTGCTAGAGAAAAAACTCTCATGTTCTAAAATGTTAGTTTTGGTATACTTCATCAAGAAATTAGTACCTTAAAGTCACCGACGAGTTTGTTTTGTGACGACTCAATGATTAAGTCATGTCTTCTCATAACACGGATATATCGAAATATCCCAAACTGGAAGCATTTCTAAAACGGAAGAATGGCGACTACAAATATAAAAAAATCAAGCATTTTCACAAGAGAACAAATCAATGATTTTTTCCTGCATACATTTGATGATAGATATTTGCTTATGAAGGCAGTGGCCGTCTTAGGCATTGCAGCTGCGTTCGCTCTGATGAGTTATGCAAACTTAGGATGGAGAATGTCATGCATAAAAATAACAATATTATTGTTA
Source organism: Amphimallon solstitiale (assembly GCA_963170755.1). Taxonomy (NCBI): domain Eukaryota; kingdom Metazoa; phylum Arthropoda; class Insecta; order Coleoptera; family Scarabaeidae; genus Amphimallon; species Amphimallon solstitiale. The sequence goes on along the minus strand of OY720678.1, from coordinate 90,778,302 downwards.
TTACTATTCCAGATTCTATAACGACAAAAGATAAAAAGCCAAATTTTTATGTTAACTTGTACTGATTGCCCTAGCAGCAAGATTTTTTGAAAAACTTATTAAAGAACATTAACATACTTTTTCTTTAATATAAAACAACTCTAGGTGGGCTAACTATTTGTTTAATTCAAATTTCAAAATGCTTCGTATAGAGTACAATAGTAAAAAACTTATCTATTACAAAGTCTAGAAATGAAAAAACGTAGCAATTAAGGCATGTGGATTGTATATAGGAAAATAACTAATTGATTGAAGACGGAGATACGTGTTGAAACTCCATAATTTACAAGTAAAAATTGAAATAAATTCAAATTGAGTTCAAACCAGTTTTATTCAATTTACTACAATTGTTTCACCCTACTAGGGCTTCATCAGGTGATGAATATTATAATACAAAATATTTGTAGACGTTCTTATTTATGTCTTTTCCTAAATGAAGAGGGGGGAGTTTGTGACATTAGGTTAAGAGCGGGAGTAACTTATATATTTAATGTAATATTTAATATATATATACATAACAACATGATTAAGAATATTAAAAAATTTTTTGAAAGCTGATTGTTTACTGTTATTATAAAATTAAACAATTTATAAATATATATATAACTATAAGAATTATTAAGTTGATTTTAAATATTTAAATTTAACAAAGGTGAATTATTCACTTCTTAAATGACCAACTAGAAGTGAATAATTCACCGTTGTTAAATTTAAATATTTAAAATCAACTTAATAATTCTTGTAGTTATATATATATTTATAAATTGTTTAATTTTATAATAACAGTAAACAATCAGTTTTCAAAAAATTTTTTAATATTCTTAATCATATTGTTATGTATATATATATATATATTAAATATTACATTAAATATATAAGTTACTCCCGCTCTTAACCTAATGTCACAAACTCCCCCCTCTTCATTTAGGAAAAGACATAAATAAGAACGTCTACAAATATTTTGTATTATAATATTCATCACCCGATGAAGCCCTAGTAGGGTGAAACAATTGTAGTAAATTGAATAAAACTGTTTTGAACTCAATTTGAATTTATTTCAATTTTTACTTGGAAAATAACTATCCCATATAAAATCCTACTTTGTTCAATGGCTAATTATTTATCCATCCATAAATTTGTGACACAGATAGTTTAGTTGACGTCTCCCTGCATATATGAAAAAACCACTGTACTTAGTATTCTACAATAAAAAATAATACCTAACTAAAAATGAACTACTACTTCCAACCAAATGATTTTACTAAATCTCATCGATCAACTGATCAGATTTCTAAAGGAGGATTATACTCTGAAATATAAAGTGGTGTTGATAGCTTTAGTCGTTTGGTCTCTAAACTAAACAAAATGTTCTGAATCTAAACAAAAAAAAAATACAATTTTGGCAAACAGACGAACGTGGCATGTAAGTTTCGAAAAAAAGGTTCTCAAATAACAATCATTTGAAATTCAGTATCCAATATTTACTCTATTGCAACTGATTCTCTTTGATGACGTTTTAGTGCCAGTTGAGCATTTGCTTTCTAAATTACAAATTGTTGGAATTTTATTACTAAAATACGAATAAACAGTTGAAAGTATGTGATACCACAATGAGTCTACACAGTAGGTCTACACAAAATAGTGTCTTCTTTTATTAACCTATGTAGTGTCAAATTTACTATATGATGACTAGGGAGCGGAATCGAGCGAGCTAAACTACCACGGAGCCACAACCGTGAAAAGAAATAATGTAAACAACTGCGTGTTGTTTACATTATATCTGAATAGCACTAATTCATAGGGCGAACTGCAACATCTGTTTACGGCCGAGAATCAGAGAAAAAACTGCCATAAAATAAGGAATATTATGAATAAAATCCTTTCTTCAACGGCGTTTATGTTACTTTTTCTGAGATAAAAATTAATTGTCAGTGATTCCGAAATTTATTGCAAAGTCTGTAAAATATCGTCACCTAGCTTTGCTAAAACATACACAGAAATAGTTTTCATGCAGAGAATTTCGATAGTTTACAAAATTTCGTTACATGTTTAAATGACGATGCTCGAAGTATTTCTGAGTGCAAGGAACTAACACAAATCCCAAATTTAAAAAATCAGTTGTTATTCCTTCAGGAACACTTTGGAAATTTGCCTAAACTAATGACATATTTTGAAAATCGAATCTCAAATTAAAAAATGAGGTGTCGCCACCACACGACTTTCTTATACGTATGAGCGTTTCAAACTTTGCTTTACTTTTTTTACACAAAAATTGTTCAAAAGCCTATTCTAAGTACTTCTGTTCTCTTAATAAATCGCTATAAAATGCATACTTAGCAAGATATTCGAAAAAAGGACTACTCCCTAAGAGTAAAAGTGTTACTTCCGGTCCTAATTTTGAAATTTCATATATTCAAAAAATATTGCAAATCTAGCACTAAATACTTTTGTGTTCTTGATAAATACATATAGAATGCATAATTTACGAAATATTCGCAAAAAATCGCTATTCGATAAGAGTAAAAGTGGTAATTCCGGTCTGAATTTTGAAATTGTTTTTATGCAAAAGATATTGAAAATTACGTTTTAAAAACTTTTATACCCGTAATGTACCTGCCTAAAAAGCATGACATGCGAAATATTCGCAAAAAGCTGATTTTCGATAGGAGTAAAAGACCTACTTCCGGTAGCAGCTTCGAAAAACTTTTTAAATAAAATTGTTCTCAATTTTAATTTCAAGTATATATGAATTCTTTATAAATTTGTTTAAATTTAGTAGTTGACGAAATATTGGCAAAATTTAATTTTTTCACTGAAGTAAACTGCTACTTCCGGTCTACCGATTTTACTGAAAAACTACTCAGATCTCAAGAGGGAGATTAGACACGTAAATACAAAATTTGGAATTGATATCTACAGCGGTTATCGTGGTCACATAGAGACACAGACATTTTTTAAAAACATCTTTTTCGGTATCAGGGGACTTCAAAACGTGGACATCTGCAAAAATCTCGAAGTCGAAAATTTCACATTACTTCCTTATACTACATATAAGAAAGTAAAAATGGATTAACCACATTAGATGTGGCTATTAATAATTCCAAGTGACTTAGACGCAGTTTTTAATAGAAATCCAGGTTTAATAACATTGCGACAATTGTGTATGCTAAATACGCAGAAACAAAAGAATATTTCCATTGCGTAAATATAACCAGTTGCGATGTAGAAAAGACGTTTTCTATCTACAAGGATGTACTTAATTCAAAGAGAACAAATCTTACAGAAGAGAAAATGAACAAATAGTAGGGTATTTTGTAATTCATAATCACCAGCCACTTGTTATTCAATTATATAAATAAAATTAAAACCTCTTTAAAAATACAACATTTCAATAGCGCGCCCATGGGCGATGAGTCATGACTCGCTCGATTCCGCTCCCTAATGATGACTGTTAAAATGTACTATTGCAAGTTGTTAAAAATCTGAAAATGTTGCTTCTATTGCGAAAAATTACTTAATCAACGGTAAATCCAAATTAACTCCTAAACACTCTTGTGCTGTTAATAATAATTGCAGACTGCATAATTTACGAAATATTTGCCAAACACTGATGTTCCTCAAGAGTAAAAGTGTTACGTACCGCTTTTATATTCTTCATAAAGTTTAGTAAAAATGACAGCTAACCAGGTATTCCGAAAATATTATTTTGGCCCTGAAAAAAAAAATGCTATTTCTAATTTACCGGGTTTGTTCAAAAAATAGTCAGCTCTTCTAACTAACTTTACCAGCTTACGTTATAAATATGCTGTTGGTAGAGATATAGGTCAGCAAAATACATTGTTACCACATTAAGTCGCAAAAAGCTAAATACATGTTTCGACAACTATGTTGTCTTCATCAGTGGCAATGATTAATAAAAATAAACGTTGTTTGTACACAGTAGCATACACAGAACAACACTGAATATAAATGTACAGAGGTGGTTTGTTAAAATCTGGACCTAAGCTATTACAAACATCAATTAATTTTTTTTTTAATCAGTGTTACTGGTGATGATAACATAATTGTCGGACTCCGTAGTTAGCTTCTAATGTTGTCTCCGAATGAGTTTTTTTTATGAAGATTAATGCAATTAAAAAACATATTCATGATAACGGCTCATTATTATAATATATAATAAAACTAATACTAATAAAAGAAATTAATTTACTTCACACAATTAAAAATTCTTATATCACCATATAAAATGAGGAATTTAAATCATTTATACGTAATAACCACCTTTATGAGATACAATATCATCAACTTTCTCATTCAGATCCTTTACACTCTTCCCCCTCTCCTTTTGCCCTAACCAATGACTATAATCAAAGACAAGCACCCGAAATAATATTTACGTACCTGGGTGCTTAAGGAGACAATTTCACTTATTTTTTTTAATACGTCCGGAGAAAAATAATCGTAAAAGGGAACTCCTCAAACTTTAAATATAACGGTGAGGACCTCCCCCGACTCAAAGCTTACTCCAATTTCTACGATAATAATCGTAAAATGTTTTTATGGCGACCCGTTAAGACGGCTATCCTCGAGCATTAGACCGAGAGAGTGGGTACTGCGCGATCACTGCCTCTGATGCCGCCTCTTACAAGATCTTATCGTAAATTCGATCGTGCAGTTGAGTGCGTTTCGAGTGTACGTTTGAGTTTGCGATGTTCGGGGCAGATTTTTGTATAACGAGCGAATCGGATTTTTATTTGGGCTAATGTATTCGGAAAAACAAAATGCCGGGGCTATATAGGACGAGTGTATTACTATCTTGATAACGGCACACGAATTCAGAATTTATCGACAATTTCTATTAAGCAGTCACTATTTCCTTCGCAATGCTGGAGCTAAGGGTAATATTCCTTTAGTGCAATAGAAATCCGCATACACTGTTTGACCTTTCTATAGAGACACTGCAACCATATTGAAAAAGATAAATTGTCGTGAGAACCACACAACTTTCTTATACGTCCATAACTCTTATGGTCAGGATTTTGTAAAAACTTTGATTCAATAAATTTAAAAATAAATATATAATGCTAGTAATTGCATGATAATAGTATTGTTTCCAAAACCCAACAAAAACCATGCCCTCCCTCCAACTACACACCGATCAGCTTTCTCCCCGCATTAAATAAACTTGCTGATAAAACAATTCACCAAGTAATCGTAAAAAGAATATAAATAAATGTATTAATTGCGTCCCGATAATTCATTTAGTGCCTTATGTTTGTCGTAAAACTAAATATATCATGTGTAATAGTTGGGCTGAAATGTTCGTATCGTTTCTACGAGATGGCGCCACTAGAATAAAATCCATATCACTTTTAGTTAGTACCAACCTTCAAAAGATACGTGTATAAATTTGACGGCTGTCTGATTATTAGTTTGTGAGATACAGCATTTTGAGTGAAGCAACTTTTGTTATTTTGAAAAAAATGGATAAAAAGGAATTTCGTATGTTAATGAAACACTATTTTTTGATGAAAAAAAGTGCTACTGATACTAAAAAGTGGCTTGATGGGTGTTATCCGGACTCTGCGCCGGGCGAAGCAACCATTCGTAAGTGGTTTGCTAAATTCCGTACAGGCCATATGAGCACCGAAGAGGATGAACGCAGTGGACGTCCAAAAGAGGCTGTTACGGACGAAAACATCAGAAAAATCCACAAAATGCTTTTAGAAGATCGTAAATTGAGGTTGATTTGAATAGCTGACACTCTAAAGATATCAAACTAACGTTCATGAATATTTGGGTATGCGAAAGCTATGTGCAAAGTGGGTGCCGCGCGAGCTCACAATCGACCAAAAACAAGAACGTGTCGATGCTTCAGAGCAATGTTTGGAGCTGCTCAACCGTAATAGAAGTGAATTTTTGCGTCGATATGTGACAATCGATGAAACATGGATCCACCACTACACTCCGGAGTCCAGTCGGCAGTCATCTGAGTGGACTGCGCGCGATGAACCGAATCCAAAGCGTGGAAAAACACAACAGTCGCCCGGTAAGGTTATGGCGTCCGTATTTTGGGATGGACATGGAATAATTTTCATCGACTATCTTGGAAAGGGAAAAACCATCAACAGCGACTATTATATAGCGTTATTGGAGCGTTTGAAGGACGAAATCGCGAAAAAACGGCCCCATTTGAAGAAGAAGAAAGTGTTGTTTCATCAAGAAAATGCGCCGTGTCACAAATCGAAGAAAACGATGGCAAAATTGCATGAATTGGGCTTCGAATTGCTTCCGCATCCACCGTATTCTCCAGATTTGGCCCCCAGCGACTTTTTCCTGTTCTCAGATCTCAAGAAAATGCTCGCTGGAAAGAAATTTAAAGCCGATGAGGAAGTAATCGCCGAAACAGAGGCCTATTTTGAGGCTAAAGACAAATCGTACTACAAAAATGGTATTGAAAAGTTGGAAGATCGCTATAATCGGTGTATCGCCCCCAAAGGCAACTATGTTGAATAATAAAATCGAATTTTGCCAAAAAAATGTGTTTTTCTATAAAACGATACGAACTTTTCAGCTGTAGATAAATTCACCACCGGAAGCAACATTATTTTCATGCTTATTTCCATTTCGGCTTCCGCAAAAATTTATTTTATTTTATTTTATTTTAGTAATATTTTATTTTAATTATTTCTTTTTCTTTTCTTTTTCTTTTGTACACCTGGTAGATCAGGGAGCCATAAGGCGCAACTGTAGGTGTTACCTTTTGATTCCAGATTCGTTGTTATGCCTCACTGATATGTTCTATGTTATAAATACTATGTTTGTTAGCATTGTAACGTAATAGAATCAATAAATGTATTATTATTATTATTTTTATTATTATTATTATTATTATTATTATTAATCACTCAACCGCGACACAACATGCCAGAGTTACTGAAATAGTCCTTGAAGTTTTCAACAAGAACGCCACCACCGCAGCGGCATTCCTAGACATCCAGAGTATTCGACAAGGTGACACTTCATACGAATCATTCATAACTATCTTCACAAAAGAAACTTCAATATAAAAATCAATAACACCTTTTCTTCAACAAAAATCCTCCCAGCTGGAGTCCCACAAGGATCAGCATTATCACCACATATGTGCGCAATATACAAATCTGACATACCGAAATTCGACAAAGTACTTTTAGCAACGCAGATGTCACTGCCATATTAACTCGGTCCCTTCAACCCAACATGGTCATTAAACTCCTTCAAGCAGCATGAGACTCCATTAAAAAATGGTGCCACACCTGGCGAAAAGCAATCAATGCCGATGAAACACAAAACAATCATTTTCACGAGGAAAACCAAGTCAGTTACTGGTCAAATATACACACAATAAGTCAAACACGAACAATAAATTTATTCAATCGAAGAGAATGAAATAAATAAGTTTGGTAGATTTAATTAAATTAATTCAAAATTATGATAAATTGTAAATCCGGCTATTAACGTTAAATCAAGTAGGTATCTGCTAAATACCTGGAGGTATTCAGGCTGTTTGATAAAAAAAAAACGTCCCATCCTGTAACTTATTTATTATCCAAATTCAATAAATAAAAAAAGTATAAGAATAGTTTGACAAACTCTATAAACTGGCCAAATGGCAATTTTTGCAAAGCTGTATTGAATACCTAACGATAGTCAACTTTTTTTTAATGGACATCTGTAGTTTTTTGCTTTAGTCTGGTAGATATTTTTTTTCTTAATCTAGTAATGTTCATTTAGTTATCATTTGGTTAATATTTAATTTAAAGAAAATTGATTTATCTATATGCAACCTTCATCCGCTTACCGCTTTTTATCAAACAGCCTGTATAAATATTAATAACTAACTCTGAATATTTCGAAAGTAAACCTTTTTAAATGTTGTTCAAATTACTTTTAGCCCCGTATGTCGATGGTTTAATATTACAGAGTACAGTGTTAAACTGCACGACAAAGTTATAATGTACTCTAACAATTCTACAGTTCAAGAAGCAGTATATTTAGTGCCACATTAGAAAGTACATTTAAAGGTTGCTTCTGGAAATAAAAACAGGCTTAACACAGGTATATCTATATATAAGTTGAACATATACTAATAGATACTAAATGACGTGGGATATTAAGCTTTAACCTTCATTTGCTCATAAAATAGGTACTACAAATTGTAAATAATCTTATAGTTATGATAGTTATCAGTGCTAACAATTAATATTATTCACACATGCCAATAAAACAACAATTATTGCACTGTAATTATGAATCTGGAAGGTATTATAAAATAGTTAAAAATATAAAAAAATAAAAGATCAAATGATTCATGAAATGAAATTCCTAATAAAATGGCACCTCCAACATTTATACGCAGAGATTTGTATAAAACGAAATTAAGTTAATTAATCGTCACAATATATTATCCTTCATATCACGAATTTCCCTATCTTTTATTAGAGTCGCAGAATAACGTAGACCGGCCATTTGGCATCGTTCCTTCTTAATCGTCACAAGAGCGCAACGAATCCAACGAAAATAATCCACGGTCTGGCTGCAACGGCGACACTGTTAACTCTTCACGACTAAAGCCGATTTACATTCAAAATTAACACATGTCAATTGCCAGAGGGGGCAGGCCGATAAAACTGGTGGGAAAAAATCAGATCCGATCGTCCCGTTCGATACGAAATTTCTCTTTGGGTTTTTGTTCTGTTTGAAAAACTCCATAATGCTGATTGATTGAATATAACAATCTGTATAGTAGAGTACATTGCGCCAATAGATTATGATCTTAATGCGTCGGCCCCCCTGTGTTCTCGGTATCACAACGCAAATCCTATTACAACTATCTCATCATGAGATGGCAAAGCTGATTTTCTACGAATGTTGGGAGATAGATGAAAATTTAATTTTATTTCAGAGTGTGCGATGTATCCATGTGAAAGCTCCGCGAGCGATTATAATTTCAATTAGAAAGATTTAGAGCTTATACGATGACCTTATTGTATTAAATGTGGGGTGTTTTGTATGTGGATCGTGATTGATATTGTATTTAAGATGCGATCTCCAAATTCTAGATGTTAAAGACGATTAAATATTTTATATAAGAATGGATGAAATGTAAGCGGGATCCTCTTTATTTCTAGCCAAACAAGAGACTTACTAGATTTTATTTGTGTATTTAAGTTCAAATATTTTGTTAAGTAGACTGGGCGCACAAAATAATAGTAGCATGAGTGTTCTCTTGTGCTTTCGTTTTTTGTGTAAATAAGAGTATTCTACTGGTCCTGTGTAATTAACCAATTAAATCAGCCAACAAATCCCAAGTCATTGCTCAACATTTTTTGACCACTACTAAGTTAACAATTTGTCGCCCCAAAGTGAAGGGAAAAGTTTTCCTGTACCTAAAACAGGAAAATTGGTCTTCCGTCGGTGAATATCCAGCGTGTCTAGGTACTCGCGTCAAAGATCAGTGATGCCCTGTCCTACTAGACTGTAACAGGAAGTTGTGGTACAAGCCTTGCAACGAGTGATGCTAACATTTAATATTTACACAGATTTTCTAAACGCATGAATATCTTTAGAAATTAGTTTGGGGCAACTTCTGTCGGAAAAAGTTATCAAAATTTGAACCGAAAATAACACTTTTACTATTACGAAAATGCAGTTTTTTTTTGGAAATGTCTTGTAGATTCTAGATTTTGTACAGATTCACTAAATTTAAAATTTATTTGGAAAAATTCTTCAAATATCATACAATTCAACGTAATTTTCACAATATAAACCACGAACATTTCAAACAAATATATTTATAGAATAAACGTAAGGCTTTGTTTGTTGAAGACCTCTAGCAATTTAGAGAGTATTGCATCGACTATCGTAAACTGCTAGATAGGATCCAGTTCATAACAAACTGTCCTCGATGCTACTGATCATTTTCAAATAATGTTCGTGCACGAGTTCATACATGTATATACGTACTTGTTTACTGATGAATTTCTTTAGCGATCTCTTTATTGAAATTATTCTTGCGATAGCACAATATTCTCGTAATGAATGGATTTAATTCGTAACTATCCGATGCTAGAGAGGATTAAGTATGCAAAAAAAAGTCGTGGATCAAATGAGTTTCCAACAATCATGGAAACCAACAAAACAAATGCTTATTATTTCGGAATTTGACAGCTTCAATTTCAATCGGTAGCGGATGAAGCCGTTACGTTCTTAAATATGGAATGGATCGAATTGAAATGTTTCTAATGATAAAGAAATAAAATTATTAATTAGCACTTGTAACGAATTTTCATCCGTCAATGTACAAAAATATCGTAATATTATATATTATGCAATAACTTTACACTCTAGCTTAATTTTGTACAAGCGCAGTCCCCTCAATTAAAAATTTAGTAATCATTTGTAAAAATATTAAATATCATTTTAAAGGATAATGGCCTTGCGATGGTATACCATAAGACCGCGTGCGTCTGCATTATCACGATACCTGTAGAGTAAGCGAAACAGATAGAGATGCCTGTGTATTAGAACGGTAAACAAGTAGACGCAGTGTTATACTGGATTACAACAGAGCTAGTATTTCGCATAGGCCTATGATGCACTCGTATTTGTCCAAAAAAATCGACATTTATACGGTGTAGTCGGGCAGTCGCTTCCACATATGGCGTCAGTTCGAGTTTTATTATTGCTTAAGAATAACATTTTTTTAGCTAATTACAGGTTAATTGCAATGTTGAATTACAATTCTGTTTTAAGAAGTAAATATTTTATGTTTCAGTATTTTATTATAGTTGAGTTTTTAGATTATAATATTTGTTGAAAAATATTATTTTAGTTAAGTTTTTTTTTATTTTAAAGTCTAGGAGTTATTTATTATTTATTTTTGCTCTTTTATGTTGTTTATGAAGCTGTGATGAGTTACTTCACTGACATATTATCAGTGATTATCTGATGCTTCAAACAACTACAAATAACTACTTACAACGGGAACGCATTACCTATTACACTGCTCTTCACTTGATTTGCCTACGAATACATTTATACGTATAACTTATACGCCCGCTGTCGGTGTGGCAATTCAAGTTGGCACGCCCATTTATAGTCGACCAGTAGTTACTAATACATGCATCGCGCTATGAACGGCGGCCACACGGTATATGACCGTAAACATATCTATTGATGTGACGTAGATGTTCAATGTATTCAATGTATGCAGTTACACGTGATCTTGTCGTGTATTTTGTTCAAAATTCTGTTTTTAGATATTATTTATGCACGAGAATGTCTATATAAGGAAGTATTTTATATATATAATTTGTAATTTCTTCCTAACACCTCAAGGAATACAAGACCAGCCTACTCGTGGTGCTCTTATGCACCAGAAATCCCGTTTCTGTTTCCTAATTATTTGTAACAGCACTCATGGTTACAAGTAATTAATCCCGTAGCCGCTTACAGTAATTATCTACGAAAACGCAATCGTAATTGTATAGGTAATTCCTGTACCCCCAGAAAAATGGACTGTCATTCACGTGATCAGTCTGTTATTTTCACATATATCCAAAACAAACTTCGTCCTTAAAGGTCAACATTAATACTTCGCGAAATCATTTTATCGAACATACGTATATACTTATACCGATCGAAAGCGGTCAAAAATGTATTGCATATCGCACTCCGGTATGATGATTATTCATATTAAAACTGCCTTAATTTCTTTCATTTACGTTGTAATATAATAAATGCAAATTCTAAATATACATCTTAATGTATTTATGTATTTCTACAAGGCATTTAACCTTGTTGACTTTTATTTTATGTATATAAAAAACCCGTAGATATTAATTAATAAGAAGCTATTAGACTCACCGGTTTTCTCCGACAAATAAGTACTCGTAGAGCACTACGTGTTTTCTTCGCTCTCACACAAAGCGTTGAAATTAATTATGCACTTTTATAATGAGTCACTACTGTATTTTGACAAGCGAGGATGAAATATACGTAAACGAAACATGAGCGACTTCTATAGTGTTTATGTAGATTCTACCGTTAAAAAGGTAAGTGCAAACAAGGTTACCTACCGGCATGGGAGTAAATTGACTCATCAATATTCAATAAAATATCGATATCAATTAACGCTTTGGTTTTTGAGTTAATTAATTAGCAGACACGCAGAGAGGTACATCACACATGGCTTGCTTATGTAGATAATTCTGAAAAATACTGCTAACCCATTAAACTGCGCTTCTGAAAATCTAAAGTGAAATTTGGCTCTTAATTTGAATTCAAGCAAGGGTAGAAATCTATATTTGCGTTTTTGTATAAACTCAAGACTATAACTAAGCTAAGCATATTTTTCTTTTTTTTGGTTCATTATTGTCCAGAAAAAGTGTTCAGGAAAAAAAATGGGAACATTTACAAAGAAAAGTCGAAAAATTCGGATAATCTACAAAAAATCATAAGCGTTGATGCATTCTCGATCATATCTAACGATAGGAACGACATATTTGGTTGATTCTTTTTTGTTTTGTTCATTATGCTCCCGAGATGGAAATAACTCAATAGAATGTTTTCAAAAAAATTGCAAGTATATCGCAAAGTAATAACACTTTGACATTTTCTATAATAAACGTGTTTATTAATGCCAATGTAATCAAGAAGGTTTGTTTAGTCTTCCATAACGTATTGGTTAGAACTGATGTGCGCAAGAGCGACCTACATCTACAAAAGCTGCCTGTTTCTCAAAAACGCTGGTGATTCTGCAAAATCTAAATTATATAATGATTAATTTTATTATGTTTATTCAATTTGCTGACGGAAGTAAACATAGACTTTATACTTGCCCTTAGCAAATGCATAATCACTTATAACCACACTTATCACAGATAACAATGATATGGAAAGTACTACACTTAAAAATAAATATGGTAGCCAACGCCAATGATAAATTTTAATTAAAAATGACAAAAAATCCCCTAAAACGCTTACTTCCCATTAAAAAGTGGAAGTAGATGTTGATCTCAGAATCGCGTAAAATAAAATAAGATCATGTAATTAAATATCGACCGCATATTATGTAAATATGACACCATTAAAGATTATATTATACTCGGTGACATTAGAAGTATTACACCTAAAAGGAATAATTTGTTCAACTTTATTTTTTAGCACTGTGATAGTTTTACATCATAAATGAAACGATAACATTTGCCAGAAATTTATATTAACATGTAATACAAAAAAAAATGTGTTGGGCGACCCCGTAGCTGTGTACACTTCTGTACACGTCTAGGCATCGACAAAATTAGTTGATCGATATCTGCTTGTGGCACCTCGTTCCAAGCAACTTGAACGTCGTGGATTAACTGTTCCAGAGTCTGTGGATGATGATGCAAAATGGATAGTCTCCTCCCCATGATATGCCGCATGTGTTCGATGGGGTTTAAATCCCGTGAGCGGGGTGACCACGGCAAAACATTAACGCCGGCTTGTTGGAGGCAGTTCATAGTTCGGCGAGCCATATGGCGACGTGTGTTGTCTTGTTGAAAAAGGAGGTGTGGACGACCATCTGGATAAGGTAGTAAAGTAATTTGTAGGACGTGATCAACATAACGCGCAGCTGTCATACTGCCTCGAATAAAGAGAAGTGGTGATCGGCTACCATAGGCAATATCCCCTCAAACCATTACTCCAACAGTCCTGTGTAGATGCCTCACCACAGGAATTCCAATATCACGTCGCTCTCCACGGCAACGCCTTACCCTTCTACGGCCATCGTGTATGTCTAGACAGAATCGCGATTTGTCGCTGAAGACGACGTTATGCCATTCTACCTTCCAATGCTGCCATTCTCTACACCAGTTCATACGTTGACGAGAGTGGTCAGCAGTCAAAGGAAGCAATATTCTTGGACGGTATGAAAAAAATTCAAAGGCTCGAATGCGGTGATATAGTGTACGCATAGTAGTAACATGTCTTCCTTCTTCTCCAAATCATTGGTCGGCGATTTGACGCGTAGTAGTAAAACGGTATCGTAAAGCTAGTTGTATGAAGCCTCTATCCTGACGCTCTATGGTAAGCCTCGGTTGACCAGTTGGTCATATTCGTGTTCCTCTACCTTCTTCTGTCCACATACGATATACACGCATTACCGTCATTGCAGTACAATTAACACGGTGGCCAATTTCGCGAAGGACAAACATCTCGATAGGCAACAATTCTACCCCTGTCATAGTCACTAACATGGTGATAATTTTGACGTCTTCGAACTCGAGGCATTTTGTTACGCTTAAAATAAGTAGACGGGGGCGCAATAACTAAACATTTTTGTACTACTCAGCTCGCGTAAACAGGTTTCTTAAACAAAACAAATAAGAGATAGAATTCTTTTATCACAAAAAATTATCAGAGGTAAACAATTCAAATAACTGATTGATTGGAGAGTTACTTGTTGTAACTTAGTTTTAATAATTAATAAGTGAAAAACACAAATTTTAGTTTCAAAAGTATTTAATGTAGACACCACATATGTTTCACCACACTGTGGCTTCATCAGGTGATAAAAATATACAATATTATTATATTTTCATCACCTGATGAAGCCACAGTGTGGTGAAACATATGTAGTGTCTACATTAAATATTTTTGAAACTAAAATTTGTGTTTTTTACTTATTAATTAGTAAACAATTCACATTGTTACCATAGCATGCTTTAAATATGGTCATCCTGATGGCAAAAAATAAAATTGCACAAATTATTCCTTCTAGATGTAACACTTCTAATGTCACTGAGTATATTATTATTATTATTTTTATTATTATTATTATAGCACACTGTATTTGGCGTCAGTACAATGAGATTACTGATAGCCTTGCCTTGAACTATCTTCTCTATAAGGAAACTTTAGTACTAATTAAAAATGTACCTAATGTGGCTTTTTAATATTAAAATCGTAATTATATTCTATTAAATCTATTTACATATCCGCACACACATGTGGATAGTAGGTTAGATACATGTCCGGATTAGCTGGAATGCGATTTTTTTCTCTTTGTTTGCTTCACCGTCGAATTAAATTGCACAAAAGCGAGCAGAACTTGCAGAAAGTGCTCCATGGAACGTATTCGAGCCATCTAGTGAGATCAAGGGAAATTATGAAAATATGGGATAACCGGAAATTAAGTTTACGCTTAGGTGAAGTTTCCGTTCGGTTGCAATTCGAAAACTGTGTGAACTAGTATGTATTTTAAGAGCGACCGCATTCACGGAGGTATGTTGTACGTACAACATGTTTGCTGATCGTGTGTGCGGGAGGTACACGCTTAAAACGCGAAATTGATCTCGTCTTTTCAAATTAATTTGATCATACAAAATTCAAATGAGAATACAATAGCGTATTCTGATATAATGCATTTCCCTGTATTAGTGGGGAAAGGGAAGTTTTACGAAAAAATTTAGAGAATTTCAAATTAAATTTTCCAACTTCAGCGCGTTCACCAAAAGATAATTTAATTATCGCATGTGCATCCTTTCAAATTGTTAGGTTTGCGTATAAATTTATTCCGCTTGAAAAATAAAATTATGCTATTTATTAAAATAATTGAGGAGCTTTTGATAAAAAGAGCCACTTTTCATTTCCTCCATTTTGAGATAAAATAAATTTATAACTTCCTTGTTTTTAATGATAGTTTCTCCTGTTTTGGCTCATGTTGCCTTTTAATATTAGAGCAGTGATAAAAATTAAACTGGTAATTCCTAAATTTTTCTACTACTCTAGTTGTTTTTGGAAGGAACTGCTTCTTTATAAGTACAGAAAAATCGGTGGATAAGTTCATTATTTAAAATAAATGAGTATACAGTACTATAGTATTAAAATTAGGTTTCCTCTAGGGTACTGAAGTTATCTTCATCTTCATTCTCTCAATGTTACTAATAAAATAACTTGTCCCGTTAAGATTGAATTTCAGCATTGTTTTCTCTCTTCTTTACTTCTATTAAAGTAGAGTCTTGATTGTTAGACCGACGAATGTGCCTTTTAACAGGAAAGTAATACATAATTCTCTTGAAAAACCTCCAACCATGTACAAGAAAATAAAGAAATCGGACCATTACATAATTTTTATTCTGTCCTATGCAACCTTCAGTGAGCAGAACTACAGTGTATTTGCGTTGTGCTTCTTGAATATTGCTGACACAAAAGTTGTAGCATTATTTATGCCTAAATCATGTATACCAACTGCATACTACAACTGACTTGCAATAAACACATCATCTGTTCACATATGAGGCAAGGGTATATTTTACATGTAGTCATACGACACACAATTCAATTCGTCTTGGTTTGCACGTAATTTGTTGTCAATTGAAGAGCTTTTCAAGAAATAAAATTTTGTTTTGTTTCTGCGTCTATAGCAGCATAAAATAATAACATTAAATTGCCACAAACTGGACAGGTATCACTTCTTGATAACCCAAAAGATATGTTAAATTTCTTTTTGGAAACAGTCCAAATGTAAGTGATATGATTCTCACTTACACTTGTCCCGAAGCTTTTTTTTTTGTCGAAAAGATTTCAGCCAAGTACGAACGATCTGAATTTTTACATCTATAATAACGACTTTGTCAAATTTTGAATGACGGAATATGTTACATGATATGGTTTTCAACTTCATCGGGTAGTATGTTCTGTTTTCATTTGTACCACGTCTGTCCCTAGGTGAATGTCCATGATGTATGAGAAAGTCTTGAAATCTTATATCCCCTCCTTTAGTTACTCTAAAAATAACCAAAAACGCTATGAAGCATGCCGAAAAGTGACAAAGCGTTGCGTGTAAAGTTTCTAACACTGAAATTGTCAGAAATGTTACATTTTACTTTTCTCCCCTAGGTTTTTTCTTCGATATATTCGAGCGTGGACGCTAATAAAGCCACTTAGGAAATTATTTTGGTTATTGTTGCTTGTTAATGAATTCATAGGTGATCTTTTAAAACATTTCAGTTTTGTACAGTTCTGTGCAATAAATTGGCGTACACTTAATATACGCTTATGTAAATATGACTTTTGTTTGAATATCTGTCATGTATGACAAATTGAATTGACGCTATAATTCCATTTGTCAACTTAACTTAAGCCATTTTCACAATGGCAAAATAATGGCAAATTAGCAATAAGACGTGTACGCCAATTTATTGCACAAAACTGTACATATAGAAATCTAAGACCTTAATGGTAATGAAAAGAAATACATATTAAAAATAAAACATTTCGGCAATCTGGTCCTGTACTCTAATAGGTACAGTAGTCCCTCGTTATTCGCGGAGGATAGGTTCCATGAAAACTCCGCGAATATTGAATTCGCGAATATCGTGGTACAAAAATAACGTAAAGTACATATAGGGATATGTTCCGAGTGAGAACAAACCGTGTAATTATAACTTTCAATTTATATTTCTCACAACAATATTTATCTAAATAAATAATATAAACTACATTATTAGTCCTTTAATTCATGTCTGCAAAAAAACGTAAATTACTAACTTGTAGATGGACCTGCTGTGCTGTCTTGATATTCTATAATGCCGGGTAATTTGGGAGACGCAAAATAGTTCAAAATGGAGGGCTGTCTTGCTTTACCTCTTTTTTCTAATAAAATAGACTTATAGGGAATGAATGTATTCTCTATTCCCATTTTGAAGGCTTCTCTTCTTTGAGAATTTGTATCTATCTCATCAACCAAATTTTTAGCAGTGTCTAGAATTGAGTGAAGTTGTTCTAGATTTTTTATTGACAGCAGATCTTTAGAGACTGCAATGCCGTCATCAGCTCGGTTTTCTTGATTGTCTTCTGGGTGTAATTCCACCAAATCTTCAATTGTCAATTCAGTATCGTCTGCGTGAAGAACCTCCAGAATATCGCTATCGTCAAGATCTTCAAAACCTTCCCCTCCTATTTGCCTTCCTATGTTAATGAGCTGACTTGTGTTTACTTCAGGCAGAGCGATATTGCCTAACGCATTGAGGCCAAATGTTTTTCCAAGCGGCGTTCATGGTTGAACATTTAATATCATACCACGATGCTTTTATATTTTGCATCGCATCCATGATATTATAGCTTCGCCAAAAGTCGCGAAGTGTAAGGCTTTCAGGTGTTTCTGTAGCTTTTAACATGGCAGTAAGTGTGTATTTTAAGTACAGCTTCTTAAAAGTGGCAATAACTCCTTGATCCATTGGTTGAATTATGGAAGTTGTGTTTGGTGGCAAGAAAACTACACTTATATTTTCATTCAGCTTTTCTAAGTTTACCGAGTGACTTGAGGCATTGTCCACTATCAGTAAAGCTTTAAAATTTATGTTTTGTGATTTGCAATATGTCTCAACCTCCATGGAAAAGCATTTAACTAACCAATCATTAAAAATTGATCTTGTCATCCATGCCTTTTTGTTAAATTGCCAATGTACTGGTAATTTTCCTTTATCTACGTTCTTAAGAACACGAGGATTTTCTGAATGATAGATCAATAGTGGTTTGCATTTAAAGTCTCCTGCAGCACTTCCACAAAGTAACAGTGTTAACCTATCTTTCGCTACTTTAAATCCAGGTGCCTTTTTTTCTTCCTTGGAAATGTATGTGCGTTTTGGCATGCGCTTCCAGTATAACCCGGTCTCATCGCCATTAAAAACTTGCTTACTGTTGTATCCACCATCCTCAATTATTGTTTGTAACTCTTGTGGAAACCGTTTCGCAGCTTCGTGATCCGCACTAGCAGCTTCGCCAGTAAACTGGATGTTATGTAAATTACTACGCTTTCGAAATCGGTCAAACCATCCTTTACTAGCAGCAAACGTTTCACTCTTTAGAGATGGTGTTTCATGGAGTTCTTGCATTTTTAGGTGATCATAAATCTGTTTAGCTTTTACTGTTATGCTTACCGAGTCAATGCCGATTTTTTTCACATTGTTGTCTTCAATCCAGTAAATTAGTAATGTTTCCATCCTTTCTACTAGTGAAGATCTTGTCCTCTTTACTTTTTTTGCTGACAATGGTGTTACATTTTGAATAGACCGTTTAATCGACTCTTTATTGGATCTTATGGACCTAATAGTAGACTCATTTACATTGTAAAATCGTCCAATTTCAGAAGGCTTCTCACCGTTATCCAACCGCTCGAGTATATGCCATTTTGTGCTCAGATCTAAAACACTTTTCTTTCTTTTTGCAACACTCGAAGATTTTGTTGCCATTTTTGTAGCTATAAAGTTACAAACTTCAATATAAAATAATCAATATGAGGTTAAACTTACCAACAATACGCCAGTTTTATACTTTTCTTATTGAAAAATATATATGTATATTACTCGTAAAATAATCCACACAATAATCTGATATTTAAACACACCACACTTAACTATCCTATAATAAGAATACCTCTTTATTACGTATGTATAAGAATATATGCAAATCGTATTTGATTTGTAAGCTTTTAAAGTAATAAGAAAATCGGGAAAGTACAGAAACGCTATGTAACTGCAGGGACTTCCCACGCTAAAGCGCGAATACCGAGCGCGAATATTGAAGGATGACCGTAAATCCCGATTCGCGAATACAGAGGGCGCGAATAGCGGGGGTCCACTGTACTTCCTTTCCGACATGTCTAATATTATCTTCTCCGGCTATTTTTCGATTTTTATGATTTATTTTTTCTTCGTATTATTTTCCTTCTTTTAGATTACACTTTCTAAGGTTATTTTGATTTGTATATTTCTCTTTTCTGTAAGGCGAGGCTGTTTAGTAAGGTTATGTTTGGGTAACAAACCATCAAAATAAGAGAGAAAAGATTCCATAAGAGACAACCAATGTCCGAGACAAAAGTTGTTTTTTTCTGAATTTCGATTATACAGTCAGTAATACATACAAACATTTTTTTTGCTGCTTCAGAATAATTATAGTATTAACGCCCACTCTATCTTTTACTTGATACTCATATCTACATAACTAATCAAGTCTATATCTAAACAATAATAATACATTAATTATTATTTCTTCCATGTACTTCATACAGATGTTATGCCCAAAGATATACTATACTACATATGTATATACATGAGAACTTCATGCAGCTCGCATAAACTTTAACGATGTCTTCCACATGTGTAACTGTATACCATAAGTTCTGATAAACAGTTCCGAAGTCGGTAAACACTATAAGTAGGTTACAAATATATTTGTTTGCTGGAGGGTTGGAGGCGTTGCCTCGCGATAGTCAGCTAGAGTGCAACCGTGATGTTTATCCAGCTCGGTCTGGATAAATGTTACATCACCATCCCTTTATATTCACCTAGTCTTTAATTGATTATCTCATTTTCGAAGCTCTCTACACCAAATCTGTTCACTCACTAACAAAATTTGACTAGTATCTACTTAGGTATTTAAACATGTAGCTGAAGCCATTATACATAATATGCTTTAATTAAGAGTATTTATTTTGTATTTAATTTATAAGAACTCTCTCCGTCTTGAAACGATCGAGAAATATCTCATTTCAATACAGATTTCATACTAGTAGTAATACAAGCTATACATGAATACTTAGCTTATTTTGTCAGTAATAATAAATAGTAATAGTAATTTTTCCGATGATATATTGGCATGTTTCTAGAACTCACTAGAAGATGGCGCTACGCTTGCCCTTGTTTACACAACTGCTGCCAAATTAGCAATCAGATTGTTTAGAAGCACACGCCGTTACTACCAATCTAAGTAAACAACTCATGCATTTTATAAAGCATGTATAAGAACGTGATGAAGAACTTCCATTTGGAAAAAAAAACATTTAATATATCTCTAATGAATTCATTTTTCTGGGATATTATTTTTGTTATAATCTCTTATTTGTCTTAGTCATTCTATTAATTACATATTTTCTTAAAATTCAATATTTAAAATTAATCATCTTATCGAAATCTAATATTTTCCATCATTATTATAGATTTAATAGTTTTCCTAAAAATTATGCTTTTGTTCCTATACACTCTGTTCGTAAATGATTGAGATGAGAACCATAGGCAACCAAATATACAGATTGGTAGCATACAATAAAAAAAACCCTAGATATGATTATACTCTGTCAAATATTTGTTTGGATTAAAAAGCGGGTAATCTACATAAAAAGTTTTTTTAAAAATGAGATGGTAACACAAGTATAATAATTATAATATTCACAATAAAAAATAGAACATTCACATTAAATGTTGAAAGCGATGTCCCACATTTTGTATGCATATGTTAATCCTTCTTTTCATATTTTCGAACACTCTTTGTAGCTCTTCTACCGTAATTTGTTGTCTAATTGCTTCTTTCAAATTATGGAGCCTGTTCTTTAAAACACTATTTTTTAGTTGACCAAACAAATAAAAATCAAGCGGTGTAAGATCAGGGGATCTCGGAGGCCATAGGTCTTGACTAATGAGCCTATTATTATAAAATTCCTGAAGAAATGTTATTGCTTCTCTTACTGTATGTGCTGGTGCATTATCTTGTTGAAAGTAACCATTATTTAATTCATCATCATGAACTCGTGTTAAAAATTCTTGTAAAATATTACACCTGTATCTTTCTGCTCTAACAGTTTCATGAAAAAATGCAGGTCCTATTATTCGTCTTCGAGAAATAGCAACCCACATTCCTACTTTCTGTGGGTGTAACATTACAATTACAATAAATAAACATATTATAGTAAATGCTTAATACCTGTCTCAGCTGATAGTTTTCTTAATGATTTTTTCGACTAATTGTCATACGTTGCTCAATATCATCCATTACTGGTTGAGTTAATTCTGTTAGTCTTCCAGAAGTCTTCCCCTTACAAATGCAATTTTTTTCTTGAAATCACTTAATAATATTGTTTTTATGATTCACAAAATTATGACGATTAAAATCTATATCGGGAAACTGCTGTCTAAATTGATGAATACAAGACTCCAAGTTGTATGCCCAAGATCCATCTGGATTTTGAGTTCCACTACAATAGTGGGCCATTAAAATGAAGGCATCTTCCTCAGAAGTGAAGACCATTTTAAAACTAAAAAGTAAACGTATAATGTTGTTCAAACATGATGTATACATTACGTTATTATATTACCTGGTCGAATTACAATAAAGTTATAGTTCTACAGGTTCTCAAATTACGCAATATAACAAGAAGAAACGGATTCGGATCAAAATATAAAGTTTAACAGAAAATGTACACAATAGATATAAGCCATATGACATAAAGGTAGGGCAATTTATTTTTTTACCAACTTAAATTTTAAATTTTGGGCGGTTAATTTACGAACGCACTGTATATGTATTTGAATAAGATATTTATTTCTTCGTAAATTATCTCGATTCTAGTACTCTACAAATTAAATTTTTGCCATGTCTGTACCAAACGTTGTCAAATCTGCGCGAGGGATTCTCTCATCCAGGGACGCAAGTATGTCAAGAAGGGCAATCGAGTTTTCCAGATCGAACGCATGATCACTTAGAAAATACCTTAAAAACTCCCGCTAATGCGTAGTATTTAAGCAACGGCTTATGAAAAATTATTATTATTAGTAGCAGTCGGTCCATCGATTATCACTATTCAGTCGACATACAGTGCATAAGCAGTGGAAAGTAACGACCTAAGCCTTGATAGGTCGTCTTGTCGAATTAACAACCTTAGCGCCACCGATAGTAATTCAAGATCTTGCGGAATTAATATTATCCACGACGAATATGCTACAAAGGCGATTTCTTTCTGGCAATGGTAGTGCTATGGGCATTGAATTAAATGTATCAGGCAATTTTTCCCGGTGTGAAAGAATTACCTGATCGAGATCTCCGTGCTATCGACGATCATTTTTTTCTTGTTAATGTGTTATTTATGTATGAAGCTACATTTCATAGTAACGGAACGGAAGAAATTTCCATTATTATTAAAATGAAAACCTTTACTTCAGTAATAAATAGATCATCAGTATAAGAGGAGCAAAATATATGAGAAGACATTCTTGGTGATCGGATGAAAGGCCCCATTTCTTTGAAATTTGTATTGACGCATAAACTTATGCACAGTTTCTATCAAGCAATTTAGTGAAATTATTGGAAGATCTTCCACTTATATTAAGAAGAGACATGTGGATGCAACATGACGGCAAACCGTCACCTTCTGCGCTACAAGCATGGTTTTTTCTAATGGAATGTTTCCAGAGAAGCAGCTGGCCCGTGGAGGCCTGATTTACTAGGTACCCTGCTAGATCGCCGGACATCACAAAATCATATTTTTTTATGGGGATACGTCAACGAGCAAATATACACATTACTTGTAAGCAAAACAAGAAAGCATACGGGAACATATTTGACAAATACTTCGAAATGTATGCATGTTCGGACATGTTTAGAAGTGAATGAATATACATTTGAACATCTTTTGATATAATTTTTACCTATTGTGATATTCATATATCAATTCTTCTTTTATAGTTATTTTTCTACTAATTAACCATTCACATAAGAGTTTCTGTTTTTGCACTTACTAGAATCAAGTTATTAATCTGATTTGTTCTAAAATTTGTTTATTGTAGCCTATTCAGCATATTTTATGAAATATATTGTTGGCATAGAGCGTATTGTAAATATTTTTTTCTGTCAATACAGGTAGGTATATAAATGAGACTTATTAATATTATATAAGTAAAAGAAAAAAGGAAATATAATGGTATATTACATTTTTTGGGAATGCAATTTTATTAACAATTCAAACTCCTTAGCTAGTAAACATTTTTGGATATTCCCCAATACTAGAATAATGCCATATCTTTAACCTCATTCTAAGAAAAATTCTTTATCAAACCGTGCTTGTCAAACTCAAAAGCAACTTACTAAATGTTGCCCATCCAACTGTCACTTTCACAGTAAATATCGTCATGGTTCACAATACCATATTCAAATAAAAGACATGTAGTTGGCGAAATTATATCATAAATTGACACTAGCTCAGTAATCGTCAATTTTAAAGTAACAACGCCTTATATGTTTGTGGTATAAAATTTAATAAGCGATTCAAAAAAGAGAAGTACAGAAATGCAAGCTATTTCACTTGAAAAAAATGCCTTTTAGACAAAAATGTCAAATAAGCATAATTCACTTTTCTGCATTTTCTGCACATGCAATTAGTAATTGTAGAAGAATGGAATATTCCTGCACTACTAGCTTTCATTATGAACATTATCAAAAATGATGACCAAAACACTGAATTTTTCAGGAAAATGGTTATAAATCAAAAATTTTAAACAGTAAGCCATGCTATCTTATTACTTCTTGATTAGGAGTTATACGGTGAATACAAAATTGTAATAATATATAGAATGCTCCATTTAAATAAAAAAATAAAATAAAAATGGGTGTGCTTAAGGCCACGCGGCAGAAGTGAAAACTTCATCAAGGCGAGGTTAATAATACGAAATACAACTTTTTTTTTCGTTCTATATTCATTTAAAAAATATATACTTATTATTATTGTGTATACATTATGCTAGTACATTTCGCTCGGTCTGATCAAGTTTTCACTTCAAAAATTCATACGTACGCATGTATATATATACAAATAAACGATATGGTAATTCTCATAGGAGTACCCGGGCTGGTCTAATGGAAACGTACCCGGGCAACTCGGGATCGCATCTGCACGCGGACAAGAATTTTTCAGAAGGTAAAAATACAATATTTCGCGTATTTATTCCAAATTTAATTTAATTGAAATTAAATACCGCTAGTTAGTGTTATAATACAAAGCCGAGCGTGAAACGGTTGCCGAAAGAGTATAGCAGAGACCGGCAGAGACGCGTTAATTATATCTCTCTCGCTCCCTTAGTCGACTCGACTCGAGCCGACTTTACCCGAACGAGCGTTACATTCCGAGCGTGACGGCTCAGTCTCGTTCAGTGCCCAACAATCAATGCATCAACGCGCCCATAGAAGTTTTCACTTCAATTATAACTATGGTTAGCCACCTAGTTATAGAATATTCTGTATAATAGATAATAATTTTCAATTTTCCTCGTATTTTATCAAAGCTGACTCTGAAAAACTAAAATTTGACAATCGGTTATATCATTCCGAACTAGATATAAATTTCACATTTCGCTTTCATCCATTGTTTCCATTTTTCGTACATCTACAAAATAGTCACGTGGTATTCATGCGGTGTCTCCGCTGCAATCGTACGCTGGCCCACAGGAACTGTGCGAATTACGACGGATCATTCTCTAGAGGACGCGTACGAGAGAGTGAACGAGGATGTCTGCGTGTGTGGTTGTCTATCCGTTCTTGCGTGGAAACGTGTGAGACTTATGAAAGAGGCCGTCGGTTGGAATCACGATGACAAGAGAGCGTGAATGCGTACAGTACGAAACACAGCCATAAGGCGACATTTCGCACTCCTGCTGCCCTGCTGCCTCCGCTTTCTACTACACCACCCGAGATGTGACGCGACTCACGGATGAACGATGGTAGGCGGTAGGTGTGAGGTACGTAATGTCACCCTTGGGACGTCAAGCTGATTGTCCGACAACGACAACTGAATCATGGTCTTCATTCCCGCAAAGCTTAAACTACCTATTGCACTTGAGATGGTTTCAGTCGAGCAGAATGAAGCTGCAAAGCTTTTACGACTCATCCTACTGTACGTAGTCATCCCTTACTTTCCTACCCCGTCTGACAAATATCACAGGAACGTTCTACATCCTGAAGATGGGCGAATTAGTCGTTCTTGTGCGCTTGTATTGCAAGAACGAGGAATGGTAATTTAGTTAGCGAAACTTTCTGATTAGTTACGAAGGTGAAAAATTTCCTTGTTATGCTTTAGTGTAATCAGAGATGGAACAACCCTTTCTTTTTCAAATATATACCTACTCATACACGCTTACATCATATTTATTATATAATTTATGTATAACATATTATGTTCCCATTTACAAATCATTACGGTTATTAAGGTTGAATGTAAGCCAAACGTAATGAAGATGATACGTGTTAATTATATTGAAAATTTACAAGTTCAGTTTGATCGAAATTAATAAAAGTTGCCGAGGTGGATGTAATTAAAGTTGTAGTAATTTTGGAATTAATATGTTAACGGCGGTGCTTATGTTAAGGGTTCTTGAGATAAGATTAGATTAATTTACTAAGAAAACGCTAACGCAGTATTTCGTATATGGAACACTTTGAGTACCTACATTATTTTGAATAGGATTCATAGACAACAATATTCAAACGGTTAGTAATTTAACACTTCTTTCTTTATTTATTTAATTATTTATTAATGTTTTATACACAGTTATTTACCATATGTACAACATTATTATATTGCCTGTAGACAAGAGAAATTTTGCTACATCTAAGTAAAATAAGGAATATAAGGCCATGCCGTTCTGAGTTGACTAGTGCAGAACTGCACATACTCTGTAACTTATTATTTTATTTATGGTCTGTTTTCACCACATAAATGTATTATACAGGGTTTTTTACCTAACCCGTTCGTTAGAACTTTTCTATGTTAACAACCGCCTTAGAACAGTTTTGAAAATTTGTAGCACGTAATGTTGATACTTGGTCTGTTAATATAAAATATTTACAGTCATTAACCATTTTCGGTTATACAGGAAGTCATAGCCAACTTTGATTTTTTAAATGGAATGTTATATTTTTTATTGCTTTTTTAGATTCCTTGCAGAGTGCTGTAACACATTTAATTAGGTTTTATTTTTTGAATAATTAACCGTTTTTGAATTATTTTGATTTTTGTCAAATTTTTTGTTTTTTTAATGCACTTTTTAAAACCACATATCTAAGGCTTATTTGAATAGAATTAGGTCATATTTCTACTGCAAACAGGGAAAGGTATAAGATTATGAGTAATGTCTAAATATTTAATAAATCTCATACAGGGTGTTCGAAATTTATCGATTATTTATGTAATCTTAAATTTAAGAAAAATCGGTTCTTTTAAATGGAATAGCCTGTAGATGAGCACGCCTATGCCTATCTCTCACAGTTTTAGAGATATTAGTGATTATTTTCTAAATTGAGCATTTTCAAGAAAAATCGTAGTAGTAAGCCTTGAAAAAGAAATTTGATCTGTCAAAATTGAAAGGTAGTTCATTTCGTTTCTAACTAGTTTTAAGTTGTTCACAAAATACAAGACGAATTCAATAATTATTCTAATAGAGATATTTTAAGTTTATTCTACATTCATGATGAATCTCTTCAAATAATTGATAGAACATGTCGACTTTTTAATGAAAGATACCCACATTTACCAGCAATGAATAAAACTAAATTTAAACGAATAGAGTCAAGTTTAATTCGTTTTGGTATTCAAGTCAAGAAAACAGTTCCAAAACCGATTACGGGCGACGATGGTAATGAAATCGTTGTTTTGGGATATTTTCATGCACATCCTGCCAATTCTATACCGGCGGCATCTGCAGATGTAGGAATTTCATGTACATCTATACATAGGATTTTAAAGAAAAATAAGATGCACCCTTATTCATATCAAACTGTTCAGGCTTTTCGTCCGGGAGACCAAGATAGAAAAATTCAGTTTTGCGAGTTTATTATAACTAAAACACAAGAAGATCCTGATTTTTTATCAAAAATTATCTGGACAGATGAAACGAAGTTTAATCGTGAAGGAATACTTAATAGAAGAAATTGCCATCATTTGGCACAACAAAATCCACATGCTATTAGAGAAGCAAATTTTCAAGACACTTTTAGCTTCAACGTTTTTGCAATGATTGTAAATAACCGCGTTGAATACGAAATTTATAATGAGAATTTAACGAGCGTCCGGTATCTACAGTTGTTGTACTGCAATTTTTGAATAACCTACCACACAATCTCATACGGCAATGTTGGTTTCAAATGGATGAACACCCGCTCAATCTTCACATGAGATATATCAGGAATTAACAAATATCTTTGAGAATAGGTGGATTGGCCGTAATGGACCCTCGTTATGGCCACCTAGATCCCCCGATCTGACTCCCCTTGATTTTTATTTATGGGGTCTCCCGTGCAAAACCAAGAACAGCTTATAGCTAGAGTAAGGGACGATTTTCGAAACTTGAACGCTGAGCAAGTAAGAAAAGCAACTACAACAGAGTTAAGAAGAAGAATTATGATTTGTTTAGAACGGAACGGAGATCATTTTGAACATTTGTGAATATCATTCTGAACGCATTATTTGTCTTTAATAAGTTGATTTTATTAACATTTTAGATTGTTATGGTTACTTTTTGTTATATCATATGATATTAAAGCCATTCTAAGTTTTGCTATTTATTTTCTTTTTTAACCTTCTCACACAAAGTTTGATGGATCAAAAACAATTGGTGTAATTCCAAAACTATTTAGATTTTTTTCACAGTTTACTGCTAATAATATTCAATTTAGAAAATAATCATTAATATCTCATCTAAAACTGTGAGAGATAAGCATAGGGAAATCTATATCTGCATGAAACAAGATATTCATCTACTTACTAGGGCGTGCTCATCTACAGGCTATTCCATTTAAAAAAAACGATTTTTCTTAAATTTATGATTACATAAATAATCGATAAATTTCGAACACCCTGTATGAGATTTATTAAATATTTAGACATTACTCATAATCTTATACCTTTCCCTGTTTGCAGTAGAAATATGACGTAATTCTATTCAAATACGCCTTAAATATGTGGTTTTGAAAAGTGCATTGAAAAAACAAAAAATTTGACAAAAATCAAAATAATTCAAAAACGGTTAATTATTCACAAAATAAAACCTAATTAAATGTGTTACAGCACTCTACAAGGAATCTAAAAAAGCAAAAAAAATATAACATTCCATTTAAAAAATCAAAGTTGGCTATGACTTCCTGTATAACCAAAAGTGGTTAATGAGTGTAAATATTTTATATTAACAGACCAAGTATCAACATTACGTGCTACAAATTTTCAAAAGTGTCCTAAGGCGTTAACATAGAAAAGTTCTAACGAACGGGTTAGGTGAAAAACCCTATATACAGCTTGTGTAATGAAACACTTGATATTACCAGGTAAATATTGCAACGTCGTATTCTTTGGTCGTACTGGAAGCGCGACGAAAGACACGAGAGAGAGTAGAGATAACTGCTATATTGCCAGTCGATACTCCACCGTTAAATGTAGCGAGAGCGGGGATACAGTCCGCAACGTTGCAATTCTGATATATTTTGGACTTGCTATATCAAGTGTTGCATTAGACAACCGGTATATTTAATTATGGTTTGTAAATCATTAAACAAGCCTATATATTATAAATATCAATAAAGTCGTCGAGAATTAATAATTCTGCGTTGCTAAATGTGAAAGAAAAAACGTTGTACCTGTCAAAAAATATAAATAAAGGAAGTTATTTTTATTACCTGAGTACAAGGACATTTTCTTCTGCTGATAAATAGTCCTCCAATTGTATTACTTTTACCAACTCGATGAATCGCTTGTTAATAACCTTATTCTTACAATAGTACGCATTTATTTTCAAACAAAATCTCCCTGATCTTCAATGTTTCCTCTTGTAACTCCTCAGCAGCTAATACACTTTATCCGTTTGTTTTAGTTTTTGGTATTTGCTGGCTTACTGGATACGTATATGTCGAGTAAAAACTTAATTTCAATTAATTCTGCCTAATTCTTTTCTTATTATTTTCTTGATAGATATTTCTTTAACATGACGTTTTAATAGATAAACTTAAACCAAAATATTAGTTCTTCAATGCATTCCATGTTTCTTAACTAATACTGGATGAGTCAGGAGCAGCTCCTATTTCAAAACAAATAAAACTGGATATGATAACTACAACACCTCGTTTTCTCTGTTGACTAATGCTTATTATACAAAAATATAATAAATGCTAAATATCTTCTTTGTTTTCAATACTAATAGAAGATTTTACAAATGTATATCAATATTTAACACTTTGTATTATATAATTAACTTTTTAAGGCACGATAAAATCTCGTGTCAATCAATCTTCTTTTTTTTATATCTCCATCAATAAACCCTCTTGTCTCCAAGGTCTAAAAATCATGTCATCCATATTAATTTACTACATACGCTGCATACACGATTTATGTATGTTTATATCTGTACAAACCATAGATAAAACATATTGAATTTCATTACTCTTTATAATACAGAGACGATGTTTATTTAACATTCACATTTGCTTATTTCGTCTCTATTTGAAATTTATTTTACAATCTTTAATTCTTTATTATCCAACATACATTCATTTACAATAATCGTTTAAAAATACCTTATAATAATGCTTCCTTTTCCAGCTTCTCTCTTCTTTCTTCGGGCGCTGTTTGTCATAAGAGAAATCTTCTTTGTATTCACGACCGAGACGTGACGAATCAACTTGCTCTACCAAACAGAGCACAATATCTTTATTTTAACAATATAACACTTTGCACATTTACTATGTATGTGGCACTTCAATCACTATTTTATTACTTTTATAAATTACAACAATTCTTATGATTGTTGACGATTATCCCAGTAGTCTATTATTTATTTAAATTATAAATAACAACAATTCTTATGATTTTTGTCGACTTTACCAGAAGTCTATTGGAGTTCGCCTCTCGACACAACGTTTAACTGGTCTAGCCTTCGACTCTTGACTTCTCAACGCGTATTTTCTTTTTATATGAGGATGTCTGTGAATCCCCGCTTTCTACATAGTCCGGGTGTTTCCATTCACACTTCACAGGCACACATTCTTTTAGGCCGTGAGAATGTTTATCAATATCGTAGCGTGGCGTATCGTAAATACATACTAAACTTATGACTAATTGCGACTTAATATTACAATAATCCATTCATTGATTTTAAATACTTTTTTAAAATATTAATAAAAATATGCTTAATTAAATTCTTTAAAATAATAAAATTATAAAATTAATATATAGAAATGGGCAGTACCACTACAAATTCAAAACAAAACAAACTACTATTTTCTAAATAAATTTCTATAGTTACATTTTAATTCCATTATATCATATTTATAGATTTCAATGAGATAGACTTTTATACTTTAAATTATCTAAAACTATTTTGTCAGCATTTCACATCTAATTTGAACGTAATTACAATTTATAAAACATTTAATAACATTTCCTTCAAAAATTCAATCTTCCAATGCATATTGTACCCATTACTCAACTGTCATCTATTGTCAATGTTATAAACATTTTTTAATTGTCATTTCAAAATATTTAGACAAACATAAACCCTTATTATTATTATGAACTTTTGAAACGAAGAATACTCACATAAATTAAACCATTACAATATGTATTTGTTCATTTCTCTTATATAATGCTATATATTCATTGTTATATGAATAAATTTCAGTTATAAAAGTAATATAAAGTCAATCAGAAAAGAATAAATTATTTATTTAGAAATGTATTAATTTAATAGCATTATTAGCCATGATTTTCAGAATCGATGAATCACTAATAAAAGTCTCTATTTAATTTACAAAGCACATAATTCAATCACAATAAACAGCATGTTGTCCCCAATCTTAATAAAAACATCACCCTTGATGAACGCGGCTGTATTTAGCATTTGAAAGTATAATGAACCGCTTTTGGATACATAAATACGGGAGCACTACTACCTGCATCAAACAAAACAATCGTCAATTCGTTTTAATGATATGATATCATTACCATCCTACTCCCCATCATGTTATAACATCGCATTTAATGGCATCGAATAGTACATCAAACTACTGATGCAAATTATATCAGGTAGCGACGACAGCGGTAGTGGCTTATAACTTTGTGTGTATTTACTTTACAAGTATTATTCAAATCCCGTGGAAACCTTAATGTAAATTATATAGTGCAAACGTTCCAGTCAATTTTCGTGATCGTCTGTTCAGGTAGGTATAGGAAACGCGAAACGTTAAAATATACATTTTGGAATTTAATTAATAGAGAACATGCACTTTGAGGAAGTATCGGTTTTTGAGGTGGTGTTTATTTTAAGAAGCTCCGTGTATTTCTTGATGTTAATAATTCACTCTTATTACTGTATAGGTACTTTATGCACTTTAAATATTTTCTTTTACTTCTAATTGTATTTGTACTGTATGCATACATTATTTATGATAGTTTAAGGATATTCAGCTTTAAAGGATTTCATCGACGTTTTCTATTAACTTGTATTAACAACAATTATCTTATGCGTTGAATTTATTTGCATAAACTTACAAATATGAATGTAAATTATTGAATATTTTAAAATTTGTTTAAAATAGTAACACTATAACTCTCTCTTGAAAATAATGTTGAAAAATAAAAATAAAGTATAATACAAACTATTTACTTAAGTAAAATATTACTTAATAGAAATAACAAAAGTTCATATATAAACTACTTTAAGATTTATTTTGGTTTTATATTTTCTTTTATGCTACTACGAGTATTCGGGAATGTTTTTGAAATATTTATAAACAATTAAACAGTTTGCACATTGAATTTCGAAATACATCCAAACTTTAGTACATTTTTTAAATTCTATTGTCAAAAATAGAATAAACAAACTTTGTAATAACAATTTAAATAGTACGAAATCCAAATCACCAAATATTCAGAAACCTCAATACGCCATTCCCAATTTATTAAAATTAGAATAAATAATCAAATATTGCGCACTTGGAATATAAAAGTTCTCAACAAAAAACATAATAATTTATGATTTTTGTTTAGCTAAATTAAATAAAAATATTTTTTAATAATCAAAAATCTTGTGTGAAGATTTTAATAGCGTTTATATTGGTCAAAATATATAACTTTTACCGGATAAATAAAATTGGCACAATAATCTTAAAAACGTAATTGTTTTAAAAATATTTATAAACAATACAAAACGTAACTTTAAATTTGATGAAAGAAATTTTTTTTGCAAAAATTAATATAACTAATCTAAAATTCCTTTAGAACTAATTCAAATAAAATGCAGAACAACGTAGTACCTAAATGACTGGACTGAAATTTAAAATTTAGCAACAGCCACCACTTAGATACTAATGTAATAAGTATTATGCCACATTAATATACAGGTTGTTTCAAAGAGTCATTTTTCACAACAGCAAGATGGCGGATACGCACCTAGTAATAAACTAATATTATTTATGAATTCTATTTTCCAGGCATTTTTTTAATTTGTTAGGTGATTTGCACCTTCTATTTCATACCAATAAACATTTTCGATATAAATCAAATATCTGATAATAATAACTGTGATGCTATGAAGGTTGACAATAGTAACCTATACTATGTTTTTCTAGATACTACAATTTTTACAGAAAATATAATTTTTGATTAAGAATCGCCATATCTCCGAAACAGCTGAAAATCGACTAATACAAATTAATATCAATTTAATCAGCTTCTAAAGGGCTATAATAGAATCTTAAAAAAAAATGCATAGCAATACATTTAAAAGATACATAAATTTGTATAAAGTTGTAGTTATTGTCGAACACTGTATGTGAATCAAAATAATTTTAATTTGTAAAGCCTATGATTATCTACAATTTTATTATTAAGGATTTTTGCCTATCTGCATTAGTAGCTACCTACCAATAATAGACTTTGCCTCTTCGGTGGAACACCCAGTATATGCTGCGTTGTCAAGAATATGTATTTATTTATGTAATAAAAGGTATTACAGTTTTTTGTAATAAGTTTTTTTATTGTTTTATGTTTCAAATTCTATAATTTTTAAGTTCATTGACTGTTGCTAAACCACAAAAAGCAGTTGTAGTATTTTAATATTTTGTATAACAGTACTCTTAACTAACTAATGGACGCAAGATGACTACAGTAATTAAAATTAATACAATTACATAAATTACTCTTGTTTTTTTGACCAGCTTAAGACTCAAGGGCGGGTTGCACCACAAAAGAAGGAAATGCCATTCCTTTTGAGACAAAAGTAAAATTTACAAGAAAGTTTTGGGAACACTTTCACAATAAATAAATTCATAATTATTCGCACCTTCTATTTCATAGCAATAAACATTTTGAATATAAATCAAATATAAAGTAATCTGAAATATAACCGAAAATAATTTTTAGTACAAAAGTATGATGTCAACTATAGGTATTTTTCAATTAGGATTAGAGATCCTTCTGAAAAAAAGGTAATTAAAAGCATAGTCAATAAAAATAAATTTGGAGTTACATCACGTAACAGCAATAATCAAATAGATAACACGAAAAAGCAGGAGAATATAGAGTATATTTTAAAAGTATCTATAAAGAACAAAGTGAAGAAACGTAAAAATAAATTATACTAACACAAATAACGTAAAAAAACATGCTTGGCAAAAAATTGCAAACACTTCGTCGATAAGGATAGCTTTAAAATAGTTATTCAACCACGATTTTACAGTAGAATTTTATTTAGTTACTAAACAAGGCAAACAGATAAATTTAAACCGAAAATTGTTTTAGTAGGAAAAACTATCCCACGTGGATCTACTACAATATCAAAGTAAATACCTATGTAACCAGCAAGTTATAAAACCGTCTTTCTTTTTCCGTTTTGACCATTTCCCAGCACCGTAAACAATTCACAGTCCTCGGCTTGTAATACGAATTGTTCCTTCTTATGGCTTATAAATAATAAAGGATCAATATCGTAAAACAAACACGAAGTTTATTGTTTGACGGTGGCACAGGGAACCGTCCTAACATAAAAATGTAATCCTTTATCCAAGTATACATTCGCAATTGTGTGTCTCGTATTTATATTTCTTATGACTGGATGTATGGGCGTAAAAAATTGCAGAGAGTAACGAACAAAAGTACAAATCTGGGTCAAGGATATATTTATTATGTAATCGTATTTGTTGATTGAATATACAAAAGGATGAAAATAATAGGGTAATCGGCTTAGAGGAAACAAACAGATGCTTTAGTAATATTGTACGTGAAATGAAAGAGTTATTAATAGAGTGCGGATTATAGAATACTAAATGTAAACAAAATATGCAGTAGTCGATGAAAAATATGCATTGAAATAGGCAAAAGTACTTAAAAATGATATGTAGTACATGATTTAATATAAATTAAGAGGTCAATAGAGCTATTCCACGATAAAATTATATATCTAATAAAATTATGATGATTATTAAAGTTTAAAGCATAAGTATATAAATGATTAATTATTTTTATCATACCAATTTATTCTAACACAAAATGGTTTTCTATAATGCAGATTGTTCTACCCTCATGCAATAAAGTTAATGACACTATGCCTCTTTCGTGCTTAAGAAAAGCAAAATGGCGCTGATATACCGACCAGACTTAGATATTTAGATTTAGAATATATTTAGATTTAAAGAACATATATGCTGAAGGTACTAAGGTCCCTATGCCCTTTTGCTCAGATGGTTTGGTTTAAGACAGTACACTCTAATACGCTCATTTAGCACGTCACCTCACTTTATTAAAACATGGTCCCAGAAAAATCTGCCTAACCATGTGGCAATTAGGGTAATTTCAGTAATGTATAAAACCAGTAAATCCAAAGATCTTCCAAACAATATTATAATAATTTCATGAATTAACATCCGGCAATTTCAAAAATATCATAGGGAAATCGTCGTCATCTAATTAATGTCATTCACGCATGACCACACAAGCGCCAACATATAGGTGCAACAACATCAAAAGTAAATAGAAACTAATTAGAAACAGAAATATATCGATAATTAAAGAAGTAAGTAGAAGTTGAAAAACAAGAAAAGATAATAATTTAACAGGAAGATATTAACGTTTATAGACTAATTAGGAAAACAGAAATCTACTAATAAATGTCCCAAGTCTAGAAGGTAAAATCTGTAATTCATTCTCGAAGACGGAGATGGTGCGAAGTAAAGTAAATAAGAGATACACAAATATTCAGCTGTACTACTTTTCGTAAAGAGGGAAGACTAAATACCCGTGATACAAGAATAATAATTATTTCTTCAAAATAAACAATCAAACCAACTACTGATATAAAATAATAGTTATTTATGTACCAATTCAGTAAAGTGATCCTTTATCGACCGAGTCTGGTTTATGAGCCATGCGAGCGAAGCGAGCGAGGCGAATAAAAGACGAGTTCGATAAAGGCACTCTATTGACGTGGGGCATACAAAATTTTATGGCCAAACGCAAAAATTCGTAATTTAAAAAATAAAGGTGTAATGACTTATGACATTTCATAACAGCGACAAACGATTTATGTTTAATGTCATACAATCGTATCTATGTTGACAGATATTAGCGGCAGTAAAGTATTTTATTGTACAGTAAGATAAGTGTTTGTTTGCCTCCGTAAAATGCTATGGTAACGCATCGCTTTATTGACGGTTGGCGATAATAGTTATTTATGTACCAAGTCAGTAAAGTGATCCTTTATCGAACGAGTCTGAGACGAGTTCGATGAAGGCACTTTATTGACGTGGTGCATACAAAATTTTATCGCCAACCGCAAAAATTCGTAATTTAAAAAATAAAGGTATAATAACTTATGACATTTCACAACAGCGACAAACGATTTATCTTTATGTCATACAATCGTATCTGTGTTGCTGTCAACACAGATACGATACACTGCCGCTAATATCTGTATATTAGCGGCAGTAAAGTATTTTATTGTACAGTAGATAAAGTGTTTGTTTGCCTCCGTAAAATGCTATGGTAACACATCGCTTTATTGACGGTTGGCGATAAAATACATTATCTCTAAATTTATTAAATAAAATCTGTAATTTTTCGGTAATTAAATAAACGTTATTTTACATGACGTAACAACTACAAATTGAGAATAACTCCTAGTAATATTAAATTATTGTATTTATTTTTAAGCACACGTTATCTGTATATGATTTTTGAATATGTTTTTTGGATTTAGTAGTAAAACACTGTTTGAGTTGAAAATAGTGACGGACAGTGCCCAAATGAAAGTGGCAAAAAAAAATAGTAGAACCGTGCTTCCTATGTATCATTAAAATAAATTACCACAAACTAACGGTTAAAAGTATCAATTTTGTTTCTATTTCACTTATTTAATTTATTTTTTCAACATAATTTTAATAATTCTAGATAGGTATATAAATATTATAATAATTAAAATATCGACCGTACTCAATAATACAAAAAGAATTACGGGTATTCGGTCTGTTTTTTAGAAAGAAAAAAAATATTTGTCTAACGGCTCAATATTTCGCCATTTATTTATGGCATCTTCAGGAGCTATCAAACATAAAACATTAATATGGAAACACTTCGTCACTGTTTGTCATGACAAACAGTTTGTGAGTGTATGTGTTAACGTTGATTTTTACCGGCAAACCTTTTATATGTCTGACGAAGTGTTTCCATGTTAATGTTTTATGTTTGATAGCTCCTGAAGATGCCATAAATAAATGGCGAAATAATGAGCCGTTGGACAAATATTTTTTTTTCTTTCTAAAAAACAGACCGAATACCCGTAATTCTTTTTGTATATAAATATATGTATGTAAATAGAAATATCTACTAAACCCTAACAATTAGAAATAGAGAATGATTAACAAAAATTAAACAGCCTATAAATATCTATCTAAACATCATAAATAATAAAAGTGTTCCATTTAAGTTTAATGTAAAAATTAAGAGTACGAGTTTTGACTCACCTTGTATACAAGATAATTCTTTTTTATTAACTTCACCAACCAGCGATAATAGAAGACGTACCCAAAGCAAGTAACGGTGCGAAAAAGGTCGTCTAATTTTTTCCTGACCCAAACTAACCCTCTTAATTTAGACGTAAAAATGGTCATAAATTTTTTAAACACACGGAACAGATCAGGTAAACTCTATTTAGGGAGGCTCGTAAAAGTAAGCAAGTTTTAAATACGCAAAAAAAAAGAATAGCATTTCATTTAAAAGTCTACACCCTGTATATGTGTAATTTTAAAATATGAAGCTTAAGAATACCAACCTACAGGTTTCCATATTAATTTTTTTCATACCTTTTATAATGTCAAATAAATCGGGCTTCCCTACACTAATGCGCCACCCTGTATACATAAGTACATTACACACAATATAAGACAAGAAAGAAAACTTTTCGTTGACCCAGATTTCCTCGTTATAAGTCCAAGTAATTCCGCATTCCCACAACGTATCTCTCGCTCCTGCTCTTGTACTAACTTCGCGCCGTGCTTACATCTTCTTTCTTCTCATCGTCCGCAGCGGTTTCTTTTTTCAGTTCTTCCACGCACGTTCTTTTCAGAATATCATTAACTGCTCTAATTTGGAACTTATGTCGTTGACGTCTCGAAAACATTAACTTTGACTCTATTAAACGTGAAACAGTTTCGAAGAAACAAAGGAGAATATTAATTTAAGTTAAGGTGAACATTTGTTGCTGCATACCAAAAAGAAAATCTCGGGTGTAAAATGTGGAAATAACATTTTTGTATAAATAAATAAGCTTTTATTACAAATTTAATATATATTTAAATTCTAATTAAATGTTGTTTTGTTAATTAAGAGTTTTATACACGGAAGCATCATTAATTGATATTTATACGGGAATTTCTGTGACATTAACGTCTCTTTCTAGCCCATGAAATGCCAGACAACAATGTCATAGGGTGACATATCTTTTTGATAAGAGGCATGGAGGTATTGTCGTAAATCACCTCAAATAGGTTTTGTTGCCACTGTTCGACCTGGTATATTGTTGAAAAGTTTCAAGTGTGCAATTGTTCGGTGAAAAATCGCGTAAAAATGACCGAAATTCTGCAAAGAAAGCAATGAACTACAGCTTAGTGACAGGAAAATCTAAAGAAGTGTATCAAAAAACTTATCATAAATACCTTAAGTGGTGAGAAAGGATTGTATCGAAAATTACTACTGTGAGAAAATCTTGTAGCTTATTTTTGGTATCTATCAAAGTAAAGAAAACCTTGACACAACGTAGATATAGGCACTTATTCCAGCTTATACGAATTTTGAAAAAGAAAGTTAGAAAACGTTGAGCACCTCGCTAAAACTCCTAAGATCATTGCGGACGAAATATCCAGAACCATGCCAATAAGCGAATAACAACAGGAATTTTGAAAAAACAGATCTACAACCGATGCACTTTTCATACTCAGCCAATTGATAGAAAAATCCCTAGAGTACAACACCCCTGCCTATTTCTGCTTTGTGGACCTAACGAAGGCCTTTGACAGAGTATAACTAAAAGACGTCATAACGATTCTGGAAAACGGTAATACGAAGAAAGAATACATAGAACTGATTAAGGACATAAACACAAACACAACAACGCAAATACGCATAAATCACACCCTAACGCAACATCTACGAACTACAACTGGTATCCGCCAAGACTACAGAGTCAGTCTTTTGTTATTCAATACAATCATGGACGAGATGGTGAAAGTTGTAAAGAACACCAGACTAGGATA
This sequence comes from Amphimallon solstitiale, assembly GCA_963170755.1. Taxonomy (NCBI): domain Eukaryota; kingdom Metazoa; phylum Arthropoda; class Insecta; order Coleoptera; family Scarabaeidae; genus Amphimallon; species Amphimallon solstitiale. Next base: position 90,738,627 of record OY720678.1, on the reverse strand, counting down.
TCGAATGGTCATGAATAAATAATAAATATATTATGCTACGCTGATGATTCAGTACTTATTACGGAATCGGAAGATGACCTCCAAAGCTTTCAACAAGCAGGCAGGAAAACTCAATGTTAAAATCACCACAAACAAATCCAAATGCATGACCATAGCAAGGGAACATCTGCGCTGCAAATTGACAATAGGAGATACTATCATTGACCAAACCATGTCAATCGAATACCTTGGATGCAACATTACAAGCGCGGGTTTTCTGAGGGACCAGGTGAGGAAACAAGTGAACAAAGCTGCAGCAATATCGGGACACCTTAGATATCCAAAATGGAGAAACAAACACGTAGGTATAGAATGCAAATCAAGAATATACAAAGCATACGTACGACCAGTGATGACATATGGTGCTGAGAAGAGAACGGAAGCAACGGTAACTAAGAGATTACTAAGGACATGAAATGAAGACCCTAAAATCGATAACAGTACACACATTGAAGAATAGACAGAGAACCACAGACATAAGAGAGAAGTGTCAAACGGAAGACGTGGTTAGATGGTCGAAGAAGAGAAGAAGAGAATGGAACATGTTAGCCGAATGATCCCCGACAGAATGGCCAGGATAGTACGAAATAACACACCTCATGGAAGAAGACCTATAGGACGACCACCAAAGCGATGGCGTGATAGCTGGCAATCAAACTCACAAGAATCGCGATCGCAAAGAAACCGGAACTAAACAGGCGATACGCCTATTAAAAGAAGAAGAAGAAGAAATTCAGAAGAATTCAAGCCCAAAAAGTCCAAAGTTTTGAGTATGGAAGAGATAGAAACCTTTATATACCAAGCTCCAGATGAAATACATTTAATGAATAACCATTTAACCAAGATTTGATAAAACAGCTGGTTTTGATATTTTGGGATAGCTGGAGCGTGGCGAAAATAAGAACTTCTTCAGTTAGAAGTTGATAACATTCAGGATCTACAACCGTCGTTGCTGATCACATTACGAGATATTAGAACCAAGAGGAATCGAGTATTTAGTGTGGTCGACAACCATAAATAGCCAGGTTTTTTAGAAATTAATAAAAATCACGCTGCTTTACGTCTGGTAAATGTGGAGACTCGCTGTTTCGTCTTAGCTTATAAGAATGGGAAATGTACGAAGCAAATTGTCGGGAAAATTATTTTTGGTGCAATTCCGACAAAAATTGCTGCGTATCTCAAATTACCAAATCCTAAACTATGCACTGATCACACATTTCGTCGTTCATCAGCGACGATACTAGCAAACACTGGCGCGGAATTGGTATAAAGCACTTGGTAGGTTGGAAGACAACGTCAGATACAGAGCAGTATATAGAAGATTCTGTTTCAGACAAGACTAGACTGATTGAGAGAATAGTAACCAGAAAAGAAAATTTACAAACTACTAAGAGTTAAAGTGAATCAACAGCAACAAGCTGGAAATTCGCTTTTGGAAGAGTGATAAAAAATTGCCGATTTTGAAAAGATTCTTATCTACAAAGAACACAATTAACCAGTGACCCACAATTCCAACCCAAATACTTTTGGAAAATTTATGTTGAACAGGTTCTTTATCAACTCACACATGGTTATAGTTAACAAAATCTGGAAGATCCCTCCAACGCTCTACAAAATATTAAACATTTGCCTAAATATTGCAGCAATAGCCTAAAACAGGTTAAAATTGTCCTTGAGGTATCAAGGTACGTCAAGGACAATTAACGAACATATTGGATGCTAAATATTTAGTTGTCTATCCACTTCTGTACAGTTTGTTTTACTTTGCTCGGCTATTTCTTACTTGTGGAAAAGTGTGACAATGAATTTGAATTAAATTTTGGGCCAAGAAAGAAATAGCGACCAGTACTTTATTTCAAGTATTGAATGCAGCTTTTGACAAATTTTCTATTAACTAAACAACCACCTATAAGCGGTACAAATGTTCGCGAGCAGGTTCTGAAGCCCTGGAACATCTGCAAACGCTTACAACGTTGAAAAAATGAAGACAATGAATATAAAAAAAGACAGAGTGATTGTTGCAGATGTCGGCGTATCACTTGGCCCATGACTATTGAATAATAAACACTGATCAAGAGTAGCTGATTGCAGTCAACGATGATCTAAAACTGACCAAACTGATCATGCCTGGTGATATCGTGCAAATAGCTCAATGGAAACTTCTTAAAAAGCGAAGTTTAAATAATCTCAAGTGTGGTCAAATGTAGTTTTTGTCACAAGTCTAGCAGGTCAATCAAAAAAATTCAAAAAACAAAATTTAGTATAGATTAACGATTTTAGTTAGCAGTAAAGCAATTGATATAATAATTTTGTTAAGATCTAAGGCAATTATTATGTATTTATCAGTGTAATGACTGAAGAGAGCAAATTGTTCCTTTCTTCCTGGAGTGCCTGAATAATTCCTATATCATGAAACATTGATTAAATTAGTGTTAATAATTCTAGCTAGATTTTTTGTCATTTATCAGTAAAAAGGAGTTCTTTATATATTTATCCACTCAAATTTAGTGAAATTATTTTTTAAGCATTACTCAAAAGTGCACTATAACCAAAAGGACATAATTACGCGTTTCACTCGATTCACAGTAACAGACTAAATGCAATAACCAATTATATCTAATCAAATAGCACCTATTCCATATAATTTTCTCTTTATACCGATCGAACGGTATCTGGCACAATGTAATTCATTAGTCGTAATTTATCCCATGTCGCTTAAAATTAAGTCGAGGCCAACACAGCAGCAATGCACAAATAAATTGCACGTTACGCGTGTACGGTCTGCTTTTCTTTTTTTTACGCAAATCGCCCTCTCGACCGTATAAAATATTCTTTTGTGACACGATTTGTAACAGTCAAATCCCGGGCAATTTTCACGGTCCGCCATTAATATTAAAACGTGATCTATGACAATGCTAGGCATAACGATAAATATTACGCACGTATTAGTTACGCTTTCTATTCGGGGACATTTTTGTTGATCACCCTTTCCACTCCCCGGATCTGTGTTTCTTTTCTAATGATATTTTTTTGTCTTGCGTGCAGGACCGCACTAACACATATTTAAATACATTATTTTGTGCAACTTAGTGATTCTTATGTAAATAATATTTTAATAGTAATTGGGGGGCCTTTATCAAAAACAAACAATATATACAGGCTATTCCACGAGAGCCGTTAGTTAGAAGTTTTCGTGGTTAGAAAAAACTTAGAATTCTGAAATTTTGGGTTCCAGGGTTATTCAAGATTCTCTTTCATTTTAAAATATTTTCAAGATCATACTACTTCCGGTTATACCGGAAGTCGCCATTAACTTCCTTATTTTAAATGGAACACCCGGTATATTATTTCATTTTTGGATTCCTGAGAAAATGTTCATAGTGGGTTTTCATCAGGTTTCCCTATACCTATTTTCAATTTTTTCTTAGATGTCTTGATTTTTTTGAAAGTTTTGACAGATGTAGCCCTGTCTTGGGCATTGCGCCCTTTAACCAATTTCGATTGGTGGAAAGCACTTCTGAGGTAGACGGAAGCACAGGAATGATACTGTCGAATGCCATATTGACAACTGATTTATCGCATACAGGGTATCCAAAATTTAATGACCAATTACATCATTTTAAAAGTTGAAAAAGCTCGTTTTTTCAAATGGGACACCCTGTATTTTATTGGATGCAGAATTTGATTCTGCATCGATTTGCTATAACATTCCCTATACCTATTTCCAGTGGTTTTCTTGTTAATCCATATTTTTATCAAAAGGTGATCAAACTCCAAAAGTTCTACCTAGTAAGCCTTGATTTTGACAGGAATTGAAACAATGTTGATTTAATGTCAAAGCAGTATCATCGTACAGATTCGTGAGGTATCTACTTACAGTTCTAGGGATTTTGTTAACTTGCTTAAGTACAGTTTATAATGGAGAATGTTGAAGAATATTCCAATAATGATTTATTAAATTTGTTTTACACGCACGGTGAATGTGGACGTATTGTTCGACGAACATGCAGACTATTTAATGAACGATATCCGGACCTATCAACAATGACTCCCGGAAAATTCGCAAGAATCGAAACTCGCTTTATAGCAACTGGAAACGTAAGGGCAACTCAAAATAACCTAAAGCCCGTAACTGATAATGAAGATAACGTGGTGAATGTGTTGGCGTTTTTTCAAGCTTATCCGCGGAGTTCAATTTCGACAGCAGCGCTGGATTTGGGTATTTCAAAAACATCAATCCACAGAATATTAAAAAAACATGGAATGCATCCTTTTTGTGAGATAACTGTTCACGGATTACGTCTTGGTGATGAGGCAAGACGTGTCAACTTTTGCGAATTTATGATTTTGAAAATGACCGAAGATCCGAAATTTCTTCATCAGATTATGTGAACTGATGAATCGAAATTCAGCAGGCAAGGAATTACAAATCGCCGAAATACTCACTACTGGGCACAAGATAAGCCACATGTTATTAGGGAACATAATCACCAAGACCGCTTTAGTTTCAATGTTTTTTGTTTAATTATGGACAACAGAGTGGCTTATCAAATGTACGATGAAAATTTAAATGCCGCTAGATATCTGGAGATACTGAGAGGGTTTGTTAGTGATTTTCTAAATGCCCTACCTTCACGTGATAGAGCAAACAGCACATTCAACTATAGCTGTACACCGGTAATTGTCAATGATGTTCGAGGATCGGTGGATTGGCCCGCGGGGACCTTGGAACTGGCCACCCAGATCACCCGATTTGACCCCCTTGGATTTTTACCTCTGGGGTCGTATAAAAGAACTAGTGTACTTTAGGCCGGTACAAACTAGAGAGGAATTATTGCACCGTGTTCACCATGCGTTTACTAATATAAGTACAGACGAACTTCGGAGATCTGTTTCGCGAGGAGTATATGACAGAGTTATTCAATGTTTGAACCAAAATGGAGGTCATATAGAACAATTATTGTAATTTTACATTCTCTTATTATTTTTTGTCATTATGTTCCAATTTTTTGATTTTATTTTATATTTCGTTCTAAATGTTATGTACTAATGTCATGTTTTAATTAAAGTAAATTTTTTACCGTTTCATTGACGTTTATTTGGCTTCGAAAGGCAAGCGATGTTTTCTGCCAAAAAACCACATTAAAATAAAAAATTTGGATTAACAAGAAAACCACTGGAAATAGGTATAGGGAATGTTATAGCAAATCGATGCAGAATCAAATTCTGCATCCGACCATCCAATAAAATACAGGTGTCCCATTTGAAAAAACGATCTTTTTCAACTTTTAATGTGATGTGATTGGTCATTAAATTTTGGATACCCTGTATGCGACAAATCAGTTGTCAATATGGCATTCGAAAGTATCATTCCTGTGCTTCCGTCTACCCCAGAAGCGCTTTCCACCAATCAAAATTGGTTAAAGGGCGCAATGCTCAAAACAGGGCTACATCTGTCAAAATTTTCAAAAAAATCAAGATATCTAAGAAAAAATTGAAAATGGGTATAGGGAAACCTGATGAACACCCACTATGAAATTTTCTCAAGAATCCAAAAATGAAATAATATATCGGGTGTTCCATTTAAAATAAGGAAGTTAATGGCGACTTCCCGTATAACCGGAAGTAGTATGATCTTGAAAATATTTTAGAATGAAAGAGAATCTTGAATAATCCTGGAACCCAAAATTTCAGAATTCTAAGTTTTTTCTAACCACGAAAACTTCTAACGAACGGCTCTCGTGGAATACCCTGTATATATTTTTAAATTTAGCTATTGCTACTACTTGATGCAGAAATGATATTTGCAACTGTCTGTAAATTTGTGAGGCAAAAAAAATTACCAAAGTCATTCTAATATAGTTGGAAACCCATACGGCATTTACGCAAAAACAGTCAATTTCAGAACGAATAATATTTAAAACAATTAATGTCATTTGACCTTGATTTTAAACTCAGCTTAAATTCACCGTGCAGCGTGCTTAGTTCGTATTGTTATTTTGCCAGACTTTCATTATACATAAGCCATTTGAAAATGAAATGAAAAGTAAACTGCCAAATTATCAAATTCAAGTACCACAAATACAATATAATATATGAAGTGACCCCCCACCCCTGATATTAAAAAAGTGTAATTGCCGGCTTTTGAGGTAAACACAATGGATGGTACAATTTGAGTGTAACACCCTGTATATTACGCCTGTATTGATGTATATTATTAATAAGTGAATTTCATTCCATAGTTGCAGTCAAACAATATTTTACATTAACAGAAAATATCACAAAAGTCATTGAGGATGAAATTACCTTTCAGAGTCACAAGCAAATTAACTCAAAAAGCTTAACTTTCAAAGTGAAGTGCCCACAGAACAGATTGTTAGCGATGCCTATCGAAATAATTAATTCGTAACCGGTCAAAGCTAGCCTTCTCTGCAAGACTGAAGTACCAGAGAAAGATTCCAAATCGAAATATATCAAATACTTAAAATAATCTAAAACTTATGGAACAAGATCAATTCTCTTAATTAATTTAAAGGCCAGGAGACACTATCATTCTACAATAACTCTCTTCGACAACCACGCGCAGAAAACTTTAATTCTGATCTAAGCAAATGATTAGAAAATTGCCGGTTATGTGCTTCAGAATTGGAGAATCAAACTAAAGTGAACCCAAATAAAGAAAATAAATAATAATTTTATCGTTATCGTTTATAACGAATTGTAAAGAGCTCAGATTCCATCCTTATGGCACTCCCAATATCGCTAATATTTTATCGAAATAGTATCCATTGTAGAAACTTTTGCCTAATAGATAAAAGTAGATTTACATTTATTACCAACGATCGTTAAGGGTACATTGTAAAAATGAATAATGTAATTCAATTTCGAATAATGATATCACATTTTCATATTACTTTAAGTACTATTAATTATTTAATATACTAAGTGATCATTTTGAACTGTCCTGAGTTTGCCATACTGATTTTAATATAGGAACATAGTGTAATTGGCAAGCCTTTTTTATTTATTTTTGTGGTTAGGTTTACTATTTAATATTTTTCTGTGATAAATATGAATGAAATAGGGTTAGTTTTAAGTAATTATATGAAAGAATTTTTTAGAAATATAGTAATTGCACTTTATTTTTTATCATGAACAATAAATACGTTACAACTTTATTACTGTAAAACATAATTCCATAATTATGTCACCAAATGAATACATTTCATAAAAGTTGTTCGAAATGTTCTCCGTTATTCTCAATGCATAGATTGACACGTGTTCTCATGTTATTGAACACATTGTGGAATGTTTCCGGTGTAATATTTTGGAATTCGATTGTAATTGCCTCTTCAAGTTCATCGAGATTATGCAGTCTGTTCTGAAACACATTATTTTTTAGATGGCCAAAGAGAAAAAATTGCAGTGGGGTTAAATCAGGAGAATTAACTGGCCCATCGATTTCGACTAATCAATCGGTCACCACAGTATCCATGGAAATAATTGATAGTTTGTTGCGCAATATGTGCAGTTGCCCCATCTTGTTGGAAGTACCCCAGGTTTAATTCATCTTCGTGAAGGCTGTTTATGAAGGGTTCCAATATTTGTTCTCGGTATCGTATTGCATTAATTGTATCATGAAAAAAAATTGGTTCAATAATTCGTCTTTTCGACATTGCAACCCAAACACCAACTTTGGTAGGACGGAGACTATTTTCAAAAAGAACATTCGGATTCTCTGTCGACCAGGTACGGTCATTTTCAGAGTTGATATACACCGACAAATAGATCCAAGCTTCATCCGAAAAGAAAGTGCTATTCACGTCTTCTTCATGTAATATTTCATTAAACCAGTTGCAATAATTCAATATCTGCTCAAAGTGATTGCCCCATCAATGTTATAGTACAGAAACTTTATATGGGTGCACATGTAAGTTTGTTTTCAGTGCCTTATGAGTACTTCCGTAGACAATACTTGCAATTTAAATACATAATGTTGTATAACAAATTACGTTTAAGTTAATTAGATCTCTTTACAAGTTTGAGCAGACAGCCTTCGTACATACTTTGTGGGAATAACTTCCATTCGCTGCCTAATGTCTGCGAGAACATCTTCAGCTAAAACTGTTTGTACTTTTTCAGGTTTACATTTACAAACACTCCTCGTTGCGTTAAACCTTTCAATCACCCTATTACAAAGACAAGTGAATGTTTCCAAGTTTATTTCTAGATTTCCATTTTCCGTAATCCGTCCTCTTGCAATGTTCCATTGCGAAAGTGCGACATTACGATAAACTTATCCTGTTGTATCTTAAAAGGCATGGTATACCAGGTATATTGTATTGAAATAGACAGAAAAGCGACGATAAAGCAATGAAAATGCGAAAGTACAAGACACTTCAATACATTATGATTTTGACATTTAACATGTAAATTTAGTATGGGCAATTCACGGAAGTAAATGTTTCCTAGTTTTTGATAATACTGGGACTTTCTTGTTGCCAACCCAGGACAATTCAAAATGATCTCTTTGTATAATATTACTGTAAAATAGTTTTCGATTATTTAAATAAAAGTATTGCATTTGTATTTAAATTTTAAAAGTAGACTTCAAATAAAAATAGGCGAACAATAATAAAATGCGGTCCTGGTTGTTAGACGCATATTAAGTGTAGAAACTCACTTACCATTGTGTTCTTTCTCCTTGTGTAGTGTCAATTTTTTAAATGACGCATGAAACCCAAAACGCTAGACAAATCTATTTCCACTGGAGTGTATGTATGAACATGTACATAAGAGTGTGTGTGCATGTGTGAGTTGACAGGGGACCGTAGCAACCCCCCAATATCAAGTAATTCGCTTTACATGTTACAGGGAAGGGGCGGTTGTATCCCGCATACAGTCTGAGCGGGTCAGAGGGTGAAGAATCGCCTCGACGTTACGCTTCCCAGCACACGTACCAACATCCTCTGTATCAACAGCCGGCCGGACTCAGTGACACCTCTTCGTCTGAGAACGCTTCGGACGCTACACTCACCGACTCGGAACTTGCCCTCGCCAGAGATTCAACCCTTCTCGTTCATAACGGTAAGTTCCAACATGACACATATGTTTCTGATTCTTACGTGCAGGAGAATTAACTAGACGTAATGTGAATGTCAACTTAAAACGTAATGCTCCACATAAAAAAATATATTAAATCTGACGTGATTGCAAAAATACAATCGTTTATATTCATATGCACCTCAAAAGCCGAGAGTACTATCGCCGCTTAACTCAAGTGGAGAAGATCATGGATTTGACGAAATCGGTTAGCCGCAGACTCCTTATACATAAGCCAGATTCCAAATTGATTATTTGATCGGGGATAGTAAAGGAGTAGAATACAAGTGAAAATATCAGATAGACAATCAAATAAACTCAACATTAACAGCGATATCACTCCATCTCCATGTGGGCGTGTAAAAATTAACAAATTTGAGCAATTATGGAAGTTAGTAAACATTTGATTGAGTTAACGCAAATTTCCAGTTAAGTTAAATAACGTCGTTATTTAACTTAACATCTATAAAATTTTCAATTAGGTGTTTTTCTATGTACCTCTATTACAACTATGAATCTGATGGATTTCTGTTATTTCTTTGAAGTGGAATTGTATTAAATGTGTTTCGGTGAGTTAACTAAATACAGTAAAAAAACTCATTGCATAAACGTGAAACCACCATAGCAAAAGTCAATAGATACGTATTTTAACATAGAAATCACGCTTTACTTCTCTTTAATAAGTTAAATGAAATCTTTCAACAATATGTTTTGCCAATTCAATTTTATATCCGTTATCACAACCAGGATGATCAACAATCTAATGCTATAATATAGGTTTGTACTTGAGTAATTGAAGGTATATACGCAGAGTTTTGATATTCATCCCAAAACCAACGTATTCGAACAATATTTTTTTTTAACTGATAAAGTGCTATGTGGACTTTGTAAAACCTATGACTAGACTTTAATTAATATAAAATTTACTAACGTGTTCTGTTTATTTAAACTTTACACCAATAATTTAAAAACATATAAGTAAAACAACGTTTTGAACACCTCCTATATTTTACGAAACCGGTTCGATCCAGCGGTTCGATATGCCACTGTAAAGAGATTTAGGCTAGGCATTTACGGAAGGACATGCGGCATATTACTCCACTACTATGATGATATTTGTTGGACATTTACCTGTGCAAATAAAGATGTTCTTAATTACAGAATAGCTCATGCATAAAACGTTTTGTTTTCAAAACCAATATGCTTTTCCTGCAATATCGCATTTCATTTATTATAATATAATACTATTAATCTTTATTTAGCAATTGCTATTAAAATATAAAACAGCTTCTTCAACACCAGTAATTATTATTTTCGGATTTCTTAATTTCGCTTCAGAAACTGCATACTTATTTCCAAATTTATTTATGACGTTTTCTCTTAATTTTTCTTTAGAATTGCTATCACTACATTTAATAGCGATACCACCTTTTCCAACAATTTTTATTGTTTTAATTCCAAGTGCTAGTATACTTGGATCCACTTTATTTTTAATATCCTTTTTTTGTTATGTGTGATTTTTGATCATCTTTTTAGGTTTAACAGCAACAACTATTGAAAAAGAAAAATGATATGTTATATTTTTCTTTTTCAATAGATATAATGTCTTCTTTTCTGCCTTATTTTCGGTGTTCGAAATAAACTCTAAAATTTTGTGAATCAGTATATTTTGTTCTCATATTGTTTGAAGAAAATCATTAAGTTTTTGATCCATTTCATTCACTTTTTGAACCACTTTCATTTTACAGCAAATATCGCAACATATATAATTTAATCCGTATCACTCAACTTTTTAACTGTTTCGTCCCTGACTGCAGCGCCATTACTATGTACCTCTTCCTTACATACGAAACACTTCACCATTCTTTCCGTCCTCCTAAATTCCACTCGGCAAACATAGCACTTATTGAATGACATATTTTTGTTGTTTTATATATGTTGATGCACTTAACAAATGGTTAGCCATCTATTTGATTCATCGATGCCATTCACTAGTAGCTAATATTTTTCTTTTCGACACTCCACTGTATGCAGAGCCGCTAAAATTCTGTCTTAACTCTTTGAATATTAAACTACTATCCATATAATAAAACATATATAAATATATAAAGATAGAAAGTACTTTTGGAGCAAATTTAACAGTTTTTGACCAACCTAATGTTTCAGGAAAAAGAAACAGAAATAATTACACAAAATAATTGGTACTGGTGTTAGAAAAATCATATAATCCGATGGAATTTCACAAAACGTGAACGTTCCCTAACAAACGAATCATGCGTTTTTCAGACAGACTGTCATATTCGAGAATGACTGGATAGAGAAACGAGAGGGGGGACAATGTTCCACGTAACAAAATGTCAGACCCATTAAATATCCGACGGTGCGTTTGCGTCCTCGATAGATAAAATTCTCTCGAAAGCATCGTCGACGTCGTCGTTGCTTCATCATGCCCAGCGTTGCTGCTATCCGAACGTATCTAGCGTGTACTCTGTCGCCCTTTAATTAGCCTCGTTAATTCCGAACAAAGGTTATTGTGCGCGCTTTTGTATGTAAGGACGGACAGAACAAGAGGAAAAGGAGGACAGAGAAAACCTCTCCGTCCAATATAATATATACAATTGGCTACAGTCATAAGTTTCCAATTAAATTTAATCAGACGAAGTCGAATGGAATTTTGATTCATAAAATTTAGTTTTTTTTCCAGAGAGTATATTTTCAATGAGGAAATTGTTAGGGTAAAGTATATAATTTGGTTATTAGTAATTTTATATGTTACAGGCAATATAATGTGAAATACTTATAACCTAGCAGATTTTACGAAAATCGGTTTACATTTTCTTTCGTGCTTCCCTCAGTTCTTGTTGAATTACATTAATTGTAGTGCCATCTAATAGCGCCCAAGTGAAATAACAAAACTGTAGACTTAACACCAGATTCATTTAAATGTTTTTCATATCAGTCCGTTTTAATAAACAGGGTGTAGCACCTAAGATGCCTATGACCGTAGCTCCTCATCAAACAATATATCGAAAAAAGTCTAAGAGAAAAATTGTCCATAATTACAATCGCAATTTTCCTAAAATATTTTTGGTCATCAGTGCCGTGCCGTATTCCAGTGGCGTATCAAACTGTTTTTTTTTAAATATATATTTCAAGTGATTTAAGGAAAGAATATATTTTCTTTTTTTTAATAGAAAACTTGGAATTTCGATTATTTGATTATCCAACGATGTAATTATTTTATATGCTTCCCATTTGATATTTTAGAAAAAAATGACTATTTGCAAAGCCCAATCAAAATTTATCTTCTTTCCTTAAATCACTTGAAAAAAAAATTAAGAGTAGGTAGAAGTGGTCTTAGTCTATCCCTAAATTGGAAATCCAAACGCCGGTACAATTTAGTTCCTGCCAAAAAAATGTCGAAGTATGGTTTAATTGCGAAGAAAAACCGTTGTAAGAGCGAAACCGCTAAAGTTAGCGGTATGACGTTACATAAGAAAAAAAGTACTCTTCAAGGGCTTTCCGAATCAGCCATTAAAAATATATTGTTCCATTTAAAAAAAACATAGGTTTGATACGCCACTGGAATACGGCACAGCACTGATGACCAAAAATATTTTAGGAAAATTGCGATTGTAATTATGGACAATTGTTCTCTTAGACCTTTTTCGATATATTGTATGATAGAGGAGCTACGGTCCGAGGCATCTTAGGTGCTACACCCTGTATATTTTGAAGAGCGAATGAAAACTGTTCACTACTGTTCAGTATATAGGCTATTGAATAAGTAAAATTCATTGTTGCTTAGGCTTCTTCATAGAGAAAGCCTTTTCTTCAACGTATTTAAGATCTGTTGACCACTATTGTTTGAAATCCCTCATGGTGTTGCTGTTATTTCTTCTGTATAATCTCTTGGACTTGTCAACAAGGATATCGTGATATATCTGATTTATCACATATCAGGGAACGTCGGCGTCGGTTGTTGTTCTTAGGGTATTTTATTATGATCATTGATTAAAGCTATTTTGATTTACTAGCGCAATTCCATAGCTCGATTCCGTAGGTCCAAATTGGTAACATTGCTATCTTTTACAATAGTATTTTGTTTTCTAGAGATAAACTGATTTTTTGGCAAGCAACTAATTTACTTATTTCATTTTAAGACCTATTTGCTTAGTTTTTTTGCTTAGGTTCTTTCCAATTCAATTTTGTATCAAGATCAATTCCCTGGTATTTAACACAAGACATTGATAGAACTTCTAAATTGTTAAAGTATACTGGTGAATACTTGCTTCCATTAATCTTTAATTTAATTGATTTTCAATCTCAACCTGATGGCAGTTATAAATTCATCGTGGTCTATCAGGACCATCTCACAAAATTTGTTGTGTTAAAGCCTCTAGAAACCAAACGCGCTGATGAAGTTGCTTGTCGTATTCTTGAAATATTTTTGCTTTTTAGAGCTCCTAGCATTCTGCAATCGGACAATGGTCGTGAGTTTTGCAATAAAATGATAGAAAGTCTTCGAGATATGTGGCCGGAGTTAAAAATTGTGCACGGAAAGCCTAGGCACAGTCAAAGCCAAGGTAGCGTGGAAAAGGCAAATCAAGATGTAGAAAACATACTTACCACTTGGATGCAACAAAATGGCACAAACAAATGGAGTAAAGGGTTGCAGTTTGTCCAGTTTATGAAAAATCGTGCCTATCATTATGGCATCAAAAGAACCCCTTATAAGGCAATGTTTGGTGTAGATCCAAAAGTTGGTTTAACAACGTCTTCTTTGCCTAAAGAAGTAATAAATTCATTGCAAGATGAAGAAGATTTAAACAAAGTTTTGGTAAACATGGGAAAAGAAACTGAAGAACCGAATCTTGCAGATAGTGAGAATAGTGATAATACAGAAGATTGTGAACAAATTGAAGCAATATGTGTAATTTGTTTATAAACCTTCTCATCAGACTGTTATTCGCTGTGCATTGACTGTTTAAAACCAGTTCATTTTACATGCGCAACAGAAATATTTATTAAAAACCCCGATGGGTTGAATCAAGATCGACGATGTCTGTTATGTCACAGAAAAACGTCAATAATAAATGAACGTAATGACGCTAGAGAAGGTTTAAGTCAACAAGCGAAAAAGAAAAAAACTCCTTGGCAGCTATTGGTTCAACAGTTCGTGTACAAGTTTCTGATGTAGACCGTGGAAGAGGAGATCCTAGGTCCGTACTTGCCATTGTACTAGATATTTCTGATGACAATTATTACAAATTGGGCACAAGGAATGGTGTAATAAAACAACTATATGCAAGATCTCAGTTTAGTGTATGCGATGAGAAACTTATATCCGCTGAACAAGTTGCTTCCGAAGAGATATCCTTGCGGGCAGTGGCAACTGCCCAGTCAACCGGCACAGGACAAGGCTTTAAAAAATGTTCTTGCACAAAAAAATGTGAAACAAAAAAATGTTTTTGTAAAAAGAATAATGTACTGTGCAATTCCAAATGTCATGGCAGCGGTCCGTGCACAAATAAATAGTAGTACCTAATATGTAATACAAGGTTTTCCTATTGCTTTTCACTATTTGTCAATTGTGTTCACGATTTAGCAAATGTAATTCCCACTTGGCAGCTTTGACAAGCGCTGCCAAAAGTGGGAATTACATTTGCTAAATAGTGAAACACAATAATTGACAAATAGTGAAAAGCAATAGGAAAACCCTGTAAGGCCTTATCGACAGAAAACTGTACATTTAAATGTATTTCTCTTTGTGCTAATAATATTGTTTAATTTTTTTACAATTATTTTTTTAATACTTTTGTAAAAATATTGTTCCAAAAATGTAGGAGTATCTATTATCTTTTGTGTAATGTGTTTTTTACAATTTGTTGTTTTTTTTGTAATATTAACAACTACTGAAGCTATCTAATAAATTCCTTAAGTTGTAATCTTGGTCCCGTCTATTTATTTCATACTTTCTTTTGCACGATTGCGTTATTTTACAGAATAACTAGGTTATATATAGAATAACTAGTTAAAGTATTGAAAAACAAAACTATTTTATGATTTACCTACCGTGGATCGGTATTTTATGAAATAACTAGTTATTTCATAGAATACCGGAATTATTCGCTTTAACGGTAACATATATAACAGAACACAGTTGATCCTAACACGTTTTACTGCATGAGGTACACCAGATTTGATGGATTAGAAATTATAGGCTTTTTTCATTAACTTTTGTTTTAACATATTTACCATCTAGGGGTAATTTGAGTAGAGTGTTAAAAGAATATGTGACAATGCTGGTTTGATTTTGTGTAAAAAGCCTTTATGCCAATTTTTATGTTAAAACTCCACTACATCCTCAGAAAGTTGGTGTTTGGTGCGCTATAAATAGAAGAAGGATTATTAGTCCAGGCTTTTTTAATAGCACCTCGACTGCACAAACATATCTACAGAAAATACCCTTACCTTTCCGTAATCAAATTTGTTGATAAACTAGCTTTGTGTTACTCTCAACAAAATGGCGCGAGAGCTTACAGAGGAGGTGAAACAATGAATATGATACGAGAAGTGTTTAGAAATCAATTAATTAATTTGAACACTGAACATGAATTTCCTCCAAATTTTTGTGTTCTTACATCATGTGATTTCTTTTATTGGCCCTTTATTAAAAAAAATACTTGTGCAATATTGCATAGACCTGCAAGACAGTATTATAATAAAAATTAATAAAATTAGAAGTAGTGCCTACTACAAAATATATTTGGTAGCTTTATTAGAAGGAGGTGCGTAAAATGCTTGGAAGAAGGTAGTGGACAATTTCAACATCTTTTATAATTTATTATAGTCATTATTGTTGATAATTTATAGTACTACAATTTATAATATTTATTTTAAGAGTGGCGTTTACCAACAAATAGAAACTTATGCAACTTATATTACTCGCGGGACGGGTAGACGCAAGGGGGTGTGAGTAGGTGGAGGTTGACGATATTCGGTTCTGTCACAGCGCTTCGGTTTTATTGACAAATTCTGTCATAGATAAAGAAATATTATAGATAGGAAACATAATGTATAAAGAATGAGTACTTATGGAACTGTTGATGTTGTTGATGTTTTATAATAAGCCAATTTTCGCTTGCCCATAACTGTTATATTATTATACACTCGAATATTATAGGTATATATGACATATAAATGCGAGTGACAGTTTGTAATTAAACTGTCACTCGCATTTAAGTCTGCAATAGCCGACCGATTCCGATAGATTTTCGTCTTCGCTAGGACCGGTAGAGATACCGTAAAGTGGGGATAGACGACGCGAAAAATCTCGTGTAAAATGTGTGTGACAATGTTTACTGTTTAATGTTTTTTATCTTTAAAAATAATTACCGACATAAATTTGATTTTTTGTTTATATCGTACATCAAATGTGCAGCTGGCGCGTAAAGGTCGTTTTTTTTCTTTTGTGTACCAGCCTTAGTTAGTAGACATTAATCAAATTCATGCATTTTTTTTTGTTATTTCTAAAACACATAACTTTCTTAAGGGGAGGGTAGGGTTAATTCGTGCAAAAAAAGGCATATTTTTGTGAATTTTTTTTGACGACACAGTTGAAATCTATGCATTAAAGCCAATGGTAAAATATAAGGAATAACATTTGAAGAACATTATGTGAAATTTTCATGAAGAAATATTAAAAAATTCGGCAATGGCAGCAATTATTTTGAAGTGTCTCGAAAAAAAATTGAATTGCGGTGCCCCTCATAGCTGGATCATCTGAAATGAAAAAATCGAAGTTTTTTCGTTAGATAATCGTTTTCTTCAGGTAACGCTGGGAGGGTTTTTCGAAATTTCTATTTTTCACTTTTCGGGAACACTTTGAAATGAAAAACACGATTTTTGCGGAAAAAATCGGCAAATTTGTTATTGTAAAATCAAAAATATCAACAAATTTGAAAGAAACTCTCCAGCGTTACCTCGTAAATTATGTACAGAAATAGTCTTCAAAACTACAAAAGGATCGGTGCAGTAGTTTTGAAGTTATGAGGGGCACCGACTTTGAAAACGTGAATTGTGGGAAAAACGCTTGAAAGTTTGAACAAATTGGAATAAAACGTCCATAAGCCAGTTCTATCGACTTACCTCACACTGAATCATCGATGCCAGTCATTGACACTGACTAAATAAACAGTAGACGTCAAATATTTATGTCTTTTGCATCACTAACCCAAATCTGTGGATTCTAAAATTACAAAATGAGTTTAAAAATGCGAAACGGCGATGCCTTAATTTTCGATAGGTAAACGCCTCTCTTAAGGTTACAATCTAAACACTATACGAACAATTAATCTCTTTCAAAATTATTTTAAGCCATTTTTTACAATAAGTTGTTGAATGTTAATACTAAACTAGTAGAAAAATTACTTAATTTGTATTTTTTACGTATTATCACACATTAGACGAGCTCTATTACCATAATTAAACATCATATTAGTCGAATTATGTAATTTCTTCCAAAATAAGAAGAAGTATTATTTTTCATCAAGAATTCTCTAAAATATCAAAACGTTTAATTTTAAATTTGCAATTTAATTATTCCTACTTACTAAAAGCATTTCTTTACTAATTTGTGTTAATTAATATGGCAATATTATATAAAATAATTCAAATTTACTAAAGTTAACTGAAATGTTATATATAATATATAATTTTATCTTTAACAGAGTCTCGGATATTTGTGAAGGCCCGCTGTGTTTGAGGTAAATTGATTGGGAATTAAGTAGCTGCTAATTACGGTGGGTCCAAGAACAAAGTACGTTCCGATAATTAAATTCTCCTCGATGATTTACGACTTAAACAAACTCGCTTTCCGTATAGGTGCTTATTTAACAAACTAATTTCCCCTCTGTTTCCTTTAAATTGCCTCCTCGCTCATTATATCAGTATTGTCGGCGACCGCATGCCTAGGTGATGTAATAATCCTATTTCGAAGTCCTTTGTATTTGTTTGATATTATTATGTTATTACCTGCCATAGAAATCAATCAGAAAATTAACCAATCCCTTCTTATAAGTAAGAACAATGCAGTTTTTGAGAGCATATTTTTTGTTAATTAAACAACGATGAGCTTTTAATTATTCATGATTGATTCCTCGAAAATAATACCCCCAAACATATATACATAATATAAAAGTATATATCACCAGCTCTTCTTCTATCTTAAGTGCGAAACACTAACGCAATAGGTCTTGTAATTATGGACATATCACCGAAATATTGAATGAAATTTCGGACGATTATTTTCGGAAGTAAGCAAGCAAATGAGAAACTATGAACGTATACTGAAGGCAAGAATATATAAATATAATTTTACCGCCTAAAATTGATTTCGCTAGTTATAGGTTGTAATGTGGGCTTGGGGTCTGTTTAAAATTTCGTTTCTCTCTTTTTGGAATAAGATATAGTATGTTATATTTAATATGTATATCTAATAAAAACAATAACCAATCGTAGGTAGCATAAAACCTGAAAACCAGAATATAAATCAAACATTTGTAAAGCTTAAAAATATCGACAAAGGACAAAGTATTTACCAGTGTCAAAAGCAGCCAGAGAAAAGAAGAAATTCATTAGTTTTATGAAAAATTTGTAAATACCTATTTAAAAAGTTCCTATTGCGGCGTCATAAAAGAGAGCTATTTCCATCAAGAACGAGCATCAGCGGTAGTACCCGAATCGAGGCGAGCGTCATTTCATTATAATCAGCGGAGAAAGTGAGATTAACAACTCATTATTTTATTGGGCAATTGAAATTGAAGATATGCGAGCATATGACCAGTGTTAAATTATTTATTCTAAAATCTATTATTGTATTCCTGTAATATACTAATCAGCTATTGAAGAATAATTTAATTATTGTAATTTAGAATTATAATTCATTATTGTTACATTTATACTGATCAAACAAACATTATTAATTTATTTAAAAGTAGAAGGCATTTAATTTATTTTATATTATTAGCAAAGTATCAGATTCTTATTTCCTCCAGTCTTGTGGCTCAACTAATAATTCAATTATCATAACTATTATAAGTTTAAATGTACCACATTTTTAAAAGCTAGAAATAACACCGCACCTTCTACACAATCTGAGAATTAAGAGAACCCCAAGATAAGTTTATGATAAGCTTTATAATCCAAGTAAGTACCTACCATTATCGTATATGTTCAGTTGATGCGTAGCAGTTTAGAGTCATATTAATGCGAAAAAGCTAAAACGCGGGAGATTTAAATTTGTCACATTCAAATATTAAACCATTCCATACTTGACCAATCAATTTTGAGCATTTAAATGACTATTACTAATGGATAATTCATTTAGAAGTAATTTTTTTCAAAAATAAAAATACACCTATATTACATTCTTATAAGCAGTAAAGAAAAATAAGGTGTGGCCACCACACGACTTTCTTATACGTGTGAGCATTTCAAATTACGCAAAAGTTGTTCCAAATTAAGTTTTAAATACTTTTATCTTACCTTAAATGAAAATTTTAAGAATTTTTTATTCAAAATCATATTCTAAGTATTTCTATTCTCTTAATAAACCTCTATATAATGCATAATACGAGATATTTGAAATAACTGCTACTCGTTAAGAGTAAAGGTGTTACTTCCGGTCCGAAATTTAAAATTTCATTTTTACAAAAAATATTCCAAATCCAGCTCTAAATACTTTTGTACTCCTGATAAATATATATAGAATGCATAATTTCTTACATATTTGCAAAAAATCCTAAGAGTAAAAGTGTTACTTCAGGTCCGAATTTCGATTTTCTTTTTAAGGATAAGTATTGAAAACCAAGCTTTAAATAGTTTTATACTCATAAGGTATTTCGCTAGAAAGCATGACTTGCGAGATATTCGCAAAAAATTGATTTTCGATCCTAATTCCGTTAGGAATTTCGAAAAACTTTTTTAATAACATTTTTCTCAAAGAGAAAGGGAAGAGCCTTTTTTAAAACCCACTTTTTCGGTATCAGCGGACTACAAAATGTGGACATCTGCAAAAATCTAGAGTTCGAATATTTTCATTTTACTTATACGTAATATAAGGAAGTATTGTGATGACAGAAATTCCATATTCTAAATTTTGTATTTTACGAGTGTAGGTACTAATCTCCTTCTTGAGATCTGATTAAATTTTCCGTAAAATCGATAAACCGGAAGTAGTAGTTTACTCCAGTGAAAAAATCGGGTTTACCAATATTTCCTTTCGCTACAAAGTTTAAACAAAATTATAAAGAATTCAAATGTAATCAAAATTAAATTAAATTTGAAATGTATTTTATTTAAAAAAATTTTCGAAATTCCTACGGGAAGGAGATCTTTTACGATTTTTAGCCACAGTCTCCACACATTATTGGATAGGTCTTTTACCTTTATTAAAAATCAGTTTTTTGTAAATATCTGGCAAGATATGCTTTCTAGGAAGGTACATTACGAGTATAAAAGTATTAAAAATTTAATTTTCAATACAATTTTTATAAAAAAAATTCAAAATTCGGACTGGAAGTAACACTTTTACTCTTAGCGAGTAGCACTATTTTTCGAATATCTCGCAAAGTATGCATTTTATAGAGATTTACTAAGATAATAGAAGTACTTAGAATAAGATTTTGAATAATTTTTGTATTTAAAATTTGGAGCTGAAGTAACACACTTACACTGTTGAAACTCTCATACGTATAAGAAAGTCGTGTCATGGCCACAACTCATTATTTATCATACAAAAGAACAATTCCTCACATATATTTATTAAATATTATTTCTTTCAAATGTTGGCTGAACTGCGATTAACACGGTGTGTTACCGAGCACAAGATGCTATTTTGCTAAGCTTTCGGCATACTCATAACTTTCAATGATCTGATCATTAAAATAATAATTTGTTTAAAAAAAATTATCTGGTAGATGCTCATGTAAACAAAATTTAGTTTTTTCAATTGCGATCCTAGAAAAGATCACATAAATTTCCATTTCAATCATCCAAAATACAACAAACAAAACGATCTAGCATTTGAATTAGCGTAACATTGTAGCACACAATATTTCATCCAACGACGTGTTTGCTTTGGTAACAAGACGGGCGGCAGTAAATCATAACAAAAAGAAAATTATTTCAAAACGATTTGCAAGCACATTTTCGTGGCGAAAATATACATTTCGTTTTCTAAGCGGAAATAACGACCTCGAAGGGAAAAAAATCCGGTCGGTATTCATTTTCAGATCCTGCCATTCCCTGGCATCGATAAGAAATGACTGATAGTTACAACAGAATCCTATTATACACGGTCAGAAGTCGCCCGGTAACGGAGCGAAAAGTTATCTTTTCTTCCATTGTCCCGCTATTTTAACTGACGTTGTTTGGTTGGCGATAAGGGCGACACGTGACCGCCCCCTCCTCTCACTCCGCCGCTCCTGGCGGTGCTGATTTGCAACACATTGACGTGACAGGAAAGCGCCACGCGTTCGACTGTTTTAAAATGGGGGGGTTCGATCATACGGCACACGCACATTCATCAAATATCGAGCACACGAATGAATTGAATTAATTACGGGTAAGTTAAAGAGAAAAAGAACTGTCTGCAGTTTATTAATTGCTTTATTATATTTCGTTAGCGCTAGCTCAGTAGGAAAGTTAACGATAAACAAGGAAGTACCTTTAGGGAAGGTTTAATTATAATTGTGTATTTTAATTGATTGTTCGTAATAGGTTCTTCAGTTTGATGAATAGGGTTCACGTCTAGAAAATTTATATGTTTAAAGATGTTATATGTAAATTGAGCTAATTGTGAAACGAACGATATAACTGTTTTCATACATTTCAGGAAATATCCCGAAATATACTATTATTAATTTTGCGAATTCTCGCAAATTGTGCTGTTTAACCCTTTTCCCCAACTTTTTTTTTATGAAGATTTCGCATCTTTAAGTAAATTATTAGGTAAATAGACATTAACATTGTTTGCAAAATTCTATTCTTTTTCTTCTTTCTATTTTTAAATTAGAGCAATGGGATAAATGAGCAGCACTAGACTGTAACTGCTTTCGGAGCAACAAGATAAAAATGACCAAAACGGCCCATCGATGAGATGAACATGCGCAATGGGTACTGTTAATAAAATCAAAACTTAGAAGTAAAGTTTAATACAACATAATGGTAGAAAAAGAACTTTAAAAATCAATCCAGAATTTTTCAAAAGTTAATAACATCAAAGGGCCAAACTAACACAGCCTAAATAATAATAAAAATTTATTAAACATGTTAAACATAATAAAAGTTAACGAAAGTACAACTACAGATGTCGCTTGATTGCATAAATTAGTATTTACACATCCAAAGTCATATGAAAAAAATAATATCCCGGCCCTGACACATATTTCATGCATCGACGACAGAAACCCGATTAAAAAAATACATATTGTATGTGAATTTAAACTGTAACAAATGAACTTAAATTGTAGCAGTAAAGTTTAATACAAAATAGTGGCAGAAAATCACTTAAGCAAAATATTTAAAGCGAAATTAATATTGTAACCTAAATTTTCTCCGTAACAAAATGTCTTGTGGATGAGAGGCACATGCGCTATCGGTATCGCTAATAAATTGTAAAAGTAAAGTTCAGTTTTTATTAAAGAGGTTTGTATCGTGTAGAGTACCCTGCTGGAGTATTTTATGACCTTACACATGCTTTCGATTGCATAAATCACCGGCTTCTGCTTGACAACCTGTGTATACGTAGTGTCCGAGTGGTTTGCTTCGTATTTGTCTGAGCGAACACAGTGCGTTAGGATATACCACAGGAAGGATAACATGACTAGAAATTTCTATTTCTAGGTTTTGTCTGTGGGCCTCGGTGTGCCACAGGGATCAGTTCTCGGCCCAGTATAGTTTTTGCTTTTTATTAATGACTTTGTATCATACGTTAATGCTCAAGTATACATTTATGCTGACGGTACTGCTGTGTTGGTTTCGGATTCTGACCCTGTAAGCGTCCGTGATGGCTGGTGAAGTTCTTAGGCGATTCTGTCATTGGTTTCACAGTTATAATTTTTTTTCTGAATCTCTCAAAGACACATTTTGTGATTTTTCATACGGCGTAGTTCAGGGCGGTTTTTGACTTAGATCTCGCTTTTTTTTATATACTGGTATTAGCCATCAGTCTAGTGTTAGTTTTCTTGGAGTGACACTTGAAGAGTGTTGAGACTGGAGGATTCATTGTGATAAGTTATCAAGTATTAATTCTTGATGTTATCAGATTAGAATACTGAGGCATTTATTATATACTGAAGACCTAGTCAGGTTCTATTACGGGCAAGTTTTCTCGCGCATGGCATATGAAATCATCCTTTGGTTGATCATCTCCTTATGCCAATCAAGTATTTCTTGTGCAGAAGCGCGTAATTCGTTCTGTTGCCGGTATTCATTCATTCAATTACATCTTGCAAGCCATATTTCAAGCAATACAACATTTTGCCTTTACCTAGTGTATACATTATAGAACTTTTGATGTATATTTTTAAAAACAAAAAAGGATTTAAGCAAAAACTATGAAATACACGCATACAATACTAGGCAAAGAAACGATTTCAAGTTGCCGAATTACAGAATAAATATTGCCAAGAGGTCAACGGTGTCCATGAGGCTATACCTATTTAACAAGTTACCAGATAAATGCCCACGAATTCAAACGGAAACTGCCCCAGCTTCTGCAGATTAATTGCATCTATTCGGTGCAAGAATTTATCGCTGTTTCTGAGCAGTGGCAACTTTTGGTTATGTTGACATATGATGTTAAATGTCTAACTGTGTACTCTGCCATTTTGTATTGACGTGTCACAAAATATGTATATTCATATGTGATTAATTAATAAACTAAACAAACTAGTACAAAATAATAACAGAAAATCACTTTAAAAATTATTCCAGAATTTTTTAAAAATTCAACATCAATAGGTGTAATTAACAGAGCCTAAATAAGTATGTAATAATGTATTACATGTTAAAGATAAAAAAGATAAACAAAAAAGTACAACTACAGATGGCGCTTTAATGCATAAATTACTACAGTGACTTGATATATAACAGTGGCCACACATAACATTTGGCCGCCATCTTGTGTCGAATATTACGTAGAGGCAAATGTGAATTTGGGATAAAATGTTAATTTTAACATATATTCAGTTTATTATAATTAATAAGTATTTAGTTATTATTAGTACATGAAATACCTAAGCGTTTGAAATAGTGTAGCTACTTATTTTAGAAAATTAATGAAAAGAAAACACATTCAAAAATTCATTTCTTTTATATGTAAATTTAAAAATTTGTTATAAAAAATGAATTACATGTGTACATATTTATCTACATTTTCTATAACTCACAAACTTCTATTTAACAATATATGTCTTAAGTTGAAAGCTTCAACTCATTACTACAATATCTGAACATTAAATTAACAAATATACATACATTCTTGATTCAACTTGGGTAGAATTTACTAAAAAACATCAAATTATAATAGCATACAGCTCAATGCGCAGCATATATATTTTTAACACTTTTAATTTTCTTCTTTCCTTTAATTTTTAACATAAAATTTCTAAACCTTACAAATATTCTTTTACGCATATTGTGGCAATTTAAAATATGCTGCGTGTTAATCACTTGGAACTGACTAATGTAAAATTGCAAAAGATTTATATTTTGATTTATTACGGCATCATAATGTTTAGGAAATATGTTTTCCATTTGTACAAATAAATCAAAAGTACTGTTATTACAAAAAAATAGAGATTTTTCTTTGAAACATTCAATGCGCGTAACTTGGCAAACTGCAAAGGGCAAATTATTTTCGACCCTACTGATGTTAAACATTGACTACATGTCCTCGAAGTGCGCTTTATCCTTGTTATTAAATAACCGCTAACATTATACAATGAGTTCATCTCACTATTACTTAGTTGTGCAACATTATGTGTAATGGTCGGTAACACTACTGGATCATAAATTTTCTCTTCTGAGTTTCTGATTACATTAAGAAAATCTGAAAGAAATTCGCGTTCATCCTTGTAGTAGCTTCCTTTTCGTCACATTTTTTAATTACTGTGGCACACAAATAAGTTTCAAATTATTTTTAAATTGCAATGCTGTTGGTATAACTTGTTTAGCCCGTACAACACTAAATAAATTTTCTAGACAATCTTGTGTGAATCTCGATGTCAAGAGGAAATCATACTTCTTGGTATCCAAAAATTCATGTTGCAAATGTAACATAGATTGTTTCGTAACAAGCACACCTGTTTGGGATGGTTTTCAAATAGACTTATATCCTACAGTCATTGTTGCAAATAATTTCATATAATCTTGCAGAAATGCAATCAACCCTCACTTTCTCCCACACATTAGCTTCAAAATGTGTTTCACATAACACACTATAGTCAGTCGGTTTCCAATTACCACGTTGCATGTTTGCAGCCCACTCTTTCCTTCTTTCCGGATCTTTTGGAAACCATATGAAAATGAATCGTTTTTCTGAAGAATTAGAGTAACTAGCTGCAGCATAACCTGACATTGTAATATCTAAAATATAAGGTTATATCACTAAATATTAAATTACTAATTCTAATGCCATTTAAATTTTTAAAACTTTACTGTCTAGGTATGTATATTATATTTATATTTACCTTATTTTAATGTGATAAGTCAAGTAATATTTTATTTATCGATAGGCACTAAACACTAAACTCGGTCAATAATGTCAATTAACTGTCAAATAACTGAAGATAATAGGAATTCTAAGAAAAAAAAGTGGAAATAACTATAACCTGTGATTACACAAATAATAAAACGAAACTTTTTAAAATATACTTGACTATATGACTTGTCTACATAAAAACACGTTCAAAACGCCAGAAACTTTGACACTCGACTCATCATGGCGGATTTTTCATCAACCAATAGAAAATAGGCCCAGGCGCTGTCGTCACTGTTATATATTAAGTCACTGTATAAATTACTAAAGTCCCTAGATATATAAAGTACCGCCATTACCGCCATTTTGGCGCCAAAGAAGCGGCAAATTTAAAAATCTGTCCGTTTTTTTTAACTTTACAAATTCAATACGAGAAATATTGTATTTTTATTTTCTGAAAAATTCTTGTCTCATGCGGATGCGATCCCGAGCCGACCGCGTATGAAGCGAACATCTTACCATTGGACCAGCGAGGATATTTGAATGTGAGTTGTCTTATTGTCTATTTGTATATGTATATGCGTACGAATTACTAAATAACTACTAAAAGTCATCAAATCACCGCCATTTTGACGCCGTTATAATGGGACAAACCAATTGCGGTACTTTATATATCTAGGGACTTTGTAAATTACTATTTACATATCCAAAGTCATATGAGAGAAATCAATATGTCAACCTGCACTTTCACCGTAACTAACGCTTTTTTGAATAATTTGTACTTTCTATAGGCTGCTAAATTTTGATTTTGTTGGCCATACAAATAATGCAACAATTAGCAATGTTTTACAGATCAAAGAAAAATTGATTTTGGGAGTGCAATTCGTGACATGAATATAATAACTTTCCATAAATTTGGTTATGACTTCATTGCAAATTGTGTTTGTATATAGATTTAAAGGATAGATGAATCCATAATCAATTACACTTCCGTAATAGAATTTCCTAGCCTTCGCGCGAACTACCTCCTTTATTATATAAAAATATTGTCCCTGTTGGTAGTTTGATATCGCGCACGACGAAATTGCAGAGTCGAGGAGCTACATAGCATCGCGGCCTGAGCAAAATGTAATAACGTCGTAGGTGTTGGTATAAGGTGCTGACAAAGTCGTTGCCATTTCTTCGATGTATGGGTAGCTTCCATTTCATATCAAGGCCACATCTTGGGGCGTAGACGGTACTACGCTCGGTTTATCAAAGGTGATTTCTTTGATGATGTTAAGCGACGGAGACGTCTAAGCATGTGGAAATAACGGCAATATATTCGGTTGGAGAGGCACGGGGAAGGCCTCGGTGTCACGGTGAGACGTTTCGCAAAACGGAGGCACTGCATCGAAGCAAAACATACGACGACGCTCTCTCAGAGGAACGACGGGATGGAGCGAGTAAGTGATAGGGTATGAAAAGGGATGCTGGATGGATATGACGAGAGTGAGATATGAACGGGAAGTGCCTTTAAATAAAATCGCGAGGTCTTCCGTCAAAAGAGAGTTTTAATAATGCCTTCCTGAAATAAAAATTCTAATTAATTTCTATATGATGGAGATTGTGCGGAGATATGTTCACGTTCCCTTAAGCTGGAATTGTGTTTGCGCTAAATTTAGTTATTTTCTTAAAAAAATATAACTTATTTATAGATTTCGTATATTATTGTAACGAGCGTTGTATTGTATTGTAATTACCTATACCCTGTCTCAGAATAACAAAAAATTGATTCAAATATCCCGCCAAAACATGAAACACACAGCTTAAAATGTAGTAGACAATTTGATGTGACATCATGACAATTGAGGTTAGAAGAATTATATTATTTTTAACTAAGATTTTAGCTGTTTTGTGTTTCATTTACTAAATGAAAGTAGTAGACTTTGTTCTGAGCGTTTTGAGGAGGATTGCCATTATAAATACATATATAATTACTATGCATTTTAGTGAATGTGTTATACCAACATGAAAATTGTGAATCAAGTCTATTTATTATTAAATATTTGTACCTGAGAGCAAGAATGAATCAAACCTTTTATCTTTTATCAATACGTCCTTAGGAACTAGCAGAAAAAGTTTTGCATATTGGTTTCTATTTTAAATATCAATAAAGAACTTATACAAATAAACCATTCGTATTTCTGTTACAAACATTGAGCAGGTAAATTTAAACAACCATTCTTGGAAATGTGAATCTTACATACAACAGTAATAAATATAAAAATTTATATCGGCTGAAGTTGCTTACACGACCTGCAAAGATAATTACATATACACATTGCTAATTACTATTCGCTACTTGTGTGTATGTATTTTGAAAATATGGAGAAAATTTTTAGTTGAATAATTTACACTTATACTCTTATAAAGTTTAACAAAATTCTATTTCTATTTTATATTGGAAATTAACAATAATTTAGTGTTCACTTCATGTTAAAAAGATTAAAAATACAACAATTGAGACAATAATTACAACAACAAAAAATGCCGCATAAATTAGTCTGATTCTCTTGTGCTGGACATTAATAAGTCACACACCATGACTGTTTCAGACATAAATAATAAATGGTTTCACAATCATCCATTAATCCATCTATGTCTCACATTCTCTTTGCTACTTTAATTACATGATCGGCACATTTATTCCAATTACTTATTTGTAATTGTCTGTTAAAAGTTCTCGTACAAGTGATATTTTGAACGGGGAATCTTTTGAAGTAACTTCACCTTCTAGTTGGGCCCAAATCATTTCAATCGGATTGCGCTCGCAATGATATGAAGGTAACCTGTGCAGCTGCCCTTTCCAACTTGGGTAATATTTGTTGTAGCATCCTTCAAAAATGTTAACGTTCATTTCATGAATTATACAATAGTCCTTCCCCCACATATATATCAATTCAGATCCTTGCGTATCTTTAACAGTAGGGCTTTTTAATCCCGTCGATAGGCTTTCAACAAAAGCTTGTCATGCACTCATTATACTTGCAGCAATCCAAACTTTTCTCTTTGTGTGTCCTTCATCCACGCGTGTTTCATCTAATTAGATATTGGACGACCATCATAATCTGTACTTGATTATTCCCAGATATTCTCCACCAAATATTTTCACCTTTTTCTGTTAGTACAGGTTTGACAGATTTCTTATTACGTCTGACATATCCGGTGGTATGGTAATGTAATTATTATTTGATTAACACTTACTTGAAATTAATGAGTTTCAAGAATCTGTGTAGAACTGCTCAGTTCATTTTTGGTATGGACTCATCTATAGTTATTTTTGCAATGAAATTGTAGGACGTTCGATTTTAAAAAAGAAACTATGCACTGCCGTACAGTGTTCTTGACAGATTCATCAAATTCAAAGTTTCAAATGCTTGATCACTTGTTCCTTAGGTCTTAAGCCGTCTGATCACTCATGTTCATCTTGTACATAAAAGTACGGATTAAAAATGTAAGATTCTAGATTATGGCTTGGTTATAAACATAAAATGACATTTTGGCGAACTTATTTTCCTATGTTAAACTTGCCTACTCAAGAACCAATGAGATACCTTAAAAATATACACCATTTTGGCGCGATATTTGAATCACTCCTTCTTCTTCTGATACAAGGTATAGGAGGGACATACGTATATTACGTATATACTATGCTCTTTGTTAAGTCACCTCACTGGTGATTTGGGGAAGAGCATATCTTCTAAGGTTACAGCTTAGCCAAAAACACTACGTTTAACACCCTTTTCTGTTTTTTTTACGAAACATGTATATAGATTTTTATATTTTTTTATATCTTCTTAATTTTTATGGTAAGGGATTTTTCCTTTTGAATTTTGTTTCAGATTTTGAGCCACAGTGTCCACTTAAATCAACTTTTTTATTAATTAATTTCTTAATAAATAAAACACTGGAAGGCTCATACAATTATCATTGATAAAACAAACTTAAAAACGTAAAATTATTAACAAACATGATCAAGTTAAATTACTGCGACTAAAAATAAACAGCAAAACAAATGACTATCAAAAATTAGATAAAACATGTTACTCTAGGATGTCCTCTAAATATCAATCTGTTGTAAAAGTGCCTCTATCGATAAAGACTAATTCCGTACGAGCTTCAAAAGAAATGCAAGCGCAGACCATTACTCCACGTCCTTGAAAACTGACACGATGGGAAAAATTACACTGAACATAACGCTCGCCTGGGCTTTTCCATTCGCTGGCTTCCTTCAACCTTTCTCTTACTGTCTAGTTACTGACACTGGTTTCACGTACTTCATGTAGGCTGGTGCGAATTTTTCCCGCAGTAAATGTCTTTTTCGTAACACAGTAGATACAATAAAACGATCTCACCGTTGAGAAGTTTATTTTTCCATCGTCATCCCGGTCTTCTTTAAATATACCAGTCTTCCTATAATATTTATACACTCGTTCAACTTTGAAATGACTAATCCTAAGCTTTGTTGCAATATATCTCTGACTTCGTCGACCTTTAATTAAAGGAAAACTTTGAGCTGCTTCAGTTTCACTCACACACATCTTAAGAGTAATCAAGTAATTTAAATTTTGGAACACATGTTTTTCACCAAAATAAAAAAGGTAAAAATTCACAAGATCTTTCTAACTGATTGAAATACTGAACACATGTAGAAAGATCAAATGCACAACGCACCCAATAATAATCAAATAAAACTGTACCAAAATGACAGACGAGATATTCTCAATTATTTTAAACATTACTAAGCCTACTATGCTCTTATCAAATAGTTACAAATAAGTTTTAACATTTCTGAGACAAAATTTATAAAATATTAAAGTGGATTGAATTTTTTACTCGCCAGTATAGGTTTATTAATTTAAAAAAAATTTCTAAAGATGAATTTACATTTAACAGATATTTCAATATGCAAGGCAATGTAAACCGCACTTTTAAATGTATTATTATTTTATTTATTTAAGTTTTTTTCATACCTACACTTATAATGTCCTAAAGGGGGATGATGAATATTTGACTAGCAAACTTGCATAACACTGTGGTATAAACGTCCTATGATACTCTATATCACCTTACCAAAGAGTAATTTTACACAAACATGGTGCTTATAACTAAGTAAGACTAATCTTAGCGAAGATAAAATTAAGAATTGTAGAAATGGAGACAATAAAAAGCACACAATGAAGAAAAGATGGAATATCGAGAGGGTGGCAGAAAAGAAAGAGATGTATGAAGAGAAAGTCACGAAATGATTAGCATAAACGACGGAGGATTAAAATGTGGATGGAGAATGGAGCAACATTAAAAGAAGTATGTAAGAAGCAGCAGACAAAGTTTTAGGCAAAAAAGAATAGAAAAGGTGACAAAATGGTTTGATGAACCCTGCAAAAAATATTTATAACAGAAAAAGAAGGTGGTGACAATAAAATTGTTATGAACAGGAAATGAAGCAACCTTATTAGAATCACTTAATAAGGCTGTTTATTGTCGCTATACGGGATCATAAAGCGGGACTGTACTTGGTTCTTATGAGGCTACTTACTTTTATTTGAATTGATTGTTCAAAGGAAATAAAAAATCTTACGAGGCAGCTAATAAGAATTGAAGATACAAAACACGGCGCAATTTTGTTTTTTAAACCTTGGATCTAGAAGCGTTCTAATGTCAAATACTTTAATTGGTGAAGCACTGGTTACCGAAGCATTGGTAGAAGAGACTTTAATGAACCTTGACTGAAGTTCCCATTGCAAAACAGGTTTTATTTCTTTTATCTATTTTGGTTCATCCTTATCATTCTTTGAAATGAAATTCTCCATCAAAGACTGCAAAATGGGCATCATCATTGAAATCGTCGTCGGCTGAGATTCTGATGACAATAAAGTTGCAGCTAACTCAAGGAGTTCCAATATTTTCAGTCACCTTCATTTAACATTAAATCTCCTGCCTGAGCTTTGATGGTTATTGTCCTGTCAGATAATGCGCTAATCAATGCTTCACGTTGTTCCAGTATCCGTTTCAACATAAAAAATATTGAATTCCAATGGGTCTTAACTGACTGAATGGGTTTGTGCTTTTCTAAATCCTAAATGTGAGTTAAAGCAGTTGTAGTGATGTCTGAGTACTTAAAGTGACCAACAATACTGCTGTATTTGTCAATAATGGGCTTTTCAATGCATACTTTGCGATATATTTGCTAAAAAACTGTTACTAGGTAAAGTTGAAAATGCTACTTCCGGTTCGAATTTAGACCATTTTTTTTTACAAAAATTATTCAAAATCTATCTCTAAACACTTTCATTCGTGATTAGTCTTATATGTTTGTATAGAGCGCATGACTTGCCAGATATTTGCGAATAATTATTTTTGTTTTTATAAATAAAAGTAAAAGACCTACTTCCTGCAGAAATTCCGAAAAATGCTTTTTATAAAAATTTGGAAATCTCGAGGTCGAAAATTCTCATCAGAATATATATTTCTTATACTACGCATAAGAAACTAGTACCTATTTGTTACATTTGGAAAATGGCTACGACTTAATTTCAACTACTCGAATATTTAAATTTGAGTATTCAATATAATTCTATATAATACTTTAATATTCAATTTTAAACATTCGAATATTTGAATAGCTAGTCGAATATTCAAATATTCGAAAAAATTATTCAGAGTTGAACATTCGAATGTTCGAATTATTCCTATTCAATTCCCGGGCCTACTTTTCACCGCAAACTTGTAATGAAAACGTGATAAGCTTTATGACTATATAGTACAGCATTTAAAGAGTATGTTAAGAACCATAAAAACATGTGTTACCTTCATCAACTACACGTGTTCATTAATTAACCACCCTCTATAATAACAATAAAAATAAAACGAATTGCGAACCCAAACGACACTCAATACTTTCACGTGAAATTTAAGAAAACACCGTTGCTATTTGCTCAGTGTTTCCCTGGCGTACCTAACTGTGTTTGGGCAATTAAAAAAGAATAGAAAATAAATATCGCAGTTTGTTACATTCACACGAGGG
The DNA here is from genome assembly GCA_963170755.1 of Amphimallon solstitiale. NCBI lineage: Eukaryota > Metazoa > Arthropoda > Insecta > Coleoptera > Scarabaeidae > Amphimallon > Amphimallon solstitiale. The sequence continues at coordinate 90,705,652 of OY720678.1, read as the reverse complement.
CTGACTCGATTACGTTTTAGTTAAATTACGAGGAGAGGGACTTCCCCTACAAGCTACACTACCTACCTTATTTACCCTCCGGTCTCATCTGCATATAGATAGAAATTTTATAAATTTTGAAGTTGTTTTATTTAGTGCAAGTGCAGAACTGTACACATTCTCTCTCTCTCCCTCTCTCTCTAACACACACACACACGCACACACTTTACGATGACTCGTCAAGATGCAAGTTTTTCATTTTCTAAAATGTATTACGCGAACCAAAATGATCTCGTCGACGGTGTTTCCAAATTGGAAATTTAAATTGAATCTCGTCACGGTAGAAAAAACGCTGTCTGCAGATATTTCACGTGATATTTGGTGTCATATGTATATAAAATGGCTGGGCGCGTTGTTACGCAATTTGACGAAAGAGAAACCCCATGGTGCGACCGATTTAATATTTCCGAAATAAGTTTAAACATCCGTAAAGTTGATTTGCATTCTTGCGTCTTTGTTGCACGCTAAAATCTTAGACAAAAGCTTCCAAAAATAACGTTGAAACTCTTGAACGACGTGGCAATGAACTCATGTACATGGCGATAAAATCGTATATGCTGACCGCAGTAAGTAAAATAATATCCAATAAATAAAATAAAGTTTTCCATGAAGATGTATATTATTAGTACCTACTTGAAAGCAAGCCTTGGCGGCTGGCCCGAGAGGTGTTTACTGATAGTCAAACGTATGATATGGACGACTACTACTTTTGCACGGACCATTGACGTATTATTAATCAAAAATATCATAAATACTCGATTTTTTAGCAAAATGTATTGAAGAGTAAATTTCAAAACAAACAATTATAATCATCATGACAAGTTTAAAAATAACTTTTTGAAATTTATACTTTTGACGGAATGCAGGCATGTTTGTTCGAGATATTTCTGCAATTTCAAGAGTGTTTGTTGTACTGTTGGTAGTATATAGTCCTGCAAATTGTGTGTCATGAAAGAGTGTTTGCAATGTAATTACTGATTTTTAAATTATTTAGTGAGCCGATTTCAAATATGGCGTTCATTTTTATCATTCACGTAAGAATTTTTCCCAAAATGGGTTTGAACATGTGGAAAAGCGTATTTTACACCTTCTGGTTAAATGTATTTCTTTTCAGCATATTTATTAAGTGTGTTATTTACAAATTTATTATGTATCAAAGTATTGAAATTAATTTTCCTAAATTATCCTGGCATTTATAGGTCCTTATTCGGTTTTTTCTTTTCCCAAGAAAGTTCTTTTGGGATTTTGCCTTTTGTAGGCAGCATGTAGGTCTTCTCTGTAGAGCATCCAATAATATTCCGCCATCGTATTGACGTTTCACTGAACTTGGTATCTCTTTTTCATCTCCTTGATATATTGGTGAAAGCTTTCTCGCCGTTCTTCAGTAACAGCACTAAGTTTTCTGGAAGGTAGTCTAAATTCAAATTTAAGAAAAGAACCTTCAGTCTCATCCAACAACCCAAGTGCTCACATTTTGCTGTGATTTTTTTTACGATACATTTATAGTTTGTCTCCTTAAAGTTCCCGAGGACTTTTTTAGTCTCTTTTTCACTCATTTCGATTTTACTTTCGTGTTAAAAAATAAGGACTTACGAGGACACCTTCCTTTACTTTTGCTCCTGAGAGTCCTGGAAACTTGTGGCCCAGGCATTTAAAGAACTCTTCTTGATAAAGCCTGAAAACCAAACCAACCAAATTTTTTTTCATTACATATTTATGTCTACGTTTAAATGCTTTCCTCGACTGCCACTCTTTTTTGATCCCATCATTGTCTTTATCCCGATTGCCTCATTTACATAAGAAGCAAGGGTATTAGGTGTATGCTGCTTGTTATCCAAGAAGTATGGGAAGCATTTATAGATCACCGTATATGGTTCATCCAACATATTTATACCGGGTGTCCACACGAAAACTTTATATTGAATTATTTCTGGTGTTTTTGAAGACAAAAACTTGAAATTTTGGGTAGTTGTTCAGGATATAGGGGGACAATGAATAGTGTATTTCATACCGCCCCATCGGGTCACCCGCCGCCGCCGGCCAATCCCACTCCAATATTTTAAATGACACCCTGTATTTTTTTTAGTGGTTTTGAAAGAACACAATTTTCTTGATATTCCTATGTGAAAAAACTAGTGACACACATTATGACATTTATGAGATATTTAAATTTAAAAGTTTCAGATATCAGAAATTATTAACTCCGAAAAATCATAAGTTAGTCATGGAAATACTTAAAACAAGATTTATTCACAACATTTTAGTTAAATTAAATGTTCAAATTGTTCACCGTTTACATTTAAACATAAATAAAGTCTATTTTCAAAAGCATTTCTAACATTTTCGGACACTTGTGGCGTTAAATTTCGACATTCCTCTGTTATTCTATTACGTAAATCAGCTATTGATTGTGGCGGTGTCTTATAAACAACAGACTTCAAATGTCCCCACAAAAAGAAATCTAGGGGAGTTAAATCGGGGGAGCGAGCTGGCCATTCAATAGAGCCCCTACGTCCAATCCAATGTCCTGGGAAAATATTATCCAAATAATTCCTAACGTCTAAACAGTAATGTGGCCCAGCTCCATCTTGTTGAAAATATAATTGCTCCTCCTCTATTTCATTCAAGTTTTCTTCTAGACATTGTATGATAAGAGGATGTATTAGCTCTTCCAAAAATTGTAAGTACTTAGGTCCATTTAAATTTTCCTGGAAGAATATCGGGCCAATTACTTGGTTATTAAGAATTCCAGCCCATACATTAATTTTTTGGGGATATTGTGTGTTGCCTTCTCGGAAAAATGGGGTTTTACGTCGCTCCAATATCGACAGTTGTGTCTATTCACAAGACCATTTAAGTAAAAGCAACTTTCATCACTAAAGCAAATACTTCGCAACACATTTCCATTTTGCCGAATCATATCTGTCATTATTTCACAAAATTCGACTCTTCTGTCGAAATCACCGTCACCCAACTCTTGGTGAAGTTGAATTTTATATGGGTGCATTTTGTTTAATTTTAATATCTTATGGCAGGTTGATTTTGGCACTCCCGAAACTTCGGATAATTTTCTCAACGAAAGCTTTGGGTCTAAATTAATATGCCCAAGAACTGCTAGTTGCATAGCTTCATTTAGTACACCACAATTATTCGTATTCCGTTTTTTATTATTTACAGATCCAGTTTGCAAAAATTTTTCTATTAGCGTTCTGACATAAGCAACAGATACGTTTCTGTTTGGATGGTTTTCATTGAATAACGTCGCCGCTTGGGAATAATTTTTGTTTGCAATCCCATACAAAATCACTATTTCAGTTCTCTCTTCAAGAGTATAAACCATTTCAGCGAAAAAGCCGAAACTTTAAGAACAATTTTACAAGTATTAATATTAATGAAACACAAAAGTCACAATTTTGACAATTCTAATTTAAAGCAAACTATTTCCATGACTAACTTATGATTTTTCGGAGTTAATAATTTCTGATATCTGAAACTTTTAAATTTAAATATCTCATAAATGTCATAATGTGTGTTACTAGTTTTTGCACATAGGCATATCAAGAAAATTGTGTTCTTTCAAAACCACCAAAAAAAAATACAGGGTGTCATTTAAAATATTGGAGTGGGGGTGGCCGGCGGCGGCGGGTGACCCGATGGGGCGGTATGAAATACACTATTCATTGTCCCCCTATATCCTGAACAACCACCCAAAATTTCAAGTTTTTGTCTTCAAAAACACCAGAAATAATTCAATATAAAGTTTTCGTGTGGACACCCGGTATATCAATTTGGTGAGAATCAAGGCCAAAATCTTGTACCATTCTTGTAACTACACATAACTCCCTAATGGCATTGAAACAGAGTTGCCGCCATTATTCAGAAGCACTACTTTGAGGCTTTTGTTTGACCAGTCAATAAAAAGCTTCCACTCGTTCACGTCATACTGTAAGTTAAACATCTCCGTCAATGTAGAGACGTTTAGAAAGGCACTAAATCATTTAATTCCAGTTGGGAAAAAGGTTGAGGCTTGCTGCTATCCGAAACACCGTGAAAGTCTTCATCATAAATCTGACCTTCGTCTTCAGAGTGTTCAGGATTGTCTTCTTGTTTCTCAATAAGTTTAGGTACAGGTATTTCTGAGCTATGAGTTGCAAGACGCACTGCAGACAGGACTTCAGGTGAAAAAATCTCTCTCAGGAATAGCAGTTATCACTAAAAATTTTTGGTTCCCTCCAGATCATAGAAACTCCAAGACGTGGATACTTTTTTGTACCTTTTGATCACTTTCACAATTCTTCTACAAACGCATAAGGCACTTTACTAGCTGTACATGAATTTATCTAGTTACCAAGTTCTACGCCGAAGTATGCATAATATACTTTCTTCAGAAAATCTGTAACATTTATTTGATGTTTCTTTACCACAAATTCCCCACAAATGTAAGGGCATCAGGTAAATTAAGATAAACGCTTTGTGCTTTCAAGTAGTACATTTTATAAGTTAAAATATGAAAACTGTAAAAATGAGTATACTCATCCGCTACGGAAAATAAATAACCTCTACAGGATATATAACAGTTCGATAAAAATTGCACTGCATAGTTTACAAAGTCTTCTCTCAAAGATCATATAACAACTGAACTGAGAGCAGGTAGTAAGGAATAGACAAGTGTAAAAAAGGGAAAGAGTTATCAACTGACACATTTCTGCCCACACAAAATGTTTCTAAAATTCTCCTCATGATAACCACATGGTCGTGGCGATTTTTAACGAAGGCTCTCGATGAAATGAAATCTGTCAAAAAATTAGTCACATATTATTACTCAAAATTTTTTTTGATTAGCACCAGAGACTGCCCTAAAAATCTCCATTTCTCGTCAGCAACGACGACTTATGACACTAAATGCTCGCCCCCCTTCCTTTGTAGATTTTAAAACAGAATGAAGTAGTGGCTACAAAGATCAAAATCTTCAATTTTGAAAAGATGTTAAGTGATGGGATATTTTGCCTATTTTTTCTGAAATCAATATCCAAAATCGCGATTGTTTTCTAAATCTTTATCGTAGTGCATATGACTTTTACAATTATTAACAATGTCATTGCCAAGTAATTAAAAAATTAATTAATTACGAAATAATTATGATTTCGAATCTATAAATACTACAAATATTTATTATTGAAAGACAAAATATTTTAGTTAGGAAATAATTGAAAATAATCCGAAATTTGTTGATTTTGAAGCAAAAATACCGAACATATACCTCTATATCATCTTGTGTGTTCGTATTCCTGAAATACGGTCTTTTCGGCTTCACTGACTTAATATTATTTGATCATGAATTATTTAGGTCTCTCCGACCGGAGTCTTCCGAGGACTATTTACATTTACGGAAGATCTTAGAATGCTGATAAGTGTACTGGATGGATAAAAGGAGCCATCCGTAAAAGAAGGCAAGTTTATTGTCAAACAAAGATATAAAACGAGTATTACAATTCCTTCTATTGCAATATATTATGTCAAGTACGTATGTATATATGTATTTATTATAATGATATAATATTCAATAATGGAAACAGAATTGAATTTTATTCAATGATTAAATTCTTTCAAAAATAAGCAATGATACAAATAAAAAGTCAAAGAAAAATATTTAATGTCAAAATTGTATATTATTTTATTTTGTACAAGTACTGTAAGATAATTTAGAAAGAATTTAAAAATAAACGTTAATATAGAACGATAACGATATAAAATATAAGGAAATTTTATAAAATTCATTCTTTATGTGGGTATACTTGAATGTAGGCAACCATTAATATAATATTTCCTGATAAAAGCATCTAGTAAGTAAGTAATATTACGGAATGATTATTTCTTGTTGATCAAAAAAAAAAAATTAAAAGGAGAAAATTTTTTTTATAAGGTAAATACGAAAAATAATGCTTTCGATTTTAAAATCATTTTTCAAGAAGAAATATGAAAAACTGACTACATAAATACCATAATATGCCCAAAAGTCTTAACACTCAATATTATAAATGTAAATGTCGAATGTGTATCTGATGAAAAGAGAAGTTCTTATATATATGTGACACTTAAGCTTGTTTAAAATATCTTTAGGATAACCATTATTAACAAACAAACCAAATATCTTTTTTAGGTTCTCTTGCAAAAAACCGATACCACTAATAAGTAATAAATTATTTTAATAAGAAATCGTTGTACATCTGTTATACATTATTTCCACACAATCATGATTATTTGATTCATAACCCGTATGATGTTTTTGACTTTTATGCTTATAAGTTTGACACCATTTTCCGTAATTATATTTTTTCATTTATGTGATTTTTTACTAATAGCTCCTGATGCAGTTATAAATAAATAAAGAAATATTGAGACTTTTAAGAAATTGTTTTAGTAAAGAAATTCTTACTCTTAAACGGATTACGATCGATAGAGTTGTATACATAAATCAATAAACAAAATATTGCGGATTCATTTAAAAATAGGAGGAAGAATGTCGCGTTATTCCGCTGTAGTGCAACCGCAGATACGTGTTTCAGACTCATTGGTCATCGTCGGTACGGTATAGCCATGGAATAAGTGGGATATCTTTAGAGATAGAAGCAAAGCAAGACCGTCAAATGTAATTACATCTGTTTCTTGACATGTTTCAATACGAATAAGAAGACTCGAATTCACTGCCCAGGTAGCATAGTGGTAGTATACCTGAATAGTATTTGAGAGGATTGGGTTCGAATTCACCCTGCGTAAATTTTTCCAATTAAAATTCATAGTTTATTACTTAGTGCAAAGTAGAAAAGTCATATTAGACGATATTAATATTTCAGTATCTTTATTTAATTATTTATTGACTGGTGGAGGAATTAACCTGTACCTTGTATGCTGTATTCACCGGATCTTAACGAAATGTAATTGCAATCCAATATAGATGATTGTATGAAGAGGACCATCAAAACCAGAAAAACGTTAAGTAAATTATAAACATGTAAATGAGAATTCTTTGATAACACTTTAAACAAGACATTGACTTAAATCTATATAAGATCGAGAGAGTATTAATAGAATTTGATATGATTCTTTGTAAGAGTAATTCTATTTTATATACATCATTCATGTAATTTATAAAAATAAAAGTATAGCCACACAATTTTAGTATAGTTAAAGTTTAACATATTATTAAATAAGATTGAGATTATGTTATTTTCAAGCATACTCACATTATGGATTTACCGATTGATTAGTTATCACAGAAGAATTTGAGAAATGCTTTTTTTGTCTTTCATTAAGCTTGAGAATTTTATTGACATTGAATTTATTGTATATATAATATACAAATATTTAATTATTACTTACCTCATTTAATACAACTTATCTGATACTGTATTTAACGATTCACTAATATAAATTGTTGTAGATATGTGTTTTGTGTTTATTTTAATGTCGACATAACCTTTTATGACTCAGCATATATTTTCTGCGTACTGTTTAAATTAGACAAACACATGTCGAGAAAAAAGAACGATTTACAAGAGTTAAAGATTTATAAAAATGAAATATTAAAGTAACTTTCATAAAAGAACCCAGACCCGAGATTAATATTTTTTTTTTATTCATGCTCATTGTTAATAATTTAGATCCGATTGAGAATAATTAATTTTGATTATTAAATTACATGGCGGTGTATTAAAGAATTTGGTTATGAGTGTGTTCAAATAATTTTTAAATAATGACATTCATAATTTAATAGTACCTACAGTAATAAAAGAAAATTTTATACAAAACCTTAAATTAATTTTTTTAATTTACAAATAATTAAATATAATGCTACAGTACAGTAAAGAACTGCATCGCGTATGTAATCTATTTTGTGCTTTTCTTCTGCCCTTTATATCTAAGTCTATGTTCACTATCTAACTAATAAATTTCAAGTTTCAACTTTTATTAGAGTTATTTTACTTTTTATCTCATTTCTTAGTATGTAACTGGTATTATTTTTGTTTTGCATTTATAAAGTTGTTGAGATGTAGCACTTCCTTAGCGATTATCGCTGTAACGTATCTAGTCTCCCACATCAACTTCTTTTGTAAAGTCCTTGTTGCAACATAATCCATAACATTTGTAGAGAGGAGTGACCTGAGAATCTCACATTTTATCTTGCCCTTATTGTACTCCTTTTACTTTCTTATACGTAGTATAAGGAAGTATTGTGATGATGAAAATGTTCGACCTCGAGATTTTTGCAGATGGCCACGTTTTGAAGTCCCCTGATATCGAAAAACTGATTTTTAAAATATGTCTCTCTGTGTGTGTGCCTGTCTGTCTGTATGTGTGTTTGTGACCACGATAGCGGCCAACCCGCTATAGGTATCAATTCCAAATTTTATATTTACGAATATGATCTCCCTCTTGAGATCTGATTAGAATTTCAGTAAAATTTAATTTTAAACAAATTTGTAAAGAATTCATATATACTCAAAATTAAATTTCAGGAGAATTTTATTAAAAAAGTTTTTCGAAATTCCTACCGGAAGTAGGTCTTTAATCTTATCGAATATCAGTTTCTTACGAATATTTCGCAAGTCATGCTTTTTAAACAAGTACGTTACGAGTATAAAAGTATTTAGAACATAATTTTCAATACCTTTGCATAAAGAAAATTTCAAAATGTGGACCGGAAGTAACACTATTACTCTTATCGAATAGCGATTTTTGTAAATATTTCGCAAATTATGCATTCTATATATATTTGTCAAGAGTACAAAAGCATTTAGAGTTGGATTTGGAATATTTCTTGTATAAATGAAATTTCAAAATTCGGACCGGAAGTAACACTTTTACTCATATGGAATAGCGATTTTTGCAAATATTTCGTAAATTATGCATTCTATATATATTTGTCAAGAGTACAAAAGTATTTCGACTTGGATTTTAAATACTTTTTGTATAAATGAAATTTCAAAATTCGCACCGGAAGTAATACTTTTACTCTTATCGAATAGCGATTTTTGCAGATATTTCGTAAATTATGCATTCTATATATATTTGCCAAGAGTATAAAAGTATTTACAGTTAGATTTGGAATATTTTTTTGTATAAATGAAAATTCAAAATTCGGATCGGAAGTAATACTTTTACTCTTAGCGAGTAACATTTTTTTGCAAATATCTCATAAAGTATGTATCATGTAGAGATTTATTAAGAGACTAGAAGTACTTAGAATAGGATGTTGAATAATTTTTGAATAAAATAATTTTTAAAATTGTATGATTTGAAACGCTCATACGTATAAGAAAGTCGTATGGTGGCCACACCTCATTTTTTCAGCTTGTAATACATACCTATTTTTGGCTCTTATTAAATATTTGGTGTTACCATATTACGCCTTTTTAAGCATTTGGAAGGTATTTCTGACTTACTCCATGGATTCCCATATATTGCGTATGGAGAGAATGTCAATAGTCAATTGCAATAAAATACATTCCACTATATTTAAAACCCTATAACATGTTAATTACGACCGATCAGATCAAGTTTGTATACCATTTCTTGTTTAGAATTGCATTAAGTTTTTTATTTTTATATACTGCTGTGGTACACATTTCTTTGGCCCTATTTTCATTAAAACTGTCAATGTGCAACGGAACGTACCCGGAAAGCGTGCTTGCCAGTTACCATAAAAAGTAACCACTCACGCAATTTTCCCGCTCCGACCTCATAACGTTTTTTTTTACGTGGATGAAAGATGGCGCCCGATAACTGCTACACTGCTACGGTAACCATTACCGGAGAGGTTGTCGTGGCACCACCGCCACACGGTCCTATTTCGGGGTGTACGCACGGAGCCATTTCTCCCGGACTCGCCTGGACTTAATAATCTTCGAAGAGAAGTATCGGCATGTCGGTTTCTGTTCCTTTTTCATCGCCTTTCTTCACCCATTTCGTCGAGATGACGGCGTAACGGACTTCCAACTTTTCGTTACCCCAGCAAATACTATTATGTTAGTAGTATATATGGTATGGCGACCCTGTTCTGTCAAAATTTACAATCACATCGCTTCGGCGTTCTTGCTCGTTTAACTTTCTCTTCCGTTTTCTTCCGACCCCGCTCACCGCCTACTAAACCCCCCTTTTCTAGCCCCCATTTAATGGCGGCATCGTTATGCTTTCCACTAAATCCCGTCCATTTACGTCTGTTTTGTAGTTAAGAATTAACGCTGATTTCGGCAGCCGTTTTCTCTTTCGTTAATGAAATCAATTTTGCAAGATTATTATCAACTTTATTTTGTATTAGTCAAGATTGCTCGATAGTACATATTACGGGAAAATTAAATACTGAACTAATAAAAGTGAGGTGGGTAATATTAACATTTCGAACAATCTTGACTAATATCAAATGCATCTATCATCACTAATCTCACTGAAATAACGCAATATATAAGCAAAGCTTTGAACCAACACCTTCAAGTTGATGTTAATTACGCTGACGTTGCCTTGCCTTTGCTGTCGGTTTTCGATTGGGTTGCTCAAGCTCTTGTCTTCATATCTTTGTCAACGGTCCTGCTACAGCGGATTCTATTCTGGTCACTTTACACCGACTTCAGGTGTTCAATTGTATTCATATTGTATTTCTTTTAGGAATATTGGTCCAGTTGTTAAGATTTTTCAACTTAATATCGAAGGTATATCCAAAGACAAATGTAACTACTTAACAGATTGGCGAAGGAAATGGAATTTATTCAAGTGGAATGTGATTGCGAGTTCATTTTGTGATTGCTGAGCTGAGATTGAAACAGTTAAACATATTGTTGAAGAATGTCCTCTAGCTAAATTTGAATTATTTATACAATTTTTTACACAAATAGTAAAGGGCTTAGTACACATCCTTCGTTGATTTTTATTTCGAATTCTGTAAATTCTAGATGATTTAGATTTATTAACAGGATAAAAGCAACTGAATTTTCAATAGCTTTTGTTTAAAAGAAATTTCAACATTTGAACAGGAAATAACACTTCTACTTTAATTGAAGAACAAACAAAAATTATGCAAATATCTCACAAATCATGTAATCAGTAAGGACGCCCGTGGACGTCATCAGCCTCTCGCGTCCGGTGTATAGTAATCAATTTAAACTTTTAAATAAAGGACAATTAAAAATTGTCACAGATTTATCACAGTATAGACGCATTTGGAAGTTAATTTGAAACTAATTTGATATAAAAATAATGAATCGGAAGGATCACTTCAACACTAATCGAAAAGTAGTTTTTTGCAAAAATTTGGCAAATTATATATTTTACACAAGATGACTAGAAATATCAAATTATTTCAACTTTATTTCAAAGAACCTTTCTTAAGAAAAATGTTCGGAGTGCACATATGGATAAGCAAGTCATATAATGTTAGAATAGATCATTCGGCAAGCAAACTATCTTTTTATATTCAATGATAGTGGTTTGAATGTTAGTTATAATATATACAACAACTGGTTTTTGTTTTATAATTTATCTTCTATAATTAGTTTACCAGATCGCGTGGTCAAAAATCGAACCTTGGACCCATAGACTACCTGCTTGTGTTCAACCATGAAACCAAAATTGAGACCAGACCATCTAGAAATTTTTGTTTATAAAAATATATATGAGCTGCTACCGTGTTTCGCAGGTCACGTAGAGCCATTGATTCTGATTATTTCGGTAGTCGTCAGGTCATTTTAGAAGAGGGGAGATTTTTTTGGAATATTTCTTTTTATATTATAAACTTTTTAAATAGAATAATAACAATATTACTTATGAATATCACTGTTTGCAAATATAAATTACATCTTGTTGCAATTCTTTAACGGAACTGTTAAAAACATGATCAAATTAATTATAAATACCAATTTTTAAATGATAAATTCCATATTTCTCTTACTTTATTTCGAGGTAAATCAATAACAAATCAAGATTTAAAAAAAGAAGTAACCAAAAAATGGTATTGAAAACAAAATAAAATAAAATTTGATGATAAAAGTAAAAACTTTTGCGCAAGCTTTCGCTTCTAATTAATGCTTCTTCATGACAGGAGAATTAAGACAGATTCATTGATTCTTAACCATTACAAATTTTTTTTTGGGTGCAATTTCAAAAATATAATTACATAGAAGAACATATGTTTACCAAATGATTATTTTCGCTTCTTAAGTAAAACCTATATTAGAAGAAGAAAGCTTTCCAGTATTGAAAAAAATATTAATAATAATATATTTCAAACTCTCTTTTGAAACCTATATTAACAGTAATCAAGCCGATTTCATTGTTGAGTGTATAGGTTCTCATTAAATTTATACCCACTGCTTTCTTATCACTTAACAGTGAAAGAAAAACGCCCCACAAAGAAGAAAAAATATAACACGCGTAATTAGTGATTCCGCTCTGCAATATGCATTCGAAATAATATATTGTGCAGGAGGAATTGCAATTGTCGCGAAGAAGAAAGTGAGTAACAGTCTGTCATTACGGGATCTAATAGGATATACGCTTTGAATCATCTGGGACGAAATCGTTTCATTACTATAATGAGTTCCACTCTCGCCCGGTTGCCATTGTATTTACTCTCCTGTCATTAATAAGACGGGGTTCGAAATTACAAATAGATGACATATCATCTCGCTGATTATATCGGTCTTTAGTAAAATGAATCAACATTTAGTCGAGGGGGAGTTTTGCAAAGATTACATGAACACTTCCTTATATGATATAGTAATAACATATTGTTGTATGACAGGGGATGGAAAAATAACGAAATAGAAATATTTTATTGTAGTATCTAAATATTGAAATATAAGTATTGCAATACAGTTATTCAGCAGTATAATATGTAAGTAATATTATATATGTAAGTAAACAACTGGAACTGTCAAACGAAATTACGAGCAATAAATCCTGACAAACTTCAAATAGAGAAAACAGTAAATCATAAATAAAATCTATTAAAGAGTGTATGAATTCAACGATTATACCAAACACTCTACTGATATAATACTGGATATATTGACAATATTTTGGCAAAACTGCGAAGTGTCATCTGGTGGTTTGAGGTGATAATTAATGTTAGCATAGCGCTAGCTTATGAGAAACAAAGTTAAAAACATTGTATTTGTTTTTTTTTTACTTTCTTATACATAATGTAACGAAGTATTGTGATGAAAATTTTTGACATCGAAATTTTTTGCAGATGTCCAAGTTTTGAAGTCCAGTGATACCGAAAAAGTGGTTGTTAAAAAAGTCTGTGTCTCTCTATGTGTGTGTATGTGTGTTACTAACATGGCGGTCAAACCGCTATAGCTTTCAATTCCAAATTTTGTATTTATGATTACAATCGCCCTCTTGAGATCTGATTAGATTTTCACTTATAATACCATGAGTAGTCAAAGTTATGTCGATTATTTTTGTGGTGGTTACACGAATGTCTTTCATGATTGCATTTAAATACTACGAGTGCGGAGCACGAGTAGTATTCGCAATTATGAAAGACATGAGTGTAAAGCACCACAAAAATAGTAGACTCAACTTTGACTACGAATCGTATTCGAGAGACTATTCAATGAACCAAATCAATTTTTCATATTAAAATGACTCAAAATTTAGTTACACATGATTACGTTTCCATGTCAACAAAAAAAACATTTATGTTTGTCATTAAAATTTTTGGAATCGTGTTCCTATTTAGTTCGTTTCGTTGAATAAAAACTGGTGTTTCTAAATAATGGGAACTGAGAAAAGATTTGGCACGAAATCTGAAGACGAAATCGATGCTGAAATTTGCGAAAATATCCCTTGGAACACGAAGAAATCCAAAGATTCAGTATGGAGACAATTTAGTACATTTTTAACAGCAAAAGGCTATAAACTGGATCAATCTACTTCTCCTGTGGACTTAAATGTCATCTTAAAGTCGTGGGCATGTAATATGAAGAAAAAAGATGGGTCCGATTATAAAGAAGGCGTCATCAAGCACATGTGGAACGTGACGGCGAAAATTGTTCAAGAAATGTTCTTCAATAAGTGGAAAATAAACGTAAACCCGTTTTCTGATGCAATATTTAAGTCAGCACGTGACGCCAGGGATGCTACAAGAAGAAAACTGCAAGCGTGTCCTGAAAAAAGAACCAGCAACGCGGCGGCACTTACAGAACCAGAATACTTAAATATGATACGCATATTAGATGAGAGTACCCCAGACGGTTTACAGAAAAAGTTTTTCTTAATAGCATCTTACGAACTAGCTTGGCGGGGAGGAGAAGGGAGCAACTGTTTCACCTATTACTTCAAGGAGGAACTCGATAACAAGGGAAGAAGAACTGGTAGAATTGAGTATAATCCAGTATTTTCGAAAACTGCGCAGGGGGGAACTAAATCATTGACAGGCAGCAAGTGGTTGATAGAGAATAAAAGCAATACCGATATGTGTCCAGTTAGGTAACCTATTTATATTTAATTTCAAGACGGTATAATTAATATTCTTCTGTTATTTAGATTGTATTATCTACTGAAATCGAAGAGAGGAAAAAATGTGAAAACAGAAAGGATGTTTTTGACACCGAATCCGTTTTGGGATAAAGTTGAGAATGCGGTGTGGTATAAGAACAGTCCAGTTGGTATATGTGAGATCAGTAAATGGGTGAAGTTATTAGCTGAAAAAACTGGATTAGATGTTAAAAGAAGGAAGATATCAAATCATTCGGTACGCTCTTCAACTGTATCATCTCTGGCGAAAGCTGGAGTCGGAGAGCAACAACTGATGAAAATAACGGGACACCAAAATCTGAATTCCATAAAATCGTACTTGTAGCTTGATGATGAGCACCACGAGTCGATTATCACCAAAATGCGAAGAAATTTTACAACAAATGTGTCATGTACAACTTCGACATCTGTCAGTAATAGTGACGGTATTAAGCTACAAGAGAAAGGTACTCCCTCGGGTACTCCCAGTGATAGCTCTGTTCCAGAATGTCTGCTGCAGCACTGCAGTAATGTTAGTTTTTCTAATTGTACCTTCAATATTGTTAGTAAATGAGTTACATTAATAAAAACTTTCACTTGTTTAAAATATCCACTTGAATACCTTCTAGGAAGATATAATCGCTGAAATTTCCTGTTGCTATGATACGAAAGTAAATATTTGCTATTTTATTGGTTCATATTTGAACAATGACAGGTGAATTGAATAGTCAGTAAAATCGGCAGACCGGAAGTAGTAGTTTACTTCAGTTAAAAAATCGAATTTTGCAAATATTTTGTCAACTAGTAAGTTTAAACAAATTGTGTTTAAACAAATTATAAAGGTTTTATAAGTACTAAAAATTAAATTTGAGAATAATTTTATTATGAAAGTTTTTCGAAATTCCTACAGGAAGTAGGTCTTTTACTATTATCGAAAATCAGTTTTTGCCAATATATCGCAAGTCATACTTTTTAAATAGGTACTTTACGAGTATAAAAATATTTAGAACTTAATTTTCAATACCTTTTGTACGAAAAAAATTTCAAAATTCGGACCGGAAGTAACACTTTTACTCTTAGCGAGTAGCACTTCCTTTCGAATATCTCCCAAAGTATGCATTCTATGGAGATTTATTAAGAGAGTAGAAGTATTTATAATAGGATTTTGAATATTTTTTATATGAAAAAATTCTTAAAATTTGGCTTATTTTTCTAAGAAGATAAAACTTTCAAACAATTTTGAACAATTTGTATAATTTGAAACTCTCATACGTATAAGAAAGTCGTGTTGTGGCCACAACTTATTTTTTATTAAGAAAATCTTTTTGTGGATTTCCCAAAATAAATAAGCTAAGGTATAAATTTTGTCATTAATAAAGCACAATTTAACACATTTTCTAACTGCATTTTTATTTTTACATGTCAGCAATGGTTTATAAGATCTAAAATAACAGATGGATCACTTAAATTATGAGTACTTGCACAAAAATTATATTACTTTATTAATTCTAAAGTGGTAAATAATTTCAGGGCTAAATAACCTATTTTTAAAATTATTTTTTCAGGACCTGTGTCTACAGTAAATTGATACATGTGCATTTTATATCTCAGGTCGATGTTGTTTTTCAATAATATATTATAATAATATCTTTTAAATTAAATACGATTTTATTATTTATATTTTATTGATTGATTTTATTGTCTTTAAAATTATGTCTGGAATATATTAATCAAATAGCTGCTTCTGGTTGTGACGCAAAGGCGAGCTCATTTAAGCATATTTTCCATAACAATTTCGCAGCCTTCTGGTGTTATTTCAGCACTTTCGTTTCGAATGTTGTCCTGTATCATCGCGGTTATGGTTTATTTGTTAATTCCTTTAAATCCCCACTTTTTGACATTATTTGACTGGGAAATTTTTCCCACAAAATTTGCACCGTAGCACGAACGGTGTGTGATATGGCACCGTCCTGTTGGAACCACATTTACTGTAAGCCTAATTGTTCCATTCCAATTTAATTTAAGAATTCATTTAAACTATAAAAGCGGTTTTCATGTAAACACTCTTTTAATTTACGCTTGAACACCCAGCCTTTTTTATACAGTCTAGAAGCCTGTTATAGAACATACTTCATTTTATTAAATTGATATGAATTGGAATGGATTATAAATAAAACATATATTTGAAATCGTAGGTAATTACTAATTATTCTTCAATGGGCTTACGAACTTTATTCCAGCACTAGAAGATGGCAGCCTTTGTGCCAAAATATTCATACGAAGCTTTACCAAATGCTTAATGGTAATTAGGACCACATCACTATATATTTATGATCATCGGGGAATTTGTATTTTAAAATATGTTTATTGGAATAAGTTTCTATTTATTATTATATAGATGACATGTGCTCGTAAATGGAAAATGCATTATGTTCCCTTACTTAAAATATTCGAGCATATATTATGGCATACATATTTGATGAAACATTACATATGTATGCCATTGAAAATATCGGGCTTTCCATTAAAATTTATATTTTAACCAAATCGTTTCGCAATTAGCAATATTACACGATAAATTAAAATGATATTAATTAATTAAATCACTGCAATATACACTAGCAATAATAATAATTATTATGATAATAGTGGCGTACTTACTGTAGCAATAACCTTTCAAAAACACGTCGCACTGACTCTGACGCCCCCACATCACGGCATATATTATTTGAAAAATGGTAATATGTTCCATATACACGTTAATACATGCATACAATTTATACACACAACATATTTGTGACATTTCACGTTACATACAATTTGCATATATTTCAATTCCTCTCGTAATGACCTTCCGCTTTTATTTAAAGGCTGAAATAACAATATTTACATGTCACATTTTGGGGAATAATCGGAAAATTATAATACCGGGGGCTTTAATGTTGTAATGTAATTTTTTTTACACGAAGGTGGCATTAAAAAATCAATTGGGCGGAAGTTGATGAATGCTTTAATTGTGATGGTCTACCGTTATTAATACATTTCGACAATTATATTCTAATACATACTTATAATGTGCCTTTGACAAGATTATTATTAAGGATAAGAAGGGGTTCATTACGTCAGTGCCAGGGACGCATCATGAATCCCGATTTGTGTTTTTTTTAAATATTTTTTAATTATTTTTGAATGACATATTTGCGCATTTGTGTTGCGATTTTTTTTTCACAACCACTTGAAAAGCGTATAAAGGTTGCAGATAATTCAATTTTTTTTAATTAAATATTAA
This sequence comes from Amphimallon solstitiale, assembly GCA_963170755.1. Taxonomy (NCBI): domain Eukaryota; kingdom Metazoa; phylum Arthropoda; class Insecta; order Coleoptera; family Scarabaeidae; genus Amphimallon; species Amphimallon solstitiale. The sequence goes on along the minus strand of OY720678.1, from coordinate 90,687,810 downwards.
CCAAATGATAATTAAATGAGCATTACTAGACTCAGAAAAATATTATCTACCAGACTAAACGAAAAAACTATAGGTCTACATTAAAAAAAAAAGTTGTCTATCATTACATATTCAAAACGGCGTTAAGAAAATGGGATTTGTGCCAGTTTATAGTGTTTGTCAACCCGTTTCTCTACTTTTCTATTTATTGAAATTGGATAATAAATAAGAAGTTACGGGATGGGGCGTTTTTCTTATCAAACAGCCTGTATATGTCTGGTCATAATTATTATATGGTAGTGAATAAGTACTACATTAGATCGCGTTGTGTTAGATATTTTGTTTTATATTTAGTCTAAGAAAATAGTTTCCTTAACGAGCTAATAAGTATAATAACTTGATGTCATTGTACGAAAGAACTAATGATAAAATAAACTCCGAGAAGGCCAAGTTCTTGTAATAATAGTATATCTGCAGCAGAATATGAAAATATATAGGGCTAAGGCAATAAACTTATATCTTCTATATTTTCATGCCTTATAACCTTTGAATCGTTACTCTTTTGCCAGATATATTTCCAACGCATTATTTTCTTCTCGTAAAGCAGCGTATCATACGCTAAATTTCAGCATAAGCATCAATTTCTTCAATATTCTCTATGGAACATTAAAATAGAAAATTTCTCCACGGTTAGTTAGATAATTTCGCTACTTCCTTAATACGTAAGTACGTATGTACATACGTATATTCAAATCAGATAACCAGAGGGCTGAATATCTATCGAAACCTGCTGAACTAATCCAAATCGGAAACATCCAATTACGTACAGTTCCTCGTGTGCCACTTATGAGGTTCTCCAGGATGGATAAGGTGAAATATGTGGGTAATCAGTTTCATCAACCGCAAGTGCCCTTCTCTGCAAGTACGACTCATTAAAATACCACCGTCTTCTAGTCGTACTTGCCAGAAGTGTAACACTATAATAAACAGCGACGAGATACGCGGTATTTCATGTACACTTTGCGGACAGCTAATTTATGACGAAACTAATAATGTTCTATCGTAATTTGTGTTTGTATTTATGATGACAGCGTACACAATCATAAATAGGTAACATTTTGGAGTTGCTATAACTCAAAAAAAACCCGACTGAAAAGCAAAGCTAATGTATATTAAATAAATACATTTTAAAAGTTCAATACATCTGACATTTTCTGCTTAGACAAGCAGCAACTTTACATCCATCATATGAACGACATCCAGGCATGGTCTTAATCAGTAGTCATAATAGTAGTAGTTATCTGTCAATTCTACAATACATACACACACAACACCTTTTTGTTTTTCTTTTCAAAATTTTCAGTACAATTTTTCTACGTACTAGTAATAATACGTTAATATACGAAATTTAAAATTTGACATTTGATTTTATTGCCAAGACTTTTGAAGAAGAAAGATGTGTACCGAAATAAGGAGATCCAGCAAATTTTAAATCAGGTTTTCGAGTAGATGGAGGAATATGTTACATGCAGTTTCTAAAGAAACTAGTCATACCACGTTATGCAACACATAAAATGTTATAAAAACATTATATAGTTCTCAAGGTCTAAGTTCTAAGTGATTTACATCAAAGGTGTAGAGACAAAAGGACAACGAAACGAAAATATAAGAAGCGAACGGATAGGGTTTCCTTGAACCTAAACTAATGTGTCCAAGAATGCACCACCCCCTGAACCAACACGCCCCCACCAGAAACAAAGAAATCAGAAAAAGAATTCAATGGAGAAATCAAGTGCCCTCATTGCTCCAAGGCCACTAAAATAATTATATGCGAGTCTTGTAATAATAAGTGCCACAAAATAGAATGTGCATACACTTAGAGAAAGAAAAATGATAGTTCAACCAATTTCGAAATGTTAAACTGAAAACTGTAAACTCAACAGAAAAAGTGTTTACCCAAAGAAAAAGTGAATTCCATGAACATTAAAATATTTCTCGCAAATGTGTAGTTTTAGTGGAATAAATAGTAATTCCAACGAGATTTAAATTTGTCCTCCAGAATTTAAAATGTTAAAGCACAACAATAAACTTTTATGAGTTTTTTTGTGCGTCTGGAGTAGAAGTAAGTTTGAGCACGTCTTAGCTTGTTTTCTATCCCACACATTATCGAAAAATAAATAGACTATCAACGTTATGCGCAATTTATTCCGATGATTTTAGATCAACTACAATTTAACAGCTTCAAAATGTTCATTCAACTATTATTTCCGATATAAATTTAACACTTTTCGGAACATTGAATGAAGAAGTCTCTTGTTCATATTTAACTACAAAAAAGTGTTCAATTTATGCGTTTTTGTATTAACACTTTTTTCTGGTGTAGTTGTACAACAACAAAGTATTTATTTGTATTATTTTAGTTACTTTAAGAAACAAACATTGAAAACTTCAGTTTTACTTTTTTCTATAGTACATGTCTTAAGCAGTATAGGTCTTAAGTTTAATCTTGCGAAGACTACCGGGATTATCTAGCATAATTATATCGTGAGATATTTATTAAAAACGTTTATATCTTCATTATCCTTTTACGTAATGATTTGATTCGTCATAGTTTTTAAAATCTAATATATTATTACATTATAATTTAGAGTATGTCTAATATAATTTTATTATTAATTGATATGTTTATGTCTTCATCAGTTTTCTATATAACACCTAAATAAAGCTGTCTCTATACTGATGATACATCTAACGTAGTAACTGGAAAGTCGATTGACGAAATTGGAAAAGAGAGCAAACGGGTAATGGAAGAAATAACAAAATAGTTCCAAGATAATAAACTAAAATTAAATGAAGAGAAAATTCAGCATCTCCTCTTCTCAGCAAGAAATGAACAGTCATCCCACGCCATTCGATATCTGGGGCTCACGATTGACAATAAACTCACCTGGGGCATGCACATATCAGAATTAGCTAACTCGCTAACGATAGATATATATACCATAAGAAGACTGAAGGCTATTGCTACCCAGGCCGCTTTAAAATCTGCCTATTTTGCTAACTTTCACAGTAGGAAAAGCTAAGGAATTTTGTTTTGGGGCACATCACCTGCAGCAACAAGAATCTTCTGCTTGCAAAAAATAGTGATTAGAGCTCTTTGTAATTTGAAATATTCGGATGATTGTAAGGAATATTTTAAACAAGAAAGAATACTGACCTTGCCTTGCCTATTTATACGTACTTGTATAAAACACGTTAGAAAAAAACCAAGAAAAGTATATATTGAATGGAGGGCATCATAATTAGTTCCAAATTCCATATCACCGCCTGCAAACGACACAACGCTACGTAGACTATTGGGAGCCCAAACTGTATAACAAAATCAAGAACCATACTGAAGAGAGGGACAAATTATTCATAAAAAAAAGTGGAGGATATTTTAAGTTATCACAGTTTTTATTCAATAGAAGAGTTCTTAAAGTGTGACTGAGAACATTAATGACTTTTAACACTAGAAGCGCCGAAGGGGTCATTTTGACACTTTTCAAAATTAATTTGTCTGGATCTTTTGATCCAAGGGCCCTGTAGGGGTCGGTATTTTTGACTTTTATTTTTTATATGTTATACACATGTACAAGGCATCTAAGCAATCTTTGGCATACCATTCCTAATTTTTTATAGCTTCTACCTATTAGCGCCGAGGGGGTCATTTTGACCTTTACATTTTAGAAAGCGAAAAATAATGATAAATTGGTTATTCATTTGTCTAAATTGACAAATTAATATATCTGAACAAACAACGATAGATTTTCCGTTGTCAGAACTCAGACAGGTAGTCGGATTGCCTCGGCGACTCCAAATCCAAATATATGTGTAATGCATTTCCCTACCTGGGAAAAATGGAACTTGCCCTGCAGATGAAAGCCACCCTGAATATGTGGTTTGGCGTCTTATGGAAGCATTTCTAAACAAAGGTAGAAACGTCCTTACATCTGTAAAAAAGAAACCTAAAACTACCATCGTAGGCACAGTAAATAGGATTCGAAAGGAGATTCCAGTTGAGGTAAAATCGCGTAAAGCACCTCTTTACGAAACAAAACTTCTGCAGCATGAAGACTTGACATTGATTATATACCAGGGGAAGAAATAGAAAGACGTTCTGGTCTTGAACACCATGCACTCTAATATAGAAATTGGTTCATCTGAGAAAAAGCTACCGGAAGATGTTAGCTTTTATAATAAAACCAAATATGGAGTCGACATTATTGACCAAATGGCTAGGCAGTACACCACCAGAGCTGGTTCGCGTCGTCGGCCCGTTCAGATTTTTTACAATGTACTTGACTTAGCTCTTATAAATTCTTGGCCTTATATAATGAAAGTGCAGGGGAAAACATAAGCAGGCACATTATTTTTGAGGAAATTTGCTGAAGATCTTCGAGCAGCGTATCTTAATAAGAAATATATTCCTGATGTTGCTCATGAATCTGAAGAAGTTCCATCCAAAATCAGATTTAAATGTCAGGTTGGAAAACACTGCAAAGGAAACAAGTCAATGGAAAAAATGTCAAAAATGTCTGAGGTTTACGTGCGGAAAATGTTCTGGGAAAATAGTTAAAACTATAACTTGTGCCAATTGCCACAAATAGACCTTAAGCCACTAAGTATTAAACTGTTTTTTCCCAATAAATAGACAAAAAAAGTGTGCAGTATTTAAAATTTTACCTAGCCAGCAATGTTTATACGAAGGAAAAATGATTGGGTCAAAATGACCCCTTGCAGCGCTAATAGGTATGAAAGTAATCCCGGCGCTTCTAGTGTTAAATACTTAGAAAGGTGCTTTATATACACATTATTGTTTTGTTGTTGTTGTTTGTTTTATTGTCATATACAGCTAGATGTGCATTTTTAATTAATTTACTGACTTTCTTGTAATGGTAATTTCAACAAATAAACTATTATTATTATTATTATTATTATTATTATTATTATTATTATAACAAGTATCTTTTAAAGTGGATGGGACACATCTGTAGTCGTGTGGTGGCCACACCTCATTATTTAGAACTTAATAATGAGGTGTGGCCACTTCACGACTTTAGTATACGTATGAGGGTTTAAAATTATACACATGTTGTTCTAAATTGTTGAACTACAGTTGTTTTTGCTAAGAAATAGCTTTCTATTTTAAATTTTTTCCCCACAAACCGTGTGGTTGATCAAAAATAGATGTAGAAATATTTATTGATAAAATTACTATTCTATTCACTAATTTTGCAGTAAAATATCAGCGAGTACAACCTCTATACGTGATTCTATGGAGTCCAGTGCAAACTTAAAACACCCGCGAAATTCGAAAAATGTTACATGGAAATCAACTAAATTTTGGTACTTTTCTTCTATCAGTGGGCCAGGTAGGTTCATAATTGATCAGTGATTAATGTATTTATATATGATGCATTCCCTTTCATCTACTATTATTAATAGGAGTTTAACAATAATACTTCGTGTGAAAATAGGCCGCGTATATGAATTATATTTAATTACAAAAATCGCGCTTCATATATAACACTCTTTATGACACATAAGGGTAAGAAACTCGAGTGGTAGTACTAGCTGTGCGTTCAAAAACCTCTCTCTGGTCGTGAATTAACCGATTGCCAAGCGTAAGGCCGTCGGAAACTAAACTCATAAAATTGAACACTCCTTAAAATTAACTGCTAATAAATTACCGAACGTATTCCGCAAGATTAACACAACTCTTGAGCTTTTGTTCCCCTTTCCCATGATTTATAGTGGACTTTTTGTGGTTTTAGTTGATTAGATTCCACAGAATAAATTTCGCTCTCGGATGAGCCGTTCTCTCGCCACTCTTCCGTTATTATCTCCTCTTTCTCGCTCTCTTTTCGCTTGTTTCTTTTTTTTTAGGTCGGAGCGCGTATATATGTCACAAACAAAGGAAACCCCGACTGGAACGAGTGGTAGGAAAAAAAGAGAGACGAAGAAGAAGAGATAATTAACAGTTTTTGCGGTGCTTCCTTAATTCGTAATGTTAAATTGGGAAATGAGCGTTTTTCTTTGCAAACATATATTTTCAAGAATTTAATTTTCAAATATAAACCTCAAATTGCTTCATAATTATCGCATATAAAGATGTTTAATTCAACATATTGCCGTGATCTTTATATCTTAAGAATTATAACATTTATTAAATAGTTAAGTTATAGAATAAGAACATTAATTTTTCGTTTAAAACGAAAATACTAATATAATAAGCATAAGTTAAAAGTATTACAACAAGTAAAAATGGGTTGCCTAACCTTTAAGGGGCAATGTCATTAAGAAAAAATATACATGTATATATAAATTAAGTTTAAATATTAAGAATTTAGGAATAAAAAACAAACAAAAAGAATAAATATATACATTCTACATTTTTATAGAAAAGACAAGCACAAGCTATGGTTTGAATATAGAAAAACAGAGCCAAATTTCTCACAAAGCGTTATGGTAGCACTAAGAGACACACCAGAGTAAAAGACGTAAGATCATTGTAAGAACTCATAGGAATAAATGAAATGCTGTTAGGGAATAGACTTATAGATAAAGATATAATAATTTTTAATTTCTCAGCATTCATTAAAAATATTTATGCAATTCTGGTAACGTAAAGGCTACAGCAATATGGAATAACAGAATTTGTACTAAATAAAAAAGGTTAAAAAATAATTTGAGGTACAGAACATGTAAGTTGGAAGTTTTTATGTTATCTACGTAGCTATGAGAAAAATAAGCTATCGCGACAATTTTTCTACACGACGTATCTGTTACATTTTATAGTGTCATCTCGAAGTTTGGTTCGAATCGCTTAACATTTGTTACCTTTACTTTCGTTTAAAGAAGATAAAGTGAGTGAACTGAAACTTGAACACAGAAGTGTCATAAGAAGTTCAAATGAGGCAGAGAATCCATTCATGATGACTCAAAGTGTGGAAGACCTCTAGAACCACGAACTGAAGAAATCATAAACAAACTTGAAGATTTGTCTTGACTGACGGCCGAGTCCAAGTTGCATATATTACTAGAGAAATAGGAATATCAGAAACGAGTGTTTTTAAAATTCTACACGAAGATTTGGGAATGAACAAACTGTCGGCACGACAAAAATTGTATATACGGCAAATTTATGAAGACAATATGACTCTTTTATCTCAAGATGAAGACTTGTGAAGAATTGTAACTTAGGATGAAACTTGGTTTCTTAACTGGGACACTCCCAAAAACAAAAGCCCATGCATGTGGGGGCTCTCCCCAAGAAAGCAAAAACACAATTTTCTACGGGAAAAGTGATGACCACAGAGTTCTGGAACGATGAGGAGATTCTCTTAATTGAGTATATATCAAAAAGGGTCTACCAAGACACAATTAGAAGTTGAATACGCGAAAAAAAAACCTACAATTTTAGTCAAAAAACTCTGCTTTTGCACGACAACTGCAAGGTACATAAAGCACGAATTGCTCAAGCAGTATTCAATGAATAACGATTCTTACGTTAAAAAGTAGAATTTTGTTTATTTTCTAACTCGTTTCTTTCATAGCTAGGTACTGTGACAAAATCTTGAGACATCTGAATTTCTACTAATGTAAATTTCATTATTAAAATGGAGATATAATGTCAGAAGGGACGACTGTTAATTTAAAGCTAAAACATGTCGATTTTGAGTGCCCGTCAAAAAGCGATGTTACAAGCCAAATTGGCCGATGGTGTCCGAGTAAGGGCTATAGCTGCCGAATTACAAATTAGTAAAAACAGGGTTATGTCAGCTAAGAGAAAACTTATTGAATTTGAATCAATTGTCGGGAGGCAAGGATTTGAGGGGCGCAATGCAAAATGTCAACCAGTTTAGGCAACGAATTACGGCATGCAAATTGCACCCGGAAATTACTCCAGAGTATACGTAGCAACAGATTTTCTCAATACCACGACGATTACAGAAATTCACTGAAGTCAATGGAATTATAACCAAGTATTAAAGACATACAAAGAATTGAGACTACATAATTCTAACTTTTTTAAATAAATAACAACCATAATCGTATTAAAATAAATTAGACTGTGTTTTAATTCCATCTGACTGGCATATGACGGCAGAGTGCACTCACAATATGTAAATTTAAAAATTTTGAAAAAGGCTAGGCAACATTGTGTCCTAAGATTGTTTGCTAGCTGACAGTATATAACACAAAAAAACTCCCCTCGTAGATTGACTGAATATCAATATAATATGTTTGTAATTGATTTACATTTTAGTAATTTTTACTTTTTACAACTTCCACCCCTACACTAAAACAAATTAATTGTCAAATTTGACATTAGAATCCGATAAGCGCAGTTTAAAGGTTTTCTACCGCGAGATCTTAAATTATATTGATAAAGATTTGCCATGGAATGTAAAACGTCCGTCTTAAGTGTCATTCTTTTGAGATAATTCCTACGAGGAAAGAACAGAATAAGAGAGATAATAAAGTGGTGGGGGAATAGGTATTATTTAGACTAAAGTTACCACTCTAAGGCAGGTCAGTTATGTCAATATTGACAGGTGTGGTGCTTTTATAATGGTGGTTTGTGGCTGTTCTAAAACGACGGAACGAAAAATCTCAATTTTTCTCTTCATCGGTAAAGTTAATTTCAAATTGGCGTTCAACATAGGCAATAATAATTTAAAAAATGGGTAATTTGAAACAACTTGTCACATATCTGAAATGTTTGATTATGTGTTCAGTGGCGTCACATACATATCCTAGGCATGTTTTTTCTGTTTTCTTTAGTACAGTTAGAATAAATGTCACTATATTAAAAATAATAGAAGGATTGAAAAAATAATGCACTCAGTATATTTCTTTCATTATTGTTGGACTAGGAACTTATTTTAAACCCAACCTTATACTAAATATTTATGCACGCCTATGCATTGCGGAGGTCATATTGAGTTACCACTTTGGTCAAATATTATTTTTAACGAGACGCGCTCCTGTTTTATTCTTTCATCGTTGGATAATTCTGATTAAATTGTCAGGTTAACTGTCATACTGACATTTGACTGACATAAAATTTGTAAATATATGTTTATTTAAAATGATTTACATGCATGAATAACATTTTATTAAAAATAAATAAACAAATTACAATAAATGTTCAAAATGACCCCCGCCTTGTTCGATGCACACTTTTACGCGCTTTTCATGGTATCAAAAGCATTTTGCAACATTTGTGGCGTTATGGTTGCATATACTTCAATAATCTTTTGTTGCGGTTCTTGCAAATTATGTACAGGAGTTCTGACAATTTTATTTTTGCAGTTACGGAAGACAAAATAGTCCATATAATACCTCCTCTTAATCCTGGGAATTTGTAAAACAAACAAACAAACAAAGGGGCCGCGGCAAAAGACTCCTCCAGGAAGTATTAATTGAATTTAGGGTAAAGTTGGGTTATGTTATTAATTAACACGTTGGCTACCAGATGAGTCACCGGTGATGCATGAGATTAGGTTCCTTTACACCCCACGTAACATTTAAGCAGATTTCTGTTCGCGACCAAGCATGTTCTCAAGTTAGTGTTACAATTTTTACTCACAAGATGTCGCTATTTATTTTAAATATGGCATCTGAATTAATTTCAGTTCATTTTGCTGTGTGATCACCGGTGATACATTTGGTACATCAGTGAACTTTTACATGGTTATATTGTTTTGTTGTGATCATTTTTGAGCTGTTTTTTGTTGTGGATTATATTTTTATTTTTAAAATATGGACGCAAACGAAGAAGAAAGATTACTGCGATGGTATAATGAGTTGGAATCTGAAGGTAATAAATGTTAGGTTAATAACATTGTAAACAGAAATTCATAATATATTTTTATATAGAGGAAAACAGTCAGAATAGCAATGAAGTGCAAGAAGATGAGAACCATGAATTTGGAGTTAGTAGTGGACAAACATTTCCAAACTCTCATCAATACCTAAACTCGGAAAGTGGCAATGAAGAACCATTTAGTGCTTCTGATTCAGAATACGTTCCTAGTACTGAATCTGAATCTGACTCTGAATCTGAATCAGAAACCGAAATTGCTGACGATTCCGTTTCATTAGAACCAGGCGACGTCAATCACAATCAACCAGGTGCTATATTATGGAAAGATGTAGATGGATCATCTCTGAATAATTTTACTTTCACTGAGGTGGGCCGAATAAATGTTCCTTCTAATCTAAGGCCAGTAGATATGTTCAGACTCTTTGTGGATTCTAATATTTTGGATTTGATTGTATTGGAAACAAACAAAAACGCTAGGAAATACAAAGCAAATTGGGTTGATGTGTCTGCTAAAGAAATGGAAAATTTTTTTGCTATTATGCTGTATATGGGACTAGCGAAACTTCCAAAAATATCAGATTACTGGTCCCGTAAATTTCTATATCGTCACTGTTTTGTTCGACATGTTATGTCGAGAAATAGATTCCAGGGCATATTGCGATTTCTGCATTTTGCTGATAATGATACAGCAGATAAGAGGGATCGCCTTTATAAAGTTAAACCTCTTACAGAAGCATTGACCAAGAAATTCAAGGAGCTAAAGATCCCCTCAGAGGTAGTATCCATAGATGAATCTATGGTACCATTCAGGGGTCGGTTGTTATTTCGCCAATATATTCCCGGAAAGGCGTCGAAGTACGGAGTGAAAATATTCAAGCTATGCGATGAAAGCGGCTACACTTACGAGACCGAAATTTATAAAGGGAAGAATGATACGGTTAGTGCAGGACGAAGTAGCAATACAGTTGTTATGAATTTAATGAAAAATTATCTTGACACTGGACGAACTCTGGTAGCAGACAACTATTATAACAACCTTGAGTTATCAGATATCCTATTGAAAAGAAACACCCATACAGTTGGTACGTTACGGAAGTTTGTAAAAGGGGTACCAAAAGAAATTTCGGATGAAAAAAAAATGAAAAAGGGCGATATCAAGGGAAAAGAAAGTAATGGGAAAGTCATCGGCAACTGGAAAGACAAGAGATCTGTTCGGTTTATTAGCACGAGACATACACTCAACATGATCGACACAAACAAAAAAAATCGGAAAGGTGAAACTATTTATAAGCCTGAAGCTATCGTATTTTACAATAAATTCAAAATGGGAATTGATTTGTCTGATCAATTAGTTGCTTATTTTACCGTTCTTCGTCGATCTATTAGATGGTATCACAAGGTCGCTTTTGAATATTTGTTCGGTACGACCGTTATAAATGCTCTCATTTTATACAAATTATCGAACAAAAAGAAAGTTCAGGTAGCAGACTTTAGAGAAGCACTTGTTATGGGACTGCTTGGGGATGCTGTAAATAACGAAATACAGAATAAGAAAACCAAACACTTGCTGAAAGAAAGTGTTGACAAAACAAAAGACAATCGAAAAAAGAGGAAACGATGTGTTGGCTGTTATGACAAGGAATATACAATACATAAAAAATCAATATTAGCAGCACACAAGGCTAAACTTGTTTCCACTTTTTGCGAAGAGTGCCCAAATAGTCCCGCGTTGTGTTTAGAATGTTTTCAGAAAAGGCACTAATTTGTATGTTTTTTCTGTGAAACTATATTATGTTCCTCTATAAATCATTTTTTTTACATTTATTAAAAATAAAAATGTTTTTGCTCGAATTTTGCAAGTCTTATTATATTACAATGTATAACTTAACCACGATGTATCACCCGCGATCCCCACTTTGACCGTATATGACTTAGTTCATATATGTACCACTGCCAAATTTTGTTCTCGCTAATATGTCCCAGTAAATTTTCCCATCAATTTAGATGTAACAATGCAAGAAATCACCGGTGATACATTTGGTCCACAAATGAACTAAGCAGTTTGTGCACCGGTAATGCATATGGTACATAAGGGCAGATATTTCTCTACAGCATTGGTAGCCAAAGTGTTAAAACCATAATTTTTCACAACGTCATAATATTTTAATAATTCAAAGCTTAATGATACGTAATGATACCCGATGTTAATAACGACCTGTGTTAATAAACGACACTATAACCAAAAACAAGTCGTATCGCGAATAAATGTTAACAGTCGAGGTTTAAATACAAACGGGCACACTGAGTAATAGTTGTTGTACACTTTGAAACAACTAAATATTATGAAATAGCAACAATACACACACTGCTTAATAATGATGGAGGAGTTGGCATTAACCAATAAAATAAAAGTTATCCGCTAAAAAGTCAAACACACACTGAATATAGGTACTAATAACGATACGTTTGAATATTAATAATGTTATAAACAAATAATGTACATAGGGATAAATATAGGTTAGGTATTTGGAGGTTAGGGTTTCACTAGCGCGTGAATTTAAGGTTAACTCTCCGAATACAACAATATAGTTAATGAACCACCGTGAATTTATTAATATTATACATTAATAACGGCGCGCACTGAGTTTAAATAATTTGGTGGAGGTGCTGGAATTCAACCAACAATGTCAAATAAAATGGTTGTTACTGGAATAAAAGTTAAACACACGCTGCATATGGGTACCAGTAACAACAAACTTGGATAATAATATTGTTATAAACAAATAGTATGTATAAGGGAAGATATCGGTTGGATATTTGAAGGTTATGTTTCACTAACGCGTGGAATTTAATATTAACACTTTAGCAATAGCAATGTTGTTAATGAATCCACGTGAAGTTAATATGATAATTCATTAACAAAGGCGCACACTGAATTTAAATGTTTTGGTGGAGGTGCTGGCATTCAACCAACAATGTCAAATAAAAACGCGGGCTTAATAGGTTTTTCACTGCACTTACGGTTAATTGCTACAGCGTAAGCAGCTGTAGCTTGTCCTGGTGCACTGAAGTTAATACTATGGCGAACACTAAAGAGGGACCTTAAGTTTGGTTTCTTTACACGAAATAAGCGCACTGTAAATAACTAAAACGGCCGCTACTACGTAAGCAGTAGTAGGATCCTCCTATAACTTCTTCGGTCAATACTAGGCGATGCGTTGGATGTATTTCACCACGTAGATCTATTTTCGGACGTCGATGAGTTTGGATTCCGATGAAGAAGCCGTCCGAAATAAAGAATTCCTCCGGAATTCTTAGTGAATTCTTGGTCCGCGTGCTCTCCTGAACATGTTTCGCCGTGTACTTCCAATGACCTGGAAGTGCCTTTTTGGTCCCTTGTATTACGTAAGCAGTAATACAATTCCGCTGGATGGCTTTCTGGAAAGTCCGCTCTGTATCGGTGGCCTGTTTTCTGCTGGTCCAGGAGGTTGCTGTTGGCAGGCTGGTGATCGAGAGAGGACTCGATATGGTGTAGGCATTTGCCTCAGCTTATATAGTTTTCCAAACGTGTTTACGTTTTAATTTGGGAACCCCAGTGACGCAGGTGACGAACAAAGAAGTATCTATGTCACGGTAATTTCCCTTGGGGCCTAAATAGGGTTACGTCTTCTACGTGTATTAGAAATTTAAGCGTTTTTAATTGGCCGTGGGCGGAGCCTATGATTCGTATCAAAATTGTCTTAAAAAGTTATTTACGCGAAATTTCTCTAACTTTACGAATATTCTGATTGGTTGTGGGCGGAGCCTATGATTCGTATCAAAATTGTCTTAAAAGGTTATTACGCGAAATTTCTCTAACTTTACGAATGTTTCATATTGGGAGTTTAATTTATTCTGGAGGAACGGGATAAGACAGGAATAAAACATGTACACCTATATTGGGCCTGGACTTGTTCTGTGGGAAAACGTCTTATTTGTTTCCATCGGAAGAGGCTGTTGGTAACAATTGACCCCCCCCGAAAAAGACGTTGTTCCACACGACATTCGAGGCCCCAAAAAAAATATGTCAGAAATAGCAAAATACATTTTAATTTCTATTCCCATGTGTCCCGTTGCTCCTGGTGGGCCGCTCTAAGTCCCGTTGCTCCTGGAATATTACGTTGGCTGGGTCCTGGTGCTCCTGGTGGTGGATGATCACGTGGCTGGTGATCGTCAAGTTCAGCCGGCTGGGGTGGTTGACCCTGGTTTGGGCGTCTTGCTATACGGACTTGATCAATGTGATATTTTGTCCATTGTGCGCCAGGTCGTTCCACCCAGACGGCTGTTGGTCCGGCTGCTTCCCGGACTGGGTATGGTCCTGCCCATTTTGCGCCGAATGGCTGTCCTGGTGGGAGGTGGGTGCGTACCATGACCAATTGACCGATGCGTGGTTGAATTGGCATGGGTGCATTTTGCTCTATGTACCTGTCACGATACCTTCGTTCATTGGCATGTATCTTTTGGATTCGCTCCGGCCCAGTTTCTGGCGGGACATTGTGTGGGTCTCGCCATTCACCAGGTCTCCGCAGTTCGAACCCAAACAATGCTTTTGCCGGGGAATAGCCCGTCGCAGCGTTCTTTCGGCATCTTAAATTAAAGAGTACCGTGTCGAGTTTCTCGTCCCACCTCTCTGGCGTTTGCCCTTCTAACTGGAGACGTAGGCCCTTCTTTAGCTCTTGATTCCGCCTTTCTACTGGATTCGCCCGTGGGTGGTAGATTGGGGTAGTCCAATGGATGCATTGCCATTTACGTAAGGCAGCATCCCAGGCGACGGACGTGAATTGTGGGCCATTATCCGTTAGGACAGCCATTGGGTAGCCGAATCTCAGGAACACTTCCTCCAAAGCGTCTATTACGGCATGGTTGCTGGTAGTTGGTACCGCTCGTACCTCGGTCCATCTGGTGTGGAGATCCATTATGACCACACCAAACCTATTGCCTTTTCTTGATGTGGTCAGTGGTCCCACGATGTCGACGGACAGGACTTCGAAGGGACGTCTCGAGGCATGAGGTCGGAGAGGAGCCTTAGCTTGTAGGGGTCCCCTTTTGAAGGCATTACATAGCCTACATCCCCGGACATAGTCCGTCACTTCTGGTCGGATTCCTGGCCAATGGAAGCGATTGGTGATTGCTCTATAGGTCTCTTCGGTTCCTGGGTGTCCTGCCGTCGGATCGTCATGGTACTGATGCAGTACCTGGGCTCTGGCTGTCTCTGGGACCAGGATTGGCTGGTGGGCTCCCTCTCGATATCTTATAAATCCATCGAGATATATAAAATCGGGATGGTTTTCTCCGGGTTGGTTTGGATGGAGTTGTTCGATTAACTCCCTCATGGCTGGGTCATCTTGCTGTGCATCTTGTATCACATGGTATAAGGGGTCCCTCTCCTGTAACAAACAGACAAACTCTCCACTCGCCTGGGTTACTGGTTGCTGCGTGTCTGGTACTAATCTTTCCACCTCATCTAGTTCCAGTGGAGTGGTTTCATCACTGGGATGGCGGGAGAGTACATCCGGAAGTTCATTTTCTCGTCCTGGGATGTGTTGGACTTCATATGAAAATTCTTGGAGGAGGAGTGACCATCTCATTAGCTTTGATCTGGTTTCTTTAAAGCTATGCAACAAAGTGAGTGCCTTACTATCGGTCCGGAGTCGGAATGGTCGGTCTTCTAGGTATGGCCGATATTTTCTGATGGCCCATATAACGGCCAGACACTCTTGCTCGTTAATATGGTACCTTACTTCTGTCTTGTTGAATCGTAGGCTGGCATAGCTTACGATTCTTCTTTGGTCCTCCTCCTCTTGATATAGTACGGCAGATGCGCCTATGCTGCTGGCGTCTGTTTGCAAAATGAACGGCAGCCTAAAGTCCGGGCGGTGCAGGAAGAGGGGCCTTGTTACCGCTTCTTTAATGGCCAAGAAAGCTTCTTCGGCAGGCTTAGTCCATCGGTAAGTGGTGTTGGTGGTCAAGAGATCCGTAAGGGGTGCCATCGTTCTTGATGCATCTGGTATGTAATCTCTCAACCAGTTCACTATGCCTAGGAAACGGCGAAGGGCCTTCCTTGTCTTGGGTATTTCATGGGACTGGATTGCTTCGATATGGATCGTTTGGGGCTCGTTCCCTTCTTTAGTGACCATATGGCCCAGATACTCTAAGGAAGGACTGGCAAACCGGCATTTCTTCATATTTAGTCTCAGTCCGTGTTGCTGAATTCTTTCCAACACCAAACTCAGGTGTCGTAGATGTTCCTCCATATTGTCAGAGTATATGATGATGTCGTCCAGGTAGGCCAGTGCGAAGTTCTGCAGATAGCCTACCAGGACATCCTGGGCCATTAGCTTTTGGAAGGTGGTCGGGGCTCCCTTTAGGCCGAAGGGCATCACTTGAAATTCATAGGCAGCGCCCTCTGGTGTCGTGAAGGCGGTCAGTCGCTTGGATGCCTCTTCTAATTCGATCTGCCAATATCCATTGCGCAGATCTAGTGTGGTGAAAATCTTCGCCGTCCCTAGGTCCTTTAATGATTCCTGAATGGGTGGTAGTGGACTGGCTTCATTTTCCGTCTTGTCGTTAAGGCGGCGGTAGTCGACGCAGAACCGGGGCTCCCCATTCTTTTTCGTCACTATAACTATCGGAGAGTTATACTCACTGTGGCTAGGTCTGATAACTCTGGCCGCAAGCATCTCCTCAACCTGGGTAGCGATGACCTTCTTTTTCTGCGGGGTGTACTTGTACGTGGGCACCCTCACTGGCTGATTATCCTTCAGGCGTATTGTGTGTTTGGTGGTGGTGGTGGTTTGTATTCGCCCACCCTCCATGAACAGGTCCTGGAAATTGTTGATGATGTTCTTGAATTTCTCCCTTTGTGGGTTCGTCCAATCCTGGACGTCAACGGGAATATCTTCAAGATTCATCGTTGCTGAAGTAGTTCGTGGTGGCGTCTTATCGAAGTAGATCGTATGCCGTCGTTTAACTCCAACATGGATACATCCTCTTAGGTAGTCCAGGACCGCATGGTTCTCTGTTAGCCACGGGTGCCCAAGTATGATTCCTGCCTGGAGACATTCCACCTCCAGGGCTTCGCATTGGAATTCGTACTCTTGCCCCGCAGTTGCCTTTAACAGTCCAAGTTTATTAGTGACGAAAGTTTTACCTTTAATTGCCATTGTAAATTCCACGGCGGCTGTCGTGGTGGTTGACCCAAACATCCATTCGGGTCTGGCTAGGTTCTTACTTGCGGCACTGTCAATTCGGGCTGTCACTGGGCGGCCATCAATCCGTAACTGGATGGATGCCGTTTGGTTTGTGGGTGTCGTGGTAATTAGGGCCGTTCCGCTACTGGCTTTGGAGCGGCCCTCTATTCTTCCCCCGACTGCTTAGTGGGTGCTGGGTGCTTAGCCGCAAAACTCTTTGGCTGGTTGGGGCAGTCCCGGTTGAAATGTCTGCCAGTGCAGAACCAACATCTGGGCAACGATCTCTCGACAACTGGTTCCCTCTTTGGTACCGCTGGGGGAGCTGCAACTTCTTTCTTTAAAGGTACTGTTGTTGTCTTACCTTTAAACTGCTCGAAGACTGTTGACCACTTTTCGCAGGTATCATGTAGGTCCTTTAATGTCTTTGGTCCCACTTGCGTTATTTGAACGCAATACTGCTGCGTCATCTGCATGATGATGTGGTTCACTAGGTCCTGTTCCGGCCAACTTGGGTTTAGTCTCAGGCATAAACGTTTCATTCTTGTGATGAATGTTGCTGGATCTTCATCCCAGCGTTGCCTTGTTTCACATGCCTGTTGGAGAGCCTTCCTTCTTTGTGGGCTCATAAACTCCCGTCGGAACCGGTGGTCAAACTCCCCCAGAGTATCAAAGCCTCCTTCGTTCTTCTTGAACCAGTTGGCTGCTTCTCCTGTCAGGAACGGGCGGACTGCGCCATCTATATCCTCCGGCACCTCAAGACGGGCTGTCTGCAAGTGGGAGGTTAGTCTTGCTAGGAACGTGGTTGGATCTTCAACTAAGTGTCCACTGTACACCCTTGGTGGTGTAGGTATATTGGTGATGACACTGCACGGACTGCAGCAGTGCCTTTGGTGGTGAACACCCTCCGTCTTGGATACCGTTCCGTTCCCTTGGTTGCTGACTCTGATGACTTCATCCTGGGTTTGGACAGCTGCGGTGGATGCCTCCTCTTCCTGGACGGCGGTGATGACCTCCTGGTCCTGGAAGTCGATGGCAGCCTTCGGGTCCTGGCCATCCTCATCACCTAATTCATAACTGATGGAGGTACAAGCCTCTTGATCCTCGGTACGTGATGCGACCCTGGACGTTGAGGCGGTGTTGGATGTGATGGTGGCTTTAGTCGTTCCCTCCAGAGCCGTCATTCGTCTACCTATGTTTCTGAGTTCATGTAACATGATCTCAAGCTGCAGGGCTGGATTAGCGGCACCGGGGGTGGTTGTCCGTAGCGAAGGCGATTGTCCTGGGCTAGGACCATCCAATTCCACGCTGTCACTTGATTGCCTGGTTTTTCGTGTTGTCTTCTTAGGCATCTTGAAGCCTGGTGTCTCTGTTGCCTAGGTGGATGGGTCGGTGGTGGATCCGCGGACACAATCCTGTGTTCGTAGTCCCACGTTGCTGGGCGCCACAATAATACCTCCTCTTAATCCTGGGAATTTGTAAAACAAACAAACAAACAAAGGGGCCGCGGCAAAAGACTCCTCCAGGAAGTATTAATTGAATTTAGGGTAAAGTTGGGTTATGTTATTAATTAAAACCATAATTTTTCACAACGTTATAATATTTTAATAATTCAAAGCTTAATGATACGTAATGATACCCGATGTTAATAACGACCTGTGTTAATAAACGACACTATAACCAAAAACAAGTCGTATCGCGAATAAATGTTAACAGTCGAGGTTTAAATACAAACGGGCACACTGAGTAATAGTTGTTGTACACTTTGAAACAACTAAATATTATGAAATAGCAACAATACACACACTGCTTAATAATGATGGAGGAGTTGGCATTAACCAATAATAAAATAAAAGTTATCGGCTAAAAAGTCAAACACACTGAATATAGGTACTAATAACGATACGTTTGAATATTAATAATGTTATAAACAAATAATGTACATAGGGATAAATATAGGTTAGGTATTTGGAGGTTAGGGTTTCACTAGCGCGTGAATTTAAGGTTAACTCTCCGAATACAACAATATAGTTAATGAACCACCGTGAATTTATTAATATTATACATTAATAACGGCGCGCACTGAGTTTAAATAATTTGGTGGAGGTGCTGGAATTCAACCAACAATGTCAAATAAAATGGTTGTTACTGGAATAAAAGTTAAACACACGCTGCATATGGGTACCAGTAACAACGAACTTGGATAATAATATTGTTATAAACAAATAGTATGTATAAGGGAAGATATCGGTTGGATATTTGAAGGTTATGTTTCACTAACGCGTGGAATTTAATATTAACACTTTAGCAATAGCAATGTTGTTAATGAATCCACGTGAAGTTAATATGATAATTCATTAACAAAGGCGCACACTGAATTTAAATGTTTTGGTGGAGGTGCTGGCATTCAACCAACAATGTCAAATAAAACCGCGGGCTTAATAGGTTTTTCACTGCACTTACGGTTAATTGCTACAGCGTAAGCAGCTGTAGCTTGTCCTGGTGCACTGAAGTTAATACTATGGGCGAACACTAAAGAGGGACCTTAAGTTTGGTTTCTTTACACGAAATAAGCGCACTGTAAATAACTAAAACGGCCGCTACTACGTAAGCAGTAGTAGGATCCTCCTATAACTTCTTCGGTCAATACTAGGCGATGCGTTGGATGTATTTCACCACGTAGATCTATTTTCGGACGTCGATGAGTTTGGATTCCGATGAAGAAGCCGTCCGAAATAAAGAATTCCTCCGGAATTCTTAGTGAATTCTTGGTCCGCGTGCTCTCCTGAACACGTTTCGCCGTGTACTTCCAATGACCTGGAAGTGCCTTTTTGGTCCCTTGTATTACGTAAGCAGTAATACAATTCCGCTGGATGGCTTTCTGGAAAGTCCGCTCTGTATCGGTGGCCTGTTTTCTGCTGGTCCAGGAGGTTGCTGTTGGCAGGCTGGTGATCGAGAGAGGACTCGATATGGTGTAGGCATTTGCCTCAGCTTATATAGTTTTCCAAACGTGTTTACGTTTTAATTTGGGAACCCCAGTGACGCAGGTGACGAACAAAGAAGTATCTATGTCACGGTAATTTCCCTTGGGGCCTAAATAGGGTTACGTCTTCTACGTGTATTAGAAATTTAAGCGTTTTTAATTGGCCGTGGGCGGAGCCTATGATTCGTATCAAAATTGTCTTAAAAAGTTATTTACGCGAAATTTCTCTAACTTTACGAATATTCTGATTGGTTGTGGGCGGAGCCTATGATTCGTATCAAAATTGTCTTAAAAGGTTATTACGCGAAATTTCTCTAACTTTACGAATGTTTCATATTGGGAGTTTAATTTATTCTGGAGGAACGGGATAAGACAGGAATAAAACATGTACACCTATATTGGGCCTGGACTTGTTCTGTGGGAAAACGTCTTATTTGTTTCCATCGGAAGAGGCTGTTGGTAACACATAATAGCCAAACCAGGTGACCTCGGAGGAAACTCAATTTGCCTATGCAAACTTATAAGTCGATCATCAAAAAACTTACGGAGAAAGGCTATAGTTTCTCGTGTCGTATGTGCTCTTGCGCCGTCATGTTGGAAATAACTATTATGAAGTTCATCGTCTTGTAGTTGTTGAACAATTCATCAAAATGTTATTTCTATGCCTCTCAGCATTGATGGTGAAATGGAAAAAAGAACGGCCCAAATATCCTTCTACGGGAGACTGCTATGCAAACTGCAATTTTTTGAGAATGTAGTAGAGATTCAACAAAAAAATGCAGTTTATTAGTGCTCCATATTCGCATATTTTGAGAATTTACGTGCCCCGAAAGATGAAACCATGCCTCATTGGAAAAAAATTTTAAGTTTAACAGGTAGTTATTCATTAAATTGTTGACGAACAACTTGCATTACGCAAGACGTCTGGGGTAATCTGTTGGCGAAAAGCTTGATATGATTGCACGACAATAATCACTTCTTCTGTACGAATAGTTAGCCTACCAGTACTTTTCTTTTGAGTAACACTTGCGCGAAATACACCAACACTATGTGCGAGGCACATATAAAAATCTTACTCTACTAGTGCTAAATTTGAAAAGTGTTCACGAAAATTATCCAAACATAAACGCTTACTGTATTACCAAATACCATTAACTAGCACACCCGTTCTAAAATACGCTTACTTTTTTGTATAGAATAAGATGATAAAAAAAGCGAATATACCACTTCTTTGTTCTCAGTGTGATTTTACGAATTCTTACTGCTTAACCTATAACCATTGGGAAGAGTAGTGGGTTCAGAATATTTCTTTGTCTAAAGCCAAAGGCTGTTTTGAAAATTTTTAATTTTTTCTGCCAATCCTCTATCATCTAAATTGTAAAGTTTTTCCTTTCTTTTGTAGAGAATTTTACACGAAATTTACATTAACTTGGTATTTTACTTTATTCACTTTAATAATCTAATAATACAGGGACAAAAAATTTGAAAACGATGTGATTAAAAACATTAATAATTTTTTTTTGTGTGTATGGAACACATCCTGATAATCCCCAGGATACAACCAATGTATAAATGGTAGCACTAAAGACACGAATATTACAAATTTGCAGTAGGAAAACCGGTATGTACTTTACGTGGATATTGTTTGACAAAATATAAAAATAAAAAAATAAAATAAAACGAGGAAGACACACGTGAATAACTCTCTATATTAAATTATCCTGTTTGCTCGTCGGTCCACTACACACATATCTTCAGATGAGGGATGGAATCCACTCGATTCATCTCCTGTACTCGTGTCCGTAAATGGAAAAATGGGAAAAAAACCGTCGGAGAAAACGGTCACACACGCTAGAGGGCAGCACTGCGAGATATTCCCGTTTTCTTTCTCTATCTGGCTTCTATTTTTTCCGCTCTACTCATTTCGTTCCACTTCCAACGCTCAACTCTTTCTTTCTTTCTTTCTTTCTTTCTTTCTTTCTTTCTTTTGACGTTGGCTACCGACTCTGAAACGTATAGAGGAATGAACGTTGAATGTTGGCGAAAAGATCGTACACGTTTGGTAATAATCGCAAAATTCACCGGTTCCGCAATATGGCGTGTGATTTACTGCCGTCGGAGGACGGCGGAATTACGATTGGTTCGTGTGAACAACGCTAGGCGAACTTGGAGAACAGTTTCTAAGTTACTACAGGTGGAATGTACAATACAAGGAAATATCACTTTTCCAAGATTGCAATAACAGGATTAGGTCTCTAGATGGTGATAGGTAAATAAAAAAGAATAATGCGAAAATATTATAGCTGATACCACAATTTATGTTTATTCTAACTCCAACGGTGGAGCAATTTGGATTCATTAATATCTTGCCGCTAAATCCCACAAGATTTGCGTTTACGCTATGCTTTATAGATTTTTCAAGTCCATTTGTTTTAGATGATTACAATTTTTTATATTTTTAGCTAGAGTTCTTATCTTAACTCTATTCTTAATCTATTTTTGAGGTAAATTATTTATTTTCTTCTTTATTTATATTACAACTTCTAATAAACTTTTGTTCAGGTATTTTTTGAAACCTCTTTTTAAGGTATTGATCTTCTTCATTAATTACTTCTTGGCAATAACTTATGACGCGTAATTCTTGACGATGGAGCATAAGTTGATATGGTATTTGCGCTGTGACCAGGTGCTTATAAAATTGATCCAGGTTAATTGCTTTGTAGAACAGAATAGGAAAGAAAAAGAGAGAAATATAACGAACACTTTAAAATTGAATGGGTATCGTGAACACATGTTGGCCAAGGCGAGAAAAGTCATAATTGTTTTACACGAATTTTATTCTAAAAATACAATTTATTTTTAGTTTTTGGCAAGAAACAGTATTTTAGAGGGCTATCCTGAAGAAGACAAGCGCAATGTTGGCCGAAACGTCAGTTGTTCAGTATCCAAACGATGGAAATAGCACAAATAACATATCAAATTTTTGGCTATAGCTATTATCTGGATTGTATTCTTAAACTCATTTTTGTCATAAATTGTTCATCTTCTTCTTTGGTTATATCACAACTTTTCATATCTTACAGCTAAGTATGGTTATTATCTTGAACACCGTATTATTTGTAATTCTTATCGCAAGGATGTTTTACAAGTTTATTTTTTGAAGTAGATCATTCTTCTTCGTTGGCCATTAGAACTTTTTCTGTATTGGCTACAATTATGATTTTATCTATATTTTCTGAACACGTTATTGAGGTAGATTCTTCCTTCCTAGTCTTTGGTTGCTTACAACCCTTTACATGCATTTGCCACTTGATGGGAATTGTTCTTCTTCGTTGATTACTTACAACATTTTGTAAGTCTTAGCTATAGATATCTTAAGAGTATTTTTACTTGTTTTTTGAAGCAGATGACTTATTCCACCTTTTAGGCTGAATATTTCTTTCTATTGGTTGGATTGTTACTTTTTGGATGTTTTGACATTAGTAATTACCTTAACTGAATTTTTCTGATCCACTTTTATTAGATTATTTGGTTAATTACTACTTTTTATAAATGTACGTTATAGTTCTTTTTTGGCTTCAGTTAATTTTCTAATAAACTTTTTGAGGTGGATAATTCTCATTCGTTTGGTAATTACATCTTCCTGCAAATTTTCGCTATAGTTGTATTCATAGCTGTTTTTAAGCAACTTTTAAATCCACTTTTTGTAGAGAATTGTTCTTTTTCCTCTTTGGATGATTACGATCTTTTTTATGTAACAATTTTTAATGCATTCCCGACATTCCTCCTTTCTGTTTTTACAAGTTCTTTTCCTATTTATCTATAAATTTTCGCGTCATCTCAAACCTCATCTTAATAACGAGTTGCTATTTCGAGACTTTTTTTAAACCCGTTATCTAGGAACACTGTTCTTCTTATGCTTAATGTAATTATATTTTTTAATGTCCGTTTTGAAGATAACATTAATAACCAACATATTATTATATTGGAGACTCTAAAACCACATTCAGATGAAGAATACGATGATCATGACATACTATGCTGATTGGTTGCGAACATTTTTGCAGTTATTAAGCAATAACTGTAAAAATTAGATAAAATGCTTACTATCGTACTTATATCGGACGACACATCAGTAAAGCTGGCATTGAAAATGTCACTCTTCACAAATATATGTGCACTTGTAAAGAGTTCTAACTCTAAATCAACAACTGTCGATAAAATCAAATATATACTTTAGTTATATATCCATTAGGAACTTTAAAATTACTAAGGTATTCGACTTTTCTGGAATACAGGCTTAAGATTAAATTTCTGCCAGGAAAAAATGTCTTTGTAATGTTGATAAGATAGTGAACGGTGTTAGAGAGGACATTCAGTAGACACGCCTGAACCAGTTAAATGTAAACTAGCAAAAAGAAGGCATTTCATGATTTAATAGACTATTCTTTTCTTTCCTCGTGGAAATCGAGAAAGTAAGTTGAGTCAAACTAATAAATTCAGTAAAAGATGAAATTTTATTTAAAAAAAATCATCAGGTGCACCAAAGCTTCAAGAAGGAAATAAATCGCTTTTATCTGGATTATAGGAATATTTATAATTAATTTTTAATTTTACATGCTGACAACTCAACAAAATTAAAAATTGTGGTTGTAATAATTCTACATAGTTAAGGAGCCCCATGCAAACTTTAAAAGGTTTCGTTCAAACAATAGTACCTCTTTCAGTTTTTCCAGTTATAAAATATCAAAATGAAATCCAGAACACAAATAAAGAAAGGCTCACTGCATGGTTTACTGAAAATTAGTTTTTAAAATAAAGTTTCTGAAACTGTATTATAATTGTTGTAAATTTGGCCAACATGGAGGGTGAAATGCAGGAATAAATAATTTTAATTATAAGAAAATACTTCCAACAAATCCTTAATTAATTCTTTGTATTCAAATTAATGCACAAAATGAATAAGAAAAACCAAAATGTCTGCTAATTATTTTACTTCAACTAATACCTTACAACGGCGGAATTTGCACTGGCGCATATGGCGCCATCGCCTTACGTCTTACCTCAGAGGAGTTAATCGGCACCTCTGCGTAAGCTCACTTAATAAGTAGGTACATTCCTATCAATTTTATTACATTAAAGTAACTATATTCAGTATTAAGAATAATTTTCTTTGTCTTTTCTGTATATCCTTTCTTCCTATGCATATCTTCATGATCTGCTAATTTTAATTAATCAAATACAAAGATCGAAACATAAATCAAATCGAAATAAACTAACAGAAAATAATCTAAAACACGGTTTCATTTCCTCCACACGTTAGCGTGTTAGTTTCATATAGTATCAGGAGAGGGGTCACAATTTTTCGGAGATTATTTCACGTTTGACGGCCAGCTAAATCCATTTACCTGGGAAACGTTTTCACGTTTCTGTGATGCTCTCTTTTTTATAGTCTCTTTATAGGATTCCTTGGTCGATACGGATTATTTCCGACCCGTCGCCATTAATATTTCTCACGTGTACTGTTTATACAGTGTTAAATTGATTTTACTATTTGGAAAGGTTTTCTTTAGTTTACAAAAAAAAAAAGCACAAAATAGATTAAAATTCTAAATAAATGGAAAAGTATTCATTACAAATGATGGATATTGTGGACATTTTGCCATTCTCTTCATTAGTAAGCATAGCAAATGACATGTATAATAATGTATATATATTATCATTCTACACTTTCAGTGAATATGAGAGTATACCGAGTGGTGCAATAGTGTGTCGGCGGAGTTTAGTATGAAAATTAATAACGTTATAGCAATGAGACTTTACGTACGTATGTAGTATGCGACTGTGTATTTTCTAATTTTATTTACAAATATACAGGGTGTTCCAAATTTTAGCAACCACCTTCAACTTTTCTATTTTAAATACATTGCTATACTTTTATATACTGGAACACCCAGTATATTTGTCAATAAAACTAGAAAGTGCACAGTCGCATACGTACGTAAAGTCTCATTGCTGCAGCGTTATTAGTTTTCATACTGTTGCACCACCCGGTATAAAGCAGTCGAAAACTCAGTATTTAAGTAACAAATTTTCAATAATTGTTTTAATTCAAATACGTCAACAAATAATATTAAGAAAGATAATTTAGTAAAGAAAGAATAAATTTTCTATAATAAATAAAACAAGTCATAAATGATGTAAAGTTACCTATTGAAGTATACTGTAAGTGAATATGCGACACTTAATTTCATTAAAAACGCTTTAAAAATATCACATTTACAAAATTTAGTCAACGAAGAATATGAGAGAGAACAAGAGAGCAGAGGGTTAGTATTTTGACCAATAAGAAAAAAGCGCGGTAAATATATAGAAATATTAAATATTGAAAAACGTAAATAAAATATATAAAACTAATGTTTGTATGAAACATGTTTCCTAGATAGCTGAAAAAATGCCTTAAGTTTTTACTGCCCAACCGCCGCTTTAATAAAAAGAAGAGCAATTTTTCCTTGAAGAAGTATACTTAATTTTTAATTCCCATCCTTAACAAACGGTTAGAGGTATTTTTTGTTTGTGTGGCTAACATACTTTGCTTAACAAAGCAATCTATTGACACGTTAACCAGTTTCTTCCAATACTCTTTTAAAACGACCAACTTGGTCCGCTATACATATACGGGTTATTGTAAGAGGGTGTGCCTTAAAACGTTATATCGCTTTAAGTGTCAGTAACTTGTAAAATATTGAATTTGCCGTTGATGGTCTACAGTACAGCCAACTTATGCAGCAGAACTTGACAAACATTTTGTGTTGGGAATTTTTCGGTATACGGATGAAATTTAATGGTGTTTTGGTTAAAAAAGAGTAATTTTTTAATACAACTTGCATGACTTTTTTTCTTTAAGTTGCTTTTTTGCAATTTTTAAAGTCGCAGAATTTCTTCTGGAAAGCATATTTTGTAGAAAATTTAAGACAGGTTTATTTTTAGACAAAATATATCAATTTTTAAGGTGTTTAGCCAGTCTCACATATTATGGCCACTTTAATATACATGTTTTTTTATTTATGATCCTATTTGTTTCCAATTTAAAATGTGATCAGAATTCCTAATTCTTAATAGAACCTCTAACGTCTCTGGGCTTACAGAAAATACTATCACATTTTAACGCCCCGTATGTCTTTACATTTTTGAATTCTAAACAATTTTTTTGGTTGGAAAATATGTTTTTCAACACTAATACATAATTAATCTTTATTTGCCAAACTAGAGTGCTATGAGTACAAGAAATTTACTTGATCTCATGCCTGCATGAAAAACATAGAAGTCAGGCACCATTTTTTAAAACTTCACCATCAAGGCTGCATTTAGACTAGGGAAGATCAACTCTCCTGACAACATGCTTCTGCAATCATTCACATTGTTACATTACACAGTTATGAATATCTCAGACATATCGTCATTACCACCGCAAAGTTCGTTACAAATCATACATAAAGCAGGCAAATATCGTAGTTGACGAGGATGTATTGAAAAATTCTTAGCCTACTATAGAAGCAAACGAAACTTGAAAGTCAAAATATTTTACTATTCTACATACTCTCCTCTTAATTGTATACATTTATTACAACAAAACTGCAACGCCTCTAGACCTTTTAAAAAGGAATTTTTATTTTGCTCTGCAAACCAGGCTTCCACAGCTTCTATCAGCTCTTTGTTAGAAGAAATTTACGACCTTTTAAATTTTTCTCAGTTGAGGAAAGACATGATAATCGTACGGAGCCAGATCTGGTGAATAACGATGGTGTTCTATTAATTCGAACCCTAACCACGAATTGTTTGCATGGCAACATGCGATTTGTGTGCAGGTGCATTGTTCTGCAAAAGCAAAACACATTTGGACAACTTTCGGCGTCTTCTTACCATATTTTTTCTCGTAGAGTTGTCATTAACGTCAAATAGTAATTCCTAGTTATTTTTCTACCCTTATCCAGAAAATCAATCATGATTACTCCATGGCAATCCAAAAAAACTGAAGCAAAAATTTTGCAGTAGATTTTTGAACACGAAACATCTTAGGCCTTGGAGAATCAGTGTGTCTCCATTCCATCAATTGCTGCTTTGTTTCTGGGTCGTAGAAATGTACCCAAGTTTTATCCATAGTAACACTACAGCTTAAAAAGTCTGCCTCTTTTCAAACCGAGCACATATCGTACGCTATGCTACCACCCTTGCACGCTTCTGGTCAACAGACAGACATTTGGGGATCAAATTTGCAGAAATTTGTTTCATGTCCAAATCGACGTCGACTATATGATGGACACGTTCATATGAAATATTAAGAGCCTCAGATATTCGTTTTAGCCCAATTCGATGGTCTGACAAAATCATGTCAAAACTGAATCAACATTTTCGTGGACGAACACGGAAACTGGCCTTCCTGATCGGTGTTCATCTCCAATGGAAAATGCACCCCTTTTGAAGCTTCCAATCCAATTTTTCACAGTCGCATACGATGGACATTGATCGCCAAGGGTATTAAGCATATCTTCCTAAATCTGCTTACCTCTTAACCCCTTCAAATACAGGTATGTACTTGATAATGGCTCGACACTCCAATTTTCGATTTTCACAATATCGGTCGACATCCTTTTTTTCAAATTTTAGTGCGTAACGCTAGTTTGACTTTTTGACGTAAAACTTTACAGTGACACTTCTAATAAGTTATGCTTCGTTGCTATGGTATCGCAATATTTCCTTTATCCACGGAACCGGTCAAGGCTAACTAATCAATTCATCCTGGTACACTAACAAAGTAGCTCATTAAACGGATACGGCAGCAGAAGTTTCACATTTGTGTATCGTGAATTATATAGAAAATATTATAAGTGTTTCCCAGCAACAATTAAGACATTATTTACATTGTATGATTTATCTTCTAATTAGTCTTTCAATTATGAGACGTCCAAAGTTCATATTCCTTTTACTTCCTTATATTTGCCCTCTTATTATTGCCGCGACATGTCATCATATTTTTTTTTAAAAGAACCACTTCATAACTCAACGAGATATATTCAATTTGTAAATCAAATTTTCGAATATAAACAGATCATTTTTCCCCATTTTAAGACGGGCTACGTACGCACACGCAAACCGATTCAAAAACCGAAAAAGACGAGGCAAAGTGAATTTCAAATCGGTCGAACTCGACCCCCAGAGACCGTCGGCGAAGTCTTCAACGAGGCGGCGGTCGAAACAAATGCAAAAAAAAAACAGCAGAGAAAGAGGGCAAGTCACATCTGATAGACTCAATCCATTCCAGCAAGTCACGCTCGATCTTGTACCGAGGTCCTCTGCATTCCCAACGATTCGCCGATCGCGCATATTACGTCATCGTACTCTTTCGGTTATGCAGCGCCCTCTGCAAACACAAACATAAACGGGTGAATCCACATTTTCAACCGGTGGACGACTACGTCACACGAAACGCTTTATTATTCGTCCTGTATAAATTTTAATTTCACCGAAAAACGTCAATATGTACGTCAGGGTAAACAGTTTTACGGAAGGATGCCGCTCGCTGTTGGTGACGAGGTTTTCGGAGGGATGGAACGACTAAACGCACAGCCAGCCGGGATCGCTCTCACCACTTGTCGGGGATAATCCCATTAATGGAATGTGCTAAACAGCCTCGGGAAAAATAACTTGACCGAAATTCTCTAACGAAAAGAGGCAGAGAGCAAAAGATAATAGTCGTCCATAGCCGGCGCACATGTTTGAGTGAGACTTGTGTAATGTGTATATAAATACACTTCTGAAACTTAGATGAAGTATTTTGTATAGATACTTTAAATACTGAATTTCTCCATTAAGATAAATTTCAAGTCTGTTTTAATCAATTTAATGTAAACTTTTAAAAAAATAGATTTGTTTGGTGTAGTAAATATGCGAAATAAGAACATGACGTATGGCAAAAATATAATAATAATAATAATAATAATAATAATGGGGTCATTAGCCTACACGAAACATTCAGGGAAAATACCTATTACATTTGCATCATATGGGAGAGACGCTGCCTTAAAGCATGTTAGTTCTCGGTCTGTGCATCGAAAAGGTGTCAGTGAAAGCGTGGCCCTGGATAGTACGACAAAGTTAACCTGGGACAATTGTACCGGCGAGTCCACCAATTGTTAACCATATTATATAAAAAAAAGTGCGCTGTTGTATCTTTTTCTGTCTGATAAAGATTCAACGGAATACCTATCAAATAATTCAAAGTAGTCTGTGTTAACTAAGAAACTTCAATAAACGCTTTTGTACTCTCTCCAATGTCAAATGCTGATATAAGTAGTAGGGATATCAAAAAGCGGTTTATACTCTAATCTACTCCTAACAAAGGAAAAATAAATAGATTTAAGAACCAAGTGACTAGTGAAACACCTGCAGGAACGGACCAGGAAGCCCAAACATCCTGTAGCGGTGTTACAGACTTCGTATATATGGCGAGAAAGTTGAAGAGCTAAGTTAAATTAAACACCCAGGTTATTAAATTGCTTTTTACTAGTTAGCGCGATGTTTAAATTGTATGAGAAGAGTGTGATTTTAGCAAAAGTAACAAACGCACATTTAGCAATATTTAAAAGTATTTTATTATCAACACTGATTGAATATATGGTTATTTTGAAATATACGTACAACTATCATTCAAATTGTTAAGATGCAAGAATATTTTAAGGACATCAGCACGTGCCAAAATAGCACAGACTAGCAAATTCAGTAAATCATTTAAAAATATATTAAATAGCAACGGGCCTAAGTTAGATCCCTGTGGCACACCAGATATTGGGGTGAAATGACCATGACTGATATCAATTGTAGAATAATAATAATAATAATAATAATAATAATAATAGTAATAATAATTGATTTGTCAAAGATGACGAGTATAAGAAGGTTAATGCCGACACTAAGAATACAGAGGTTGGATAATAAGTATATATATTTGGACCAAAGGGCAGTTAAGGGAGGTATAAAGTAAGTATACATAATTCTTTTAATTTTATGCTCCTTAGCAAATTATTAATGAGCTGAAGTGGCTGTTGCAGAGATCGTTATAGCCAAATAATACACAAGATTAATGTTACGTTATTGCATTATTAACATGAACTAATCTGCATCAAATTGCAACATAACAATAAAATAGAGTTTATCGCAACCACTGGAACATACAGCATATTATTATTAAATTATTTAATCTTATAAAACATATTAACTTTAACAATATGATATTTCTATAAAAAAAAGATTCTTAAGGACAGTTATAAATTGAGTCCATATTTACTAGGACACCAAAAAAATGCGTTTTTCTATTAAGAAAATATATATTTACTAAATTTTAGCAAACGAACTTTTTGCTTCAAAATATCATATACAGTCTTTGAAATTCTTTGAAGTACAAATTTAATTGCAAGAGGCTTTTACTTATTTTAAATAGAAATGCTTATTGAAATGTTTAGAGAATATTTATATTATCTTCTAAATTTTTAATATAACATTTATTTTATTTCAATTTAAGTTTATAAAACATACCAAATATTTTTTAAAAAAATTGGGATTTACTCTGCAATTTAAGTATCGAACATCTACAGATATTTTTTTTACAATTGGCGCATCACCCTGTATATTTAGTTTTTATTCAATTTATGTTTAAGTTAAGATTGTATGCAAGTAAAAATAACGTCATTATAAAACCATATATAAATGTGCATTTATAATCTCATTATGCTTTATGACGATTCAGACTGTCAGGGAAAACCTAATGATATTTGTTAAGCAAAGGATAAATTACTTTATTACAGTATTGACGTTACCTTTGACAACGGTAGGTTTAGAGTAATTGTATAGTTTCTAGGAATAATATTGTAAATATCTCCTTAATAGCGTTTCCTAATAGATGTTAGCCTTGGAGCGTTAATCCCACTGTTAAGCTCCCATTTAATATCGATGCTGTCTATTGTTATGTATCACGAGGTACCGTTAAGTAATGCATTTGTAAATTTTAGGTATTTTACCTAATTACCTTTATTGAAGGAGTATAATTCTAGCAAACTCATCATCTGTGAAAGTCTCGAACTTTCCCTCTTTAATTAATGGCCAGTATTCTTGTCGTGAATAGTGGGGGCGATTTTGTAAAAACCTTCCTTTTCAGATTTTAAGAATATGAAAGATGAGTTCTATCACAGAGTTCAGGGCGAAAGCACTACTTTCAAATTAAATTAGTGATCTTTCCGAAAATATATATGTGACATAATATCAAGATAGTTCTCAACGTTTACATTATTTTTATACTATTTGTGTTAACTTTCAAGTGTTGATAAAGGTGTAATTAAAGTGCTTGCATATATTACGACTTTTATTTTAAATAGTGAAGGTTAACAAAGTGTGGTCTTACAAACCAACACGGGTGGCGAAACAATCCACGCTCATACTTTCCTACTGAAAGTGGCAAACAATCCTTCAAACCAGGAGGATTCAACAGTATTAATTATTAAATCCTTAATTTCAATTATGATAATTACATAATCTTATTTGAAGGTATTTTTTCTTGTTATCGTAAGAAATATTACATTATCTCCATTGGATTTTATTCACTTTCATAAATTAGCAATGTGCAACACAAACTAATAGTTCTTAAAATTATCCTGTAATGTAAAAATACGGGAGCTACTATATACCCAAATGCTTCAATCTGTTTCATCATATATCTCCATCATTCCAGCTAACTTTCATAATTCTAATCCATTATATGAAATCGGTCCTTTTCACCGACCTGAAATTTTTATATACATTTTTTTTATTAGATCCGGCAATATCTGTCGTTTCAATCAACGTCTCCTCTCGATTCCAATACCTGTCTGACTTTCACAAGCGGGGCTTATCCTTTTTGTCTATTCCACTTCTCTCCACTCCGTCGTTCGATTCCCCATAAAAGGAAATAATGATCCTCCTGAAAAGGATAATCATCTACGAACGAGTCCGATAATCAAAGTGAATCTTAGTCACTCGAACCACCGGGCTTCTCTCATTCGTCACCTACCTCACCCCTCCGTCACCCTTATACGCCACCCACATCATACCCCCGCGCCCTGCAATCCCAAAAAGCCTAACCTCCTTCTCCACATACATACACACACACACACACACACACACACCAATATATATATATATTGTAGTATATCAGAAATATATATATATATATATATATATATGAGTCGATCTCATCTCTTGGAAAAAGAGACTTTCTTTAGGAGATCGTCAGAGCGGGTCCTAAGAAAGAAACTTAGTTCTTAAATTTAGTTTGCGTTGAAATTGGGAAAGCGCTGGGGCGTGCATGATTGTAAGCGGAAGAATCCATGCGGGTTCGGTCTGTCTCCGGTCAATCGACGTGTCTTGGAGAGAACTGCATCACCCTCAAATACGTGCAGGATTCCTTTTCTTTTCTTTTCTCCCCCTGCTCTGCTCTTTTTATTTCCTCCTCTTTCCCAATTCTCTTTCGGTGTGCTTGTGTGCAGCGAACGTGTATATCTCACGATAAAATTCGGCCTTTTTGCTTTCACTTCCGACCCTTCTATAAGTTCACAATGGATGCTGTAGCGACGGGCGAGTATCACTTTTAAACCGTATTAATCTTTCAAGAGGTACAGTGTGAAGTACATGTCGATAATGCCCGGCCTTATTATATTATTATCACAGGTATGAATAATGTGAGCGAGAATAGAATCGGACTAGGTATCAAAGTGTTTGTCAAATTACTTTTAAATCATATATGTATCATATTCTAGGTATTTAGAAAATGGTTATAAATAATTATAATATCATATCAGTAAATGATTACCGCAGGGATCTCTCTTGTGGCCGAAACCTTTTCTAATATATATTGCCGATTTTTTGGCAACCCTTCGTGACTGTGCTGTCAGACAATATGAGGATGACACGCGTATTATATTAGGTGGACGTTTGGATGAGGCATCGATCTTAGCATTTAAGGTGATAACCGATATAAGCTCGTAGTGTGATGTTAGTAAATTCGTTTTAAATGAATTTTCGAAAAATGTAAATATCGACTTTAGTTTGATCTTTTGACTCTGGTAAGTGCATCTTACAGTTTTCTGGTCCTTATCTTCGATTCCGTCTAGTCTTGGCGTGAAGACTGCTTTTCTATCGCTAGCAGGATCTCCTCTGTTGCACACGCTCAACATATTGAAGAAATGTACCACGACTTATGCACATAAGCTATCATCAATTTTAACTATATATTTATTTCAGAGAAGGGTAATACGATATTACGCGCTGTGCCTTGTTTGACTCCCTGCATGGATCTTTTCAGCAGCTCTAGGGTTTAACCCTTCCTTATTTATGTATCTATGAACTGGTTATGCTTGTGCAGAGAAGTTTGTCTCAGTTTGTTAGAAATATCCAGATTTATATTTCTATGACCAACCGTAATGACTTCAATTTATCCGTACCATTCCACATGTCCAGTTGCTATGATGGGGGCCTCATCATAAAGCTATAGCAGCTTTTAATGGACTGCCTGAATATTTGAAGATAACTACCCGTGTGAACAGAACCTCTTTCAAACATAATTTTACAACATAAAGATAAAACATTTATTTCTGAGCCTTTAGGGAACCCACCATGTCATCCTAATTAATTATTTCTATGAGTCTCATATGTCATGCTCAGTATTCTGCTCTTAATTAATAATTTGCACCTTCAGTATGCTTGCTTCCTTCTCAGAAGTATCTTACTGTGCCTCTTCTAGCTGGTTTGCCTGTAACTCCCAAGTAGATGCATGAGGCAACGTCTTTAAAATGGATTTTTTATGTTTTTAAATAATTTGTGCATCCTCCATTTCCATGTTTATGTATTTTGTCTTTATATACAGTTTGACTGAAATAAAAGTAGATATAGGGAAACACAGACACGCACACATGTACATGCAAACATGAACTGGAGGGGTACGATAATAGGGGAGTACATCGGAACACCGGTTACCGGGGCTTCAGTGCAAAACGTTGAAAGCTAGTATGCAGACGTTTGCTTTAAGGAATTGCTCCGCTATGTACGGCTTTTGTATAATATTTTGGTAATTGATGTATAATGTATTAACATTGAACTGAAACAAAACTCTATAAAAATTGTAACTAAAATAAAATTCTTATAAAAAATTAAATAAAATTCTCACATTTAAAACGAAACAAAATATTATACTTAATGAACTATACAAAATTTAATGTTGAAGATGTTCAAATGTCTGTCCCTCTTGCATCAAGCAGTACCCTAAACGATTATAAAACCCATTTCGTCTTGTTCTTCTGTGACATTACGGTGTCTTTTAGTATGCAGTGAATTAACACAACCTTCTGTACGAAATTGTTTCACAATCTTATGGATAGCTGGCACAGAGGGAGGTGGACGATTTTCATACGCCGCAACAAATAAATTTTGCACGTCTTTGTACGAATTATCCTTCGCATACCATAACACAATCTGTATTTTTTCCTCGACAGTTAAGGGCATTTTATTTTAATATTTGCGAGTTTGCTCAGACACAATGTAAGTTCACGCTCTAAAGATACGGAACGAATGCCATGCGCGCATGGTGTCCGCGCTCTCGGTCTCCCCACACCACCGGTCTTATGGTGGTGTGGGTAAACCGAGAGCCACATTCTTGAATTGTTGTATACATACATACATAGGTACATGTTTGTGTGTGTGTATTTGAAGATGCATATTAACTTTTAAATACGACAATCTGTATATCCATATTAAATTTATGTTGCTCTCTATACTGACTTTAGAACAACAGTTCTTAGAGAGCTTCAATTACCATGCCAATACTTAAGGCAAGAAATCTTTATCTCCTATCGTTTCGTTCGATTGGTTTTCTAGCTTGTACGAAGCGTCTTTCACGATATTGCCTATCGTCTCAAAGTCAATCTCCCAAAGAACGAATAACTTTAGCAATATATCTTTGCATCCACCCAGTCATTTTATAGAATGGAATAATCACTATGTATCATTACTAATAATTTTGAGTATGACAGCCAAATATAGAAAAAACTAATAAAACACCATAATGACAGCAGCTAAAATGTAACTTCTAATGACAAAAAAATTATCAAAGAACACGGAACGTGTAAATTTGGAATAACTATTTAACATTGACATCACTATAATTTACATGCTATTTTTTTTAATATTAATTATTATTATTGGCATGAATTTCACGATATGAATGATGTATCTTAAGTGCTATATACATTAACTATACCTTTGAACTTATCTGAGCTTTTTCTGTAACTATTGTGGACGAATTATTTGAAAATGATGCTTTATTATTCCGCTAAGCCAATAAAAATAGCTAAACTAGTATTTTATACGCGACTTCTTGTTTTACAATCTCTATTACAAAACTATAATCTAAGTTAAATACTTACATTAACTATAACAAACCGTGGTCTTTTGGTCATAGCTATTACTTTAACGAATTTTCTCCAGCTTTTATCTACAACAAAACTACATATTTTCTCCTAATCTAGAAAAAAAATCACCTAAATTTTCTACTCGTATTTTGCTGCAATTCCGTATATTTGTGATTATTCGTAAGGTAACTCAGGGCGAGTTGTTATGTTGTGTGCGCTCTGCTAGGTCATATATTTAGCTTTTGCGGGCGTTCTTTCCCTCGATTTTGGCCATGCCGCAAAAGTTACACGCGCCGTTAGCCCGCGGACCCCGGAACGTGTCCTCAATACTGATGAACCACCTCGTTTCGCTGTTAACTGGAGCCGTTCAGTATGCCGACTGCATACCTTCGCGTTTACCCTCCCTGAATTTTGTTTTACAGCACGGGCAGGTCGACCGGAATGGCGAGAGAATGTTTAAAATCTCGAATGTACAAAGACAGAGGGTGGAAAAAATAATAGGAGACGGGGTAACATCCACAAATCGTCACTTTGGTTAATTTTATGTACTCGTAGAACTGTTTCACTGATGGAAATTGCACTAGAAAACAACAATGGAGCCATTAATTTAGCCACAGTAACGGAAACTTCCTAATAACGATGAATTGAGTACGAGTTAATAGTTTTTCTATATCATCCATTGATTTCAATAAAAATATAAAACAGATTTGTACTGATTTCTATACATTCTAATTGAGGAATAGATAATGAGGAATTGTAAAAAATGCATACAGTAGTCATGTAAGGAGGCTAGACCGCGCTATCCACCTAACTTGCTTCTACGGTTTGCCCTTGCCCCGCCATATTTCTTTACGTTGCGTGCCGCATCATTGCCACGTAGTAGGTAATAAGGATACGGGAAATTTTGAAACTAATTAGATTTTTTTCTTTAGGCACTATCTATCTAGCTTAATGGGAAGTAACCTAGATTAATGATGATCTATGTGTCAGTCAGTTACTCACAAAATCGTGAATTTTGGACCTTCGTTCATGGAAACTATTGCGCGTAGATAAATGAAATTTGGTAATCTTACTCGTATATATAAAAAAATAAGCTATGTAACTCAAAAAGCTAAGGAGATAGGAGAAAGTCAAAATGGCTCGAATGCGTTTGTGTAAATATTGCATAGCGCTCGCAGGTCTGTTATATTGCGAGTTTGTTGCGAAAGCTTTGTCTGGAGCACTTTGTGCGCTTAGATTAATTGACCTACAACTTTCACTGATCATCTCACATGCAGAAAACAGTTTATTTACCTGATTGCATTTTTACATTCCACGAATAGGAAAATGAATTCAAAAACTACTAAGAAATTCTATTCATAACAATATCTAATTCAAATTAGAACAAGTATTTCTATTTGTTCACCTATATTTAATTTCTCCTAGAGTGCTTGAAACAAGGAATGATTTGTCTGATTATGATTTTCTTGTTACATCAACTTCAGTAACACAATTTCTGAGAAACCCGCACATATTTTATAAGTGTAATATGAGCACTATAAAAGACTTGTCGAGTTCCTTGAATATTAATCCTCCTCTAGTTACTTTGCTGCATTCAAGCAAAGATTTAGTAAAACTCTACGAACCGGATGCATTGTATGCGGAAATATCGGCCATTTTGTAAGACTCTTAAGTAAATAAGGGTTTGTTTACTGCGTCTTACAACTATGTGTACATGTACTATAAAAATCTGCAGACTAGTTACAAAATAAGCAGATCAGATGCCTCGATTAATATTCTTAGAATTCAAATACATTTATTTTCAAAATTATTTCTTATATTTGACACATTTTATTACAAAAATCATATTATAATTAATATTGAAGAAGGATTGCTTATTAGCATAACTAACAATATATAGCATAGTCTGGAGAGTGTTCCTGTAAAGTTTAATGTCGATCGGACTAAAAATAAAAATATTTTCTATGATTTAATCTTATTGATATCGGATCACCTGTGATTACTCTGTGGTTAGATTACTACTAACCCATGAAATTGCACTAATGATCTTATTTACGTTGAATCACCTGATGTGTATGTTTCCTATAGACTCTGAAACCACTAAACCGATTTTGATGAAATTTTCAGGAAAACTCTAGCATAGTCTGGAGAGTGTTCCTGTAAAGTTGGTGCCTATAAAAATTCGTTTTTTTTGCTCTCCGTGTATTGCTAGTTAAATATAAATCTATAGTAGGAATATTATGTTGGAATTATATGTTAACCTCAACAAATCCTTTGACAGTGTAGGTCTCCATCTGTTTTTAGATAAATTAGAAAGATTAATATATAACAGTAAGATACACTAGAATATCACCTATCAGAATTAAGGTAATCAACGTTTGGAGTTCCTGGAGTATTTACACTGACCCCATCTATTTTACTATTTATGTTACTAACAACTTCTGTCACATTCTGACGACACCAAAGTTAGTGACAATGTTTGCTCCAAAACACCTGTCATTGACACAAGTGAATATGCAATTATAACTTCAATTAACTGGTGAAATTAAATTTTACATCTTGTAACACTCACTTTCGTAATTTTTCTAATATGCTAGGTAACGCCAGTATGCTTCGATTAAATAATCCAATTCGTTGGGTTTATGAGTATATGAATGTCTAAAATGGCACACTCAAATCGACTAGGCACCCCAATAGTTGTGCTATTGGTCAAAGAAATTTCATGTCAGGATTGTATGTTTTTATTTTTTACTACTTACTACTGTATAACCATAACTACAACAACAAGCATAGCTAGCTCCGCTAACATAACTTAACAAAATATGACTATGACCACAACTTTACCTTATAATAAAACTGATTAAACCCATTTAACCCACTTAAAAAATCATCTTAGAATGCTAAAAAGTCTACTACAACGCGACTAATGTAAAAAGCATTTTAAATTAGTTATCTTTTTGACCTTACCTTCGTTTTCAAATATATGAATAATTTTTAAAATATGTCATGTTGCCATGATTACAAAACCATACGTAAAAGGCAAGTTTTAACTGGTACCCACAGATCTATCCTGCTTCAAAGACGCTTAGAATATGGACAATGTCAATTTACTAAAAATGACATGCATTGAAACAGTCCTGAACATGATTATTTAGGTATGCCTACAGGAATTACTCTATAGACTTTAGCACTGTCTACCTATTCCCCATCCAACCCATCTGTTTAGAAGGTATTATAATAATATCGCCGAACATTTCTTCTATATAAAGCAGCATCAATACTTCAATACGTTTCTTCACTTAAAGTCATTGTTATAACAGATTTTTAATCACTTGTACACAATTCATTTTTGATAAGTTATGACCAATAAAGTAAATTGCCTTTAAAAAATAATAATTTTTCAGACAATGCGTTTAAAAAAATGAGATGTGTGCACAACACGACTTTCTTACATGTATTTGCGGCGATAATTTTTTATACAAGGATTTTTTTATAAGTTTTCCAATCTTCCGTTAATGGACTGGACGTAGTAAAAATGACCTTGCTTCTTATTGTTAATCTTAATATTAAAGTTTTTGGGTAGGTAGAGTCCGATCCAAACCTGATGGGACTTGAGATGCGCGAGGCGTGGTTTAAACTCTGTACTATCCGTGCTAAAAATATCGACACCAAAACGATCGGTTATATTTCCCGCTACTTTTGAATACAAACACCATGGAATAAAATCTGCAATCTACAAGTTTTATTATTATTATATACATGGCAAAAGCAAATGAAAAAGTAAACCTCAACACTAAATAAATTTAAAATAAAAATAAAAATTAAATTAAATTAAAAAACCAAACTTTTATAAAATTTTAATAATCGTTTTTATCTGACGAATAGTCAAATACAGAATCAGTATTATTGTCGCCATGTACATTATTACTCCACTCTTTTGTTTTATTATTAATAACCACATGGCAATAGCAAATGAAAAAGTAAACCTCAACACTAGATAAACAAATTTAAAATAAAAATAAAGATTAAATTAAATTAAAAAACCAAACTTTTATAAAATTTTAATAATCGTTTTTATCTGACGAATAGTCAAATACAGAATCAGTATTATTGTCGCAATGTACATTATTACTCCACTCTTTTGTTTTATTATTAATAACCACATGGCAAAAACAAATGAAATAGTAAACCTCAACACAAGATAAATAAATTTAAAATAAAAATAAAGATTAATTTAAATTAAAAAACCAAACTTTTATAAAATTTTAATAGTCGTTTTTATCTGACGAATAGTCAAATACAGAATCAGTATTATTGTCGCAATGTACATTATTACTCCACTCTTTTGTTTATTATTAATAACCACATGGCAAAAGCAAATGAAAAAGTAAACCTCAATACTAGATAAATAAATTTAAAATAAAATAAAGATTAAATTAAATTAAGAAACTAGCCTTTTATAAAATTTTAATAACCGTTTTCATCTGACGAATAGTCAAATACAGAATCAGAATCTCATTGTCACAATGTATATTAATAATAAATTCTTTGTGGATATCATCCATAGTATGTTCTTTAACAATATAATCTTTAATTTTCTTAATATAGACACAAATATTACTCCACTCTTTTGTGTTTTATTATTAATAAAAAAAAACTGATATGAAAGATTTTGAAATGTATATAAATGATGTAAATGTATCGGAGCACAGTACGAAGCAAAGACTAAACGACAAATGATCAAATAGTAGACTAATGTTTTCACGCCCGACTGTGTACAGCGCTCCCCATAAATTTATCTCTTATTTTATACTGCTTGCTCTCTCTAATACCGAAAATTGCTTTCTACGCAGGTTTGGATCGGACTCTAAGTCTACTTCATTTTATCGCTAGGTTTCCTTGGTAATATCAGAGAACAGATTTTGTGAACATTTATTAGAAATTCTTACAGTAATATGATCTACTAAGTTTAACTTTTTCATTCTGAACAATAAATTAAGCTTTTTGAAAACTTCACTTAACCTATTTTGGCATTTTACTCGAAAATCATAAGTTTCAATTTTATTTAGCAGTTTCCAGACTTCTGACGAATTGTAGGTATATGCGTTTACTGTTGAATTGTAGTACTCAGTGCTTATCAATGGTTTTACTACTTAATATATGTATTTAAACAAATCATTTTGATTGGTATTATTACACAGCAGGGTATTGAATATAAGCCCCTCAAAATGTAAGATATTACACTATTAGAATATTTATTTGTCAATAGTATTTGCCATTTAACATATATTATAATTATCATAATTAAATTAAATTATTTATCTATATAAATAAAAATGAAATGCTGTTAGTTGGTAAGCGCATCATTTGATAGCTGCTGGACCGATTTGGCTATTTTTTTTAAAAAATATTTGTAGTAGTTCGAATAAGGTGTTAGGGAAAGAAAAATTGGAGAAGATGTCCAGAAAATTGGAAAATTCTGGAAAAACTGAAAAACCTTTTTACTATAGGCTGTTTATATGAACTAAAGAGCATAACTCTTGATTCAAACGGTGGATATGCGTAATAATTTTTTTTCTTTCTGGTTTTTATGGTCAGAAAAGAAAATCGGGCAATTACAAAGAAAAGTCGGACAAATTACAAAAATCATAATTTTTATATGCACTCTCGATTATTACTGACAATAGGAACGATATATTTGGTTGATTCTCTTTTTAGTTTTGCTCGTTATGCTCCCGAGATGAAATTAACTCAATTCAATCTTTTCAATTGAAAAAATACACGTGGAAGATCTAGAGAAAAATCTGGAAAAGCGCATTCTAACCTAAATTGCTGCGTCTGCTAATGATCGTGTAACTTCTGAAAGACCGATTGAGCTCATATTCACACAATTCTGGGGTATCCCAGGGAAGCGGAAAAGTCCATTATTGGTATCTAATAATGTAGATAGCGAATAATTTTTAATACAAAAATTGTAGACAATCATAAGCTCTATAATTTAAAAATATTTTCATTTATACAGAGTGTTCGACAACGATGAACCAACACAAACTTAAGTTTTTTTTAATGGAATGCTATGCATTTTTTTACATTCTATGATAGCCCTTGAAGGGCTGATTAAACTGACATAAATTTGTATTTGTCGATTTTCAACTGTTTCTGAGATATGGCGATTTTTCGTTAAAAATTGTATAATATTTGAAAAGTTGCTGTGATATAACGATTGATGATGAAATACCTATTATGGGTTCAATT
Organism: Amphimallon solstitiale; assembly: GCA_963170755.1. Classification (NCBI taxonomy): domain Eukaryota; kingdom Metazoa; phylum Arthropoda; class Insecta; order Coleoptera; family Scarabaeidae; genus Amphimallon; species Amphimallon solstitiale. Next base: position 90,645,003 of record OY720678.1, on the reverse strand, counting down.
AGAAGAGATATCCTTTAGTATGTGAAATTAATGTTTATTTCGACATATCTACGCATGTTCTTTAGAATTACATACCATTCGCTATAGTTAAAAATTCTAAAAAAAATTAAATGGAACACCTATATATTCAGGTCATTGAAAAGTACTTAAAATTTACTGATTAAAAATAAACACTTTCTTCGCCCTGTTGGCGATATTGCAAAAGTGATAGGATATTACATGATAAACCCGTTTACGACCTAAAAATATGAGTTGCCATGACTTAATTGCACATAACATAATTAAAATTAATCGAAAATAGTTACTTCTAATCTAATATTATATATCTAATATTTTATTTTTACAAATAAGTAGTTTTTGTTAGAATTTTAAAACTCATAAAATGAAAGGTTTGGAAGTTCATGAATTAACAAAAGTTAAAATATCGCAGTCGCTCTGTGCCATAAAATTGTTTATCATCATACTCATACTAATTTTTAAATTACTTTAAAATGAAAGAAGTCATACTTAGATTTATAACTTTACTTGAAAAGCAAACCGTCAATACAAGTATTTAAATGTACGTTATTGAAATCTTCTATAATTTTCGCAATATCATGAAGTATGTAAATTACTATTTTCAAGCATCGCAGTAATTATAAATTATCATATAACAAATTAAAAAATCTTCTGTAATGTTCTCTTAATAAAGTTTTTGCTAACATCAATGACTCTAGAAAGTTTACGCACAATTGTATGGGGATTTTCTTGAACGCATAACTAAAGAACCTTTTGTGCATCTGGGTTTTCTACGGCAGCAGTAACACGGCTCCTTTTTTATACGGACTACTGCCAGTTTCTTCAAATCAATTTTTAAAAACATTCAGCGATGACAGTCCCATATTTGGATATTTTTGGTTGTATATCTTTGTGCCAGCAAACAATCAGTTTCCCCAAAACATAGATCATATCTATTAATTTCAATTTTAAATATTTCATTTCGCACTTAACGTAAATTCATGTACTTACTTCCCTTTAAACTGAAGCTATAAATCTAAGCTTAACGTTCAAATGATTTTTTGCACACTTTTAATTTCTTTTAGAATTTTTAACTTTAGCGAATGGGATGTAATTCTAAAGAACGTGCATAGATATGTCGAAATAAACATTAATTTCAAGTACTGAAAAGATATCTCTACTGATTGAGCCCATAATAGGTATTTCATCATTAATCGTTATTTCATAGCAACTTTTCAAATGATGTACAATTTTTAACGAAAAGTCGCCATATTTCAGAAACAGTTGAAAATCGACAAATACGAATTTATGTCAGTTTAATCAGTCCTTCAAGGGCTATCATAAAATGTAGAAAAATGCGTAGCATTCCATTAAAAAAAACAAAAGTTTGTGTTGGTTCATCGTTGTCGAATACTCTGTATAAATGAAAATATTTTTAGATTGTATAACTTATGATTATCTACTATTCTTGTATTGAAAATTACTCGCTATCTACATTATTAGATACCAAGAATGGACTTTACCGCTACGCTGGGACACCCGGTATATTTGTTTTGTCGAAACAGTGATTCATATCTATGCCAGGATCCAATAGGAGTCGCTCTAGTGTTTTTAACAAATTCTATAATTATGAACTAAAATAAGTCGTATTCATAATAGAATTGTTTAGTGTCAAAAAAATAAAACAATTACAATACCTGTACCTGATAGATGGCGCTATGGTAGAATTATTAATAAATTTTATATTTATAAACCGACATGATTTTTATGTACACAATATGTTCGCGTGATCAACAAAATCGTTTTGGTATACGTTGCCGTCTGATAGATGGCGTTATTTTTTTGGTAGAATACTAATCGCGCCACCTACCGGAAAGGCTTTTGCAAACGCAATTCTAAAAGATATGTGTAAAATTTTCCGGAGATATATTAAAAATAAGATATAAATGACAGTACCAAATCCAACATTTTCAATTGTTATATGCATACTAGGGTATACTATAGCTATACTTAATATCTTGTATAATGCACATATTCAGAACCATTTTAATATGAAACATTCAAATTACGTCCGTCATAATCTAGTAGTAGAAGACGAATTCGCTTTTGCATTAAGAGCGACCGAAAGAGAGTAAGAGAGAGGCAGATTGAAAGGCAATGTATTTTATGCAAATAGAAACTCCAAATACCGGTCTTCTCTCTAAATGCAGGATTTGTAACGAAGCGGGTTTTCCCCTTGCAAGTTCCGCTTATCTTATATAAAATAACTATGTTTGCTGTGTCTGCGCGCGTGGTTGGAGGGAAAACGAAATTGAGGAAACGAGCTTTCTGCCGGAGTATCTTACATTTGATTCTGCAACTCGACTACATCAGCTGTTTATTTTAATGTAAACAGTCTTAGTTATGTTGTTCAAGCGTTGCACCGCTAATATTGAGAACCTTGAATAACTGCGGTTTGGAAATACGTATATAGTAATACAAGATTTTCACGTGGATTACATGTTATCTATGTACCTGTAATTGTGTTTATTTTTAATAATTAAACTCAAAAATATTCTTATAATAATTAAGAATATTGAATAGATTAATGCAACATAAAAAGTAAATGTTTAATTTATTATACTCAATTTTACAAATAATACGACGTTTTAAGACTGTAATGTGATTTTAGTATAATTCATCCTGATTTCAAATATGGTTTTACTTTTCCTGTACCACGTAAGGTTTTTATAAAATTCAATTTTGATTTTTTTTTCAATGGTATACAGGATGTCCCAGAAATAAAAAGACGGAGTAGCAGAAATCGGAAACTAGATTGTGTAAAAACTTACCCTCAAAATATCAAGTCTTTATTCGTGCGCAGACGGCAGAAAAAAAATAATAAACAATTCAATTGGCCTTACGCCGACCCTGGACTAAATATCCACCTGCTTCACTTTCATAATCGGTCCCTGTATACTACTTAAAAATGTTATATGACAATTTACTTCCTCTCCTTCGCTGAGTTCACTGCTTCAAGATCTTTCTGACGTGGGTTGGAACATATCTTTCTTGATTGTCTTCCTTCAGCAGTAGTCGGGCATTTTAATTGCATTCCATATTCTCTGGTATCTCTTTTCCATGTCCTTTAAGTGCTGGTGGAAAGTTCACCTTATAATTCATTGACATTCTCGAGGTTCGCAGGGAAAAATCAATGTGTGAATGTGCTTCACTCATGTTACATTCTAATTTCATAAAACTTTGCAAAGTATTTTTAACGATGGTTTTGTACTTTGGATATTTGTTGTTGCCCAAAAAGTTGGTCGCAACTTCTCTAAACGAAACGCAGCCTTTTTTCCACAGGATTCATTGTACTTTCAAACAAATTATCTTTCATTAACTTTCTAATCTGCAGTCCCACAAAGATCCCTTCTTTCAGTTACTCATAAGAACTTTCTGAAATGTTGTTGCCAAGTACTGGAAACAGTCACCTTCTTTTAGAAGAGCTTTAGAGAACTGTTTCATCAATCCGAGTTTGAGTTTGATTTGTTGAACAACTGGTACAGTTATTATGTTCTGTTAACCGGGTTGGAGAGTTTTTCTTTTGGTGTAGTCTATCTTCTCCAATGCTTGTCTTTGATTCCACAAATTGTCCACGAATGTTTTTTATACATCACGTATTTTAGCAGAGATTTGACATTTTCATACGTTTCCTTTAGACGTAATGAATGTGCAATGGGTATTGAACCAAACAAATATTCATTATGTAAAAGTACACCTTTGAGGCTTTTTTGGACGAGTCTATCTCCACTCACTTGGATTGCAAGTGACCTCACAGAAATTCAATAAACCCTCAATATCACACCAGTAAACCAGAGAGTCTTTTTCATTAAAAGAATTTATTAATGGGTTCCAATACCAAGAGAACGAAATTCCGGGCAGTAGAAGATTTTTTCTTTCAATATTGATCCAAGCAATTAGATGGCGTCCTTTGTCGGTTCAAGTCACGAGTTAAACCATGAAGTTCATTTTGACTGAATAATATTGGTGCAGACTGTTTTTCCGGCTTTTAATCATCAGCATTATCGTTTTCATTTTCGGAATTGGTCTCTTGTAGAACATCTTCAAGACCGGAAGGTGGAACTAGGATAGGGAGCGATGCACAATGCGTATCTGGTCGTAAGGGCGAAGGAATGTTAGAATATGGTGTACTCTTTTTACTTTTTACGTTATGACTTTGAACTTTAACCATACAAAAAGAAAACAATCGTTAACATAAATCTGTGGCTACCTCCAAACTATTGGGATTTCAAAAGGCATTGACTTTCGCACCATTCCAGTCTCAGTCCCTCAACAGTCTTAGGCTTCCACTGTTGTCGTCGATACCTTCTTCGTCGCTCTGCGTCTACTGCCGACGTTTCGTCCACAATTTTAAGGAACATCTTCAGGGCTTCTACAGCTGCAATAACGTAAATCTGTTATTGCAGCAGTAAAATATTTAACAAGAAATGAGCAAGGTAAGGCATTGACATCTGCAAAACATAAAAAACGGGGAGTTTTCAAGGATGATATTGTACTTATGGCACAAAATTGAAAAGAATGACAGGGAATTCTTAGGCCGGGCGCCAGTTGAGACGCAGCTTGGTGAGGTGAGGTGACGCAGGTTGACGCAGGGAAACAGGATTCAATGAACTACACGCATGGAGAGCGAAAGTTGGGAGGCAGTTCTATATCAACTTCGTGCCTGGTGTTTATTAAACCTTGGCAAACAGAGTGAATAAGATCAAAGAGCGGAAAATATAGGATAACAGAGATTGTGAAACAGAAGCGTCTCTTGCCGTGAAACTTGCCGAAGAACATGCATTAGTAGAGAAAGAGAATGAAAAAATTGTATTTCAGTGGCCATTTCAATTCAAGTATAGCAACCAAAGGTTTTTACCGCAAACCAGGAACAACAATTATGGGAGTATCTAATGCAAAGTTCAAAAATAAATTACGGGCTGGCGTATTCGCAAGCACAGGAACTAGCTTTTGAATTTGCTCAAAAACTTAACACAAAAATATCCAACGAGCTGAGCTAGGAACAACAGAGCGGGTTTGGACTGGATGAAATTTTTCATGAAAAGGTTCAGAAATCTGAGTTTAAGAAAACCTGAAAACACCAGTCTTGCTAGGGCTAAAGGATTTAACGAAACCAACGTGAAACAATTTTTCGATAATGTTTAGAATACAGTGTAGAACATAACATGAAAATAAATTTCAAAAGTGATACAAGTAATCGTAATAGTGATAAACCAGAAAAATTCAAAATAGGATACGAAGAAATAGAAATAGAATTTCAATAGTTGAATAGAAGTCACAAAAGATAGCAATAGAAAGCAAGAAGCATAAATTTAAAAAACGAATTAAATCTTATTCTATATAATAAACATTGGACGATGAAACGAGAAAAGGACATAATTTCAGAGAATAAGAGAAGGAATTTACCAAAAATGCCGTAGACACGTGTTTCAGACTTATTGGTCACCGTCAGTACTGTATAGCCAACAATCTAATAAATCATAATTTACTAGTACGTTATGACAGACAAACTATAGGTTTCAGAAATTAACTATATACCTGCAAAGAGACAAGGGAGTGACAAGAAAAGATAAAGCTTACAATACCGTGGCAAGATAGATCAGAAAGGACACTATGTTGATGTTGAAAATATATGGGATGTTGAACATTTTGAGCAGTAAGAAAAAAAGATAGTATAAGCAGGAATAGAAAACAGAAGTAAGGAATACTTGAAAAGCAAGAAGAAACATGAAAATAGCACAAAAATTATGAAACTAATTAATTATGAACTTACAGTTTAAAGAAAATTTAAGATATTAGACAATTGATCATATACATCATTAGTTTTAGTAAAATTTGAAAAGAATTTGTAACTAACTGATAATTGGTGGTAATTAAAATATTTGTTTCATTAAATGCACCCAAAATGATTTATATTTTTTTAAATTTAAAATTATCATATTAATTTAGATTGAAAATTATAATCTATTTAATTTTAATTATGAAAAAATTATCTCAACAAAAACAAAACAAAAGTATGCTCCGCAACAACTTTACTATTTTGTTTAATTTTTTTTCTATCGCCTTGCTTTCTCGTACAAGGAAGAACAGTGACATTTTGATTCGGATATACGTAGTCGAGATAGGTATTATTCAAAGGTCAGGCCGTGTGGACCCACGGCACGTGCAGAAATCGATTTCTTCCTCCTCGACTGCTGCCCGTCTTAAAAGGACGAGAGAGAGCCTGATAAGTTATAGAACGCTAGTTTTCGAGATCGAATATGCCTCTCTTCCCTTGGATGAGATGAATTAGGATCAAGGGTTCACACAAAACGATACAGAAACATGAAAGGAGAAATTTATAGGAATTAAATAAAGTCTTATAAACACATTAATTCCGTCAGCAAAATCTTCTTGAATGTGGGGAAAAATTCCACGAGCAGTTAAAGAGTCAAATCGAAATCGCAGCGAAGTTGAATATTTGATCGATGATTTCTATAATACGTAAATTATATTTTCTACTACACCAAGTGATATGTATATTTCATTGATATAAACATTTATGAGCCACTTGTTATAATGGATTATTCCTGATAATTTCTCAAATGTATTTTCTTATACAAACTGGCGCAAAATGTATCATCCGATTTTTTTTGCTGTTATTCCAGAAATATTAAAAAAAAAGTTTTTTTTACGGAATATCTTTATTTGAAACAACAAATTTTATTTAATCATGTTTCGAAAATGATATCTGAGAAGTGGCCAACACTAGAGTTGATGCAATTGATTGCCGACTTCTTGGCAAATGTTGTTCTGGAAGGCTTGTAGGGTCTGTGGCTTGTTTACGGAGACCATCCCCTTTAAGAAACCCCACAGGTCTGGAGCCGCCAAGGCGGGCGATGTCGCTGGCAAACCAAAATCTCCAAATCGAGAAGACAATCGACCAAAGGTGATCCAATTCCAACTCATCCAGTTTCGGTATCAAATCTTGTTCAACATGGTCTAGTACTTGTCGCCAGTGATGGTTACCGCGTTTTCATTGTCGTCTTAAAGAAAGTATGGCCCAATCACATGTTCTGAGTAAACAGCCCACCATGCGGTTACTTTTTATGGATGAAGTGGTGTCCCGTAAAGGATTCTTGGTTTCAAAAAAACCAGGTATTTTTCTAATTAATTGGTATAATCGCTTCTTTAATTTTTCACCTTCGCCTTTACCCAGTTTATGTTAGTTCCGTCTTTGCCCACGGCTTTCCAATCTTTCTCTTGTTATTACTTTATCTATTTCTTCTTTTATCGGATCATCTAATAGCACAACGTATTCATCGCCATCTTGACCTTCTTTATTTTCTTTTAATTTCTAAATTTCATGGTCTGCTAGCAGAAATTTTCTGTGTTCGTATTTGCCTAAAAGATCTTGTTTGCTGTTATTGTCTTTCATTTGATCTCTGCATCTCTTTCTCCGTTGTTCTAACATCGCTCCCAATGACTTAAATTTATCTGCCACTCCCAAAATCTTCTCAATCTGAATGTATCTTTTCAAAATTCCGTATCAAATCTCATACTTTTGGTTTCATTATAGCTTATATTTAACTCCATTTTCCTTCCTTATGTACATGCTTCTACAAGCGTGTCCATAATCCTTTTTCTGCTTTTTATGATCAATAAAATATCATCAGTATAGGCAACTACCTGTCGTCTTGTTTTTAGAATTCCATCCTTTATTTTGCATAATATATACTGCAATGTCATGTTGAACAGTGTTTCTGAAAAGGAATCTTGCTCTATCAAATTCAATTCTTCGATCTCCCATTTCGAGTTCTAACACTTACAGTTGCCATCTTCTTGGTCATCGCTGTCAGTCTTCTTAAGTTGGGATGTGTTCGTAATTCTTTTAAGGCTATTTCTAGTCGATTTCTTTTGATTCCGTCAGAAGCTTGTTGGGATCTACAAAAAGCAACGCTTTTCCTCTTTTATGCTGATCAGCTTTTTCCATTACTTATTTCACTGTGTGAATTGCACAGACTTTCTTTGCATGAACACGCACTGATTTGACTGACAGTGTTTTTTGTCGCAATTGCTAATTTCTTTGAATTAAGTTACCATTACTACAAGCTGTGCTTAGTAGGTTGATTCTTCATTTTCTGGTTTATTTTTTTGTGTATTGGTAATATTTGTCCGTTTTCCAGAAGATCATGTAACATATTTTAGTCCTGTTCATGTTTTTCTAATTAATTGATATAAACGCTTCTTTAATTTTTCAGTTTCGCATTTACTCAGTTCTATATTTAGTTCATCTTTAGCCAGGGATTTCCTTATTTCTTCTCATGTTAATAGTTGGCCTGTTTCCTATTTTATCGGATTATCTACACCACATCGTATTCATCTCCAACTTGATCTTCTTTATTTGCTTCTATATCCTCATTTTCATCGTCTGTTAGTAGAAACTTACTGTGTTCTTCACATGTTTGCTTGTATTGTTGCGCGTGTTCCATTCTTTTTTTTCTTGTTTTAGAATCTGTTTATCTTCTTTTTCTAAACTTCGCTTATTTTCTTGTATAGCAATTTCGTATTTCTATTCTTATTTTCAATTTCATTTTTTTTATTTTGTTGTCCAACCAATTTCATTTCGTTTTTCCACATTCTTTACTGACTTTCTCATATATTTTCATCCCTTGTCTATGCTATTTCTGCAATCTTTGTTATGCCATCCTTCCATTTCATTTCGCCTGATGGTGAAGGAAAATCAACTCTCAATGAGTTTTGGAAAGGGTACAATAACCATGATGCTATTCTTAATATTGCTAAAGCATGGTAAAGTGTCAGCGAAAAATCTTTATCAGCAGCATGGCGAAATCTGTGGCCCAAAATAGCAGCAGATTTTGAAACAGACGAAGAACAAAATGCCGAAATTGCCAAAGTTGTCCAACTTGGCCAAAATCTAGGTCTTGACGTCTCATTTGATAATGTGGCTGATCTACTTAAATCTCACGACGAAGTGTGTCGAGAGCCTTCTAGGTTTTCTTATGCGGCAGAATTTACACGTCCATTGCGTCTAGCGCCACTATTTTGACTCTACGAGTTGCTCATTTAACTTGATTTAGATAGGTACTGTTTTCATGATGCGTTCATTATTTATTTTTATATATACGTATTAAAAGTAAGAAACAATTAGAAATATACCTTTAGAAATGTATTTTATGACAGGTGTTTATATAAATTAAAAAGAAACTAATTCCATTGCTTTACTTTTGTTTTACTAACAAAGAACATTACTCTGCAGAAATATTCAGTTTCAACTGGATCCTATTCACATTTATATTTCAACCCGAAACTCAAGGAATCAAAATTTTCTAGTAAAAGTAAAACCAATCCAAAGTTTCATTTTCACAGAACGTAAGTCCTATCTCCTAGTCGGGATCATTTTCTGATAAGAGCATAGCATATGGGCACCGTGTCATCTTCGTCGTTCACTTGCTGACACATCGGAACGTCTCACCGTCTTGATTTTAAGCCCCCCGGTGACTCCGGGGACTCCGGTAAGCGCGCAAGCAAATGGAGTATAAATTTTCCCGGAGACAAGCAGTACACGGACGCCGGTCCCTTAGAGAGAAAGAGCAAGAGAGTGAAGCGCGGATATTTTGAGCGCATCATAAACGTGTGTAGTACCTCAAAAAAGATGAAGCAGACATGCGGATTCCAAACGTGATTTCGTGATAACGTCCCCTTAAATTCCCGCCGCCTCCACCAAGGAATCCCAAAAGCAGTAACTAGGTCAGGATTTAGTAATAGTGTTATACCTTAACATTGTATTCAACGTTATGGTTATTTTTATGAACTTTATTTCCTTAGTGCACGACAAACTCTTCCTCACACTTTAATACTCCATTGCATAAATGCCAAAGTTACAAGCATTTTCGCTGCTGTTGTATATTGTATTATGTCCGCTAATTATGCACATTAGGAACTTTCGACGCTTTAGTTTTAATGGTTACGGCGTAATTTACTTTACGAGAATAAACAGGTGAATATATTAGTAGTTTCAAAAATAGACGATGAAGTTATCATCTAATTTCTTGCTCTCGTGTTAAAATTAATCGCTGTATTTAGTTTAAACGCCCGCGCATAAAGAGAACGAGTAAATGTAGTTCAACAATTATGGGTACTACTTTACATATATCTCTTATGACTTACTGAATGCATTTTTATATTCCGAAACCATTCTTTGCTATGCATATTTGGCTTGTATACAATAAAGAAATAATGTAAACATTCTTTTCAAACACTGTTTCGAATAGTTTTCTCGTAAACAATCTCAATTTTGTCTATGACATAATTGATTTAATATGAATAATTATAATTTATGGTCTGCTACAACGCGTGACTGTAATGCATTTACTGATCGACCATTTTACAACTACTACTGCTTGAATTCAATATAATTATCAAAATTGACATTATATTCCCACAAGTGCACTTTAAAGAGTTTTAGGAATGATTTTGAGAATTATCGATATAATAAATTAACTTGAACATGGCATAATTTCAAGAATTACAGGTTATTAATACTTTTTCAACATTTTGCATATTTACTTACTTGCATGTAAGCATGACCATATGTATAGTGTCTTATTAGCTCACAACGGATGCACTCGCATATCATGTCATAATATCATAGCAAATAAATAATTATGAAATCAATGTAGTCTGAAGAAAAATGTACAGACTGCACATTTGTGAATACAGTACACAAAAAAACTGTACATATTTTGGTCCATCGAGCCGGATATTTAACCAAGTTAACAAACACGTTGATTTATCAAGTTTTATTTTATATTTAACAATTCTGATTTTATCAGCTATCAGTAACACAAAATAGTTGTTATAGCAACCGTTATATAAATAACGGGAACTCCGGCTCGATGGACCCAAAAATTTATAGTTTATTTTATACTGAATTCACAACTGTACAATCTGTCGGTTGTTTAACAAATATTGATTTCTTGATTGCTTATTTGCTATATATGTTGCGTTCATGACATTCTGACTTATTGTTTACATATGCATGAGCATTACTTGTTGCGCATCGCTTGTGACCTTATAAATACTCCATAATATGATTATAAAATTATATTAATTTTGAAATTTAAATATGAAGACACGCCTGGCGGTAAAACAGAAAGAGAAAAACCTTTAAAAACGTTCTAAAACATTAATTACAGACACCCGATATTATGTCAATATTAATCTTACAAGGTATTAAAGAAACAAATTTTGAATTTATTCAATATTTATGAAAATTAAAAACAGCACATGTATCTTTTAAGATTAAGTTTCAATGGAAAAAGTTTCCATCAGAGGTTTGTTTAAAAGCAAACGAATTTAAATTGGAGGCATAAAAATTAATGAAAACGTCGAAAACTTTTCAATATACGAGATTACTGATAATATAATTTAAAGCATTTCTTTGATGATTTAACAGGATAGGAGCTAAGAATAAATATAATCTTTATTATGGTTATTATTATATTATTATTATGAGATTATGCATTATACAAAATATATTGGAATACTTCAATTTTTGTGTTTCCTTCAAAAATTAGAAGATGATCTTGAAAGTTAATTTTCAAAAAATTAAGTGGATATTTTGGATTTTTACAGTTTGTTATCTATATTATACTGTAGGCACCTATTCAGACAGAAATTTTTAAATAAAAACCGATATCGTGGCTTAGTCTTATCCCTAAAAGACATAAGCAACCTCATAATTTTATTAGTCATCCAAGGAGTGTATGGCCTGGTAATATACCGCGTGACAAGTGGGGCAAGTTTATTGAATAGATTTAAATAGTGAAAATTGAAAAAATCAACTTTATCAGTAATATTGATAATATGAAAGATATGGTGAAATGGAATAGCAAGTCACTCTCAAATAGACACTAATCAATCCCACGCAGGTTTCGGTACGTTTTTTTTAATATGTTCAAGTGAAGGTCCACAATGCTTAAGTTTAAAATATACAGCGTCATGATCTGAGAAATTGCAACTAGGAGTATTCGCAGTGAACCTTGTTGTTTCATTGATAATATAATCTGTTAAAACCGATAGTGCCCAGAAGATTCATATGAGATAAATAATAATTTTGTTCTACTAGAGCATATTTTAATTATTAAAAATAAATTTAGTTAGTCAGCACAAGAGTTTGATATCCGTAATGCACCCAAATATTTTTTAATCCTTCTCTATAAAGTTTATCTAAATTTCACTTTTGAGTATTTCTGTATTTTTCAGAAATTTGTCTAAAGTTGATAGTTTGGTAGTTTGCCAGGTATTAAAAAGTTTGATATCTTTTGCTCAAAATGAACTACTGTTGAGGTCTATGGATTTGTCTAAATGTCTAATAAGAGCTTGAGAGGAAAATTCATGTATTAAATAACCGTTTGGCCACTGCCATTGTCACACACATACAGAGAGATTCACACACAGAGATTATTGCAAGACTTCTTTTTCGTTGTCAGTGAACTTCAAAACGTAGGCATCTCCATAGAAAACTTAACGCTTCATAATTTTTTGTACTACGTTAACATCTATAATCATAACTACCATATTTGAAATTTCTCCTCGTATTTCAAGTATAAATCAATCACAATCCGTTTGTATTATATTCCTAGTGATTTAAACCATCCCGCGCAATCTTTATTAACAACGGTTGACTCGAGTGAAATAATTACGATGTTGAAAAACTCGCTCTGCCATAAGACTCATTAGAGTATGTACAGCTTAATTCACATTGTTTATCTTTGCCGTTAAAATAGTGCCAACAGTTAAGGAATACTTTAATTTAAATTTTAAAACAGCCATCTGCGTAGTACAGAATGATTTACTTAATCCACGTTAACTTGTGTCTTCGTTAATGCAGACGACCTGATTTAGTTACATTTTAACATTGAACGTGCACCGGCGCCAAGCGGTTATAAACGGAAGTAAAGCTTCTGCATTCCGAGCTGCATTTAAAACGCAAAATACTGGGACATTCTATATTATATATATATATATATATATATATATATATATATATATATAATCGCGCTGGCAGCTGTTTCACATCTTGCGCCTGAAATATTGTCGCAATTTCAATTTGTAATTAAGGTGCATCGAGAATGGCTCGTTCTAACGAGATGATAGAATAGAATTTTGTGCTTATTTTGCACTTTCAATGTTAAAACGCCCGGTTGCAAGCCGAGATTATTATTTCTATTATCCAAAATTATTATAGATTCGACTCAGCATAAAATCGTTGAGAACTACTGCGATTTGGCCAGCTTTTATTAAAATCTTTTATAGGATACACTGGCATTATTTCCTTTCATCCTGTTTTAGTTTTATCCTCTTAGCTTTGATCAAAATTGCACAGTTGCTGATTTCTTTCTTTTTATTTTCAATTTTAACTTAAAATTCATTACATTCTAACATAAAAACATATTGGCAATTTTATTATTATATTTATTTCAGAAATTGTTTTACATATGAAAATATTGAAAAGATTGCAATAATAAAAAAGATATAATTACTCATTAATGAAGAAATAAAGTATATACAGGATGGAGAAGAAATATGGATACAGCTAAATATTTTGAAAACGGTTTAATGGAACTTGCTGAAATTTGACACACTGTCAGAAGGATTCAGACTCTACCATTTGAGATTTTCTTCAGTTTTACAGTCATTTGTTTTCGAGATAGAAGGCTTAACTTGATGTTTTTTCAGTAACACGACACAACACAAATGTAACATTTTTGAAAACAGTGATATAACACATGCTTGCCCTAATTTGCATAAAAACAGGAATAACTTCTTAGAATGGAATAAAATCATCTTTTTCACAAAAACAATAATTTATTAAAACTATATGTACATTTCATGTGCACTGCACACATCATCAGTCGTACTGCTTAAACGTTTATTTACGAGGTAAAATATCCTATGAATTTAGACGAGGTGTAAAGAAATATTAGGGGTAGGTGCGACAAATATTGAGAATAACTGACCTAAATATAATCACTGACCTAAGGAAAGAAAGGAAAAAAAGGGGGTTGGTTGGATTACAATATGTAGGTACTTAACATTAACTAGAATAATGTACATCTTAACAAATTTGTTTCTTAATTATTTGATAATGACGGTATACATGCTAATACTTTATTACTGATGGCTGAAATATCCTCCCTATTAAGGAGGTTATTTTTATGTATTTTCAAATATATGGCTTCCCACATATCTAAATTTCTATTATTTTTTTTGACTAGTTTTACATTTTCTAATTAAAGTTATGACCTGTGTCTATGTGATGTAGAGCTAATGCTGATTTTTCGACGTTTTGTAGTTTTACATGTGCCATATGTTCCTTATAACGGGTTTGGACATTTCTTCTTGTTTGACCAATATATAATTTCGGACAAGAATTGCAATTTATTTTGTAAATACTCGATTCCTTCATCGGATCTATGTTAACTAAGTTTGTTTTTAGACAATGCTGTAACTTATTATTGTTGGAAAATGCTGCTTCTAAATTGTATTTTTTAAATAGTGTTACCATTGTTCTGCTAACATTTGTGAAATGAAATTTTGCAATGTTTTTTCTTGTTTTTCAAACTGACTGGTGTTAGTGTGATTTTAGAATATTTTAGCCTTTTCTTTACAAATTTGTTTCCATACCAATTGTTTGTCAAAACCGTTAGATTCTGAGACTTTAAATATGTAGTCTAGTTCTTTCTTAAAATTATTTTTTGACACTGGGATTGACAATAATATTAATTGATAAAAAAATAAAATCTACTCTCTTTATATTTGTGAAAAGTGTAAGACTGTTTATGAATGTAGTTGTTTGTATGTGTTTCTTTTCTGTATATGTCAAATTTAAATTTATTTGTCTACTATAGATATTTTTTTTTTCATTTTCTAATTCATACGTGAACTTTATTGATGGATATTGGTATTTAGAATATTTAAAGAAGAGAAAACACGTATACTAAACAAAAAATTATCGAATCTCCACAACAATCCGTAGGTACCAAGTATAGAAACGGATATCCACAACACGGTAATCAACAAAGTAATAGTATTAATATGAATAACTTCTTTTTAAGAACACTTTTTGAACAAAAGTAAAACTAAGTTAGCGTTTGAAATTTTGTTTTTGATCTGTCGTCAACTGTTTGGCAACCTCACGTTGACCACAATAATAAAAATAAGGCATTTTATTGATATTGAACTCTTACACATTTTAAGAACAATGAAAAAAGTTTTAAATTGTATAAATATTTTGTATTACAAAATATGTTCAAAATGCTCTCCTTTAACTTATTGACAGTAATGAATGCGTTGAACAAAATTCTGCAAGGATTTAATTAGAGTATGTGGAGAAATCATGGCAATTTAATTTTTTATATATTCTTGGAAATCTGCGATATTTAGTGGTTTGTTTAAATACTCTCGACAATACTAATAATATAATACTCGACAGACAATACCTACAGTTATGGCGGTTAACATACCCATTTAATCAAAAAGTTGATACATCAGAGAAGAGAACGCGATTGATGAAGTAACCAATCTGATTTATTTTATTCCTCATGGTTTCGCAAAATTCGATTTTGTTGTCAAAATCATCTTTAATCGGTATGTGTAACAAGTGAATTTTGTGGGGAAGAAATTTTTCGCGTTTCATTATAATGTGTATAGATCTCCAGTCATATTATGAATAGCTTTAATATAATCATTGTTGAAATATAACAATTTCTAAAGTAGGGGAAGCGGGGGGGGGGAGACAGAACCGGGTACCTAAGAATAATAACTTTAAATATTTGTTTATTTGGTTATTGTATTTTTAATATTATTAATATAAGCGCTAAAGTCTTATGTAAAGCAATAACGTTAAATTAAATCGATACATATATTACAAACACAAAAGAAAAGGTAAAATCCAACATTTTGCATAATATGGTTCTGCCCCGGGGGTAGGGGCAGAATCGTATGGTAAGAGGGGCAAGAGCGGGTATGATATATTAAAGCTTGAATTCACAATTTCTACAGGCATAGTCATCCAAATCGTTGTCAAGCCATTCCGTACATCCCTCATATGCCCAATGTGGCTTTCCATGTGCTGGACATAGCCCTCAAGCTCAATTTCTTGCTCTTTTGAAAAAACACATTTATACTTCCTCATTCCTTATTTCATTGCATTACAAATAATTTATTTGAACGTTATCTACCTTTAGAAGAAACCTCTTCCAACGAAGATCCGTTTTTCTTCATCATCTTTATCGTATCTTCCAAAGTAGATTGCGGAACGTTGTATTTTTTAGCAGCTTTCTTGTACCCTATTACCCCAAATAGAACTTGCTCTATTACTTTCTTCATATCATTAGCAGACCGATTCTGTCGTGTGGACTTTCATTTGTCATTGTGTACCATTCTATCATGTCTAAAAAACAAACATAGTTATTAAAACGTTAACTGTTCTGTCGAATATTGAAAACTTGTTCATTGCATATGGGGCACAACCGGGTACTGCCCGATTTTGCTCATCCGATTCTGCCCCAGTGCTGCAAATTAAAAAAAAATATTATGTCACAATTATGTGTTCACAAGAATGCACCATATCTAATGATGTAACTCAGAATATTATTAATTATTTTATAAGTTAATTATAGAATCAGTGAAAAGAAAATGTTAAAGAAGCCAACGAACACAATCGATATTTTCGGTTTTTTCTTTTGTGAATATCAACTTTAAATTTACTAAATTCAATAATACCACGCGATCATTTAAATTCTAAATTATAGCAGGCGGGATTTTTTTTATTAGGTTGTCCAGAATGTCAATTATCGATTAATTAACATTTTGAAACGTCACTTTGACAATTCAAATTGTAAATTAGTACTTATATACCAACTTAATTTAAATTTCACAGCCTGCTCTAATTTAGAATTTAAATGATCGCGCGGTATTTGTCAAACAGACATAATGCAACTTACTGGTTATCATTAACCAATCCGAATTACACTTTTGATTAAATGGTGCCACATTATGTTTAGCATCAACGATTCAGGAGCAGCAAAATTTTCAATTTCATTTGAAAAATAAATCTATTATTAAAGCGAAAGTCTGAATCTCCACTTTGATAGAGGTGATCCTTTTATGTCTTTAATTTTCAAAATAGCGATAATATTTTTTTCTCACAATATATTTATAGTTTACGTTAAGAAATAAACGTCAACTAACTGCTGCCGCGATAACAATTGTAACGATAGCTTGTTAACCATGACATCAGTTTGGCATAATGTTTTCGAAATGAAATCAATGCTTTTTAGAAATTCGTTGACCGCTAAAGTGCAGTGCATGAAAAATTATCATCAAGAGTTTATAGAATATAGAATAACAAATTATGACGTCATCTATTTTTATATATTATTATTATTATCGTCCCTATATATATATATATATATTGTTTGACCTCTTGATGAGAAATAATTGGGATTTTTCGGCAAGTAATTAATCAAACACGCTTTAGAAAATCATAATGTTTGCATTTATTTTTACGTTTCGACCTTCTTTTTTTTGGTCTTCCTCAGAAAAGACATATACAGCCGAGAAAATTTTTTCTCGGCTGTATATGTCTTTTCTGAGGAAGACCAAAAAAAAGAAGGTCGAAACGTAAAAATAAATGCAAACATTATGATTTTCTAAAGCGTGTTTGATTAATTACTTGCCGAAAAATCCCAATTATTTCTCATCAAGAGGTCAAACAATATATAAATACGGCAACAAAGAATAGCAAATATATATATATATATATTGTTGATTCTGATGTTTTCGCGGTCGTGCAATGAGAAATTGTTTTCTTGTATTGTTGCATCTGAAGTAAATCCGTGTTAAAAACCGGATCGGTAGATACTCGACGTTTCGATGACAACTTCTTCATCTTCTTCAGGAGTATGTTCTTCGATTGGAGTTCGATCGTCAAATGTTTTTACGATCGAACTCCATCGATACTGGCTGGAAAAAATTGATATTCAGTTAATTTGGCAACATTGATTTTCCTCTGCCTGCCAGACAAAGCAAGCCTGAAATATAGGGAATGATTATAAATTATATATTATTTACTGTCAACAACTGAATTTATTAAGAAGTATCTGCATTTTCAAAAATATGTGACAGCAACACCTTGCTGAATTTGTCAAAAATTTTCATTTTAATAGAAATGTTGAGTTCCTGTTAAAGAGGTAATGATATTTTTTAATGTGATCAGTTTACATAAAAAATGTGATAGAATTGTATGGCCATTTTTAATAGTTAGTGAAATAATTTGTATTGAGTTATTTGATTCACCCTGTATAAATTAAAATGAAACACACACTAGGATGTTTGGAAATTTACACTATATTACTAAAATAAAAATACTACAGCCGTTTCGTTATACAGTAACTTCTTTAGGTGATATCGATCTTAAAAAACGTATCACAGATCATTACTATTTCAATATTAATCATAAACGTGATTCAACCTACGCTAACCACATAATAGAGAATGACCATAAATTCAAATCACACTTGATATTTCCATATAGAAAATAAAGGTAAAAAACTAAATCACTTTGAGTCACTAGAAATTAACAAACTCAAAAATCCAGAAATAATATTAAATAACAAATTAGACCTTAATTCGTCCCCAATATTAAATATGTTTAGTATCTGAGAAGGGTTTTCCCATGTAGTTATGTTCAATTGTTAACGTGTACCCCCACAAATTAGATAGAGTTATGTTTACAAATAGCAATTAAGTTAATTGTTCTAAGAATTTCCAATTTTTTGTGTAATATCTGATGTAAATGTATATTGTAGTTAATATTTTAGTTTAAAGTTATCACCTAAGGAAGCTACTTTGTAGCGAAATAGCTGTAATGTTTTTATTTTAGTAATATAGTGTAAATTTCCAAACATCCTAGTGTGTGTTATATTTTAATTTTAACATGGATTTACATCAAGCAAAAGTCGAAACAATTCAAGAATTCACCCTGTATATATAACATTATTTCTTATCGTCTAAAAATCTCTAGCGAGAAAACTGATTAACTCAGCTATTGTAATTATTATTCTTCCCTATAATCCGACTATTCGAAATTTCCTAATTAAACCTTATCCCATCCGAAATTAAAATCGTAATTTAAATTTAATAAAATACATACAATGGAGGTCAAATATAAAGAATATTTCGCCAAACCCTAATCCATACATTACCACTATAGACACGTAATTTGATTTTATTAGACGTGCCTTTGTATTGTTACACGCTTGGAAACCTGAAACAATAGCTGTCATACAAGGCTACAACGCGGAGTTTCACAATGCAATGATGACAGGTCATCGGATGCGTACGGTAGCCCCAATTCGCAGGTCGATACAGTGTGAAAGGGAGGAAATGTGTCCGGACGATCATCGTCACCGAGTAAAGATGATTTTGTTGTCAAAATCATCTTTACTCGGTACGTGTAACAAGTGAATTTTGTGGGGATGAAATTTTTCGCGTTTCATTATAATGTGTATAGATCTTCTACTCATATTATGATTTAGACCCAACTGGTGTAGAGAAGTTTTTAGATTTTCTTCCACATCTAATATAACATTCATAGAGTTTTCTTCGTTTGTAACAGTTTTCGGACGAGTATTATCGAGTTTTTGGCGCTTTGATATTCATTAAGTCTTCTTATAGAATAAATTATATTTTAAAATAGCTTCAATATAGTAATTGTTGAAATATAACAATTTCTAAAGTAGGGGAAGGGGGGGGGGCAGAACCGGGTAGCTAAGAATAATAACTCGTAATATATTTGTTTATTTGGTTATTGTATTTGTAATATTATTAATTTAAACGCTAAAGTCTTATATAAAGCAATAACGTTAAATTTAATTGATACATGTTTTACAAAAACAAAAGAAAAGGTAAAATCCAACATTTCGCAAAACACGGCTCTGCCCCGGGAGTAGGGGCAGAATCGTATGGTAAGAGAGGCAAGAGCGGGTATGATATATTAAAGCTTGAATTCACAATTTCTACAGATATAGTCATCCAAATCGTTGTCAAGCCATTCCTATCCTATCTTCCAAAGTAGATTGCGGAACGTTGTATTTTTTAGCAGCTTTCTTGTA
This sequence comes from Amphimallon solstitiale, assembly GCA_963170755.1. Lineage (NCBI taxonomy): Eukaryota > Metazoa > Arthropoda > Insecta > Coleoptera > Scarabaeidae > Amphimallon > Amphimallon solstitiale. Next base: position 90,624,763 of record OY720678.1, on the reverse strand, counting down.
CCCTATTGCCCCAAATAGAACTTGCTCTATTACTATCTTCATATCATTAGCAGACCGATTCTGTCGTGTGGACTTTCATTTGTAATTGTGTACCATTCTATCATGTCTAAAAAACAAACATAGTTATTAAAACGTTAACTGTTCTGTCGAATATTGAAAACTTGTTCATTGCATATGGGGCACAACCGGGTACTGCCCGATTTTGCTCATCCGATTCTGCCCCAGTGCTGCAAATTAAAAAAAAATATTATGTCACAATTATGTGTTCACAAGAATGCACCATATCTAATGATGTAACTCAGAATATTATTAATTATTTTATAAGTTAATTATAGAATCAGTGAAATGAACGCAAATAACATCACTTTCCTATTAAAACACGTTTTTTCACTTTTTGACGTTACTATAACGACTTGTACATTCAAACTTATAGTCGACACTGGTGGTAATTACCTGAACAAACGTGAGCTCGCTGCGTCTGGCCCATGCCCCCCCCCCTATTTATTTTTGCCAAATGTTTCTGCAGATATTCTTATTTCAATCCAAGTATAGACTTCGAAAGATTTACAATAATATTTAACCTCAAAAAGTTGGTATCACGAAACGTGATATTTATTCGTTTTGATTTGGTAATATTACATTATCTAGATTTGAATTTCATTAAGTTCATTAACAGTACTATAAAATAGAAGCGTTTTATTTTTGTTATAAACATTAGTATTTGTCACTAATTGTACTTACCTATTGAATTCAGATATGAAATTATTTATGAAAGTTTCATGTTAGAATTTCACTACTATAAAATATTTAAAAGAAGTTAATATTTTTCTACTAGCAATATATTTTATTATATTAATATAGAAAAATTATGTAGAAAATTACAATAGCTTATTAGAAATTCTTAGTCATCACCAGAAAAACATAGAAAGTGTTATTTAAAGGATTAAAATTTAAATTTAGTTTTTAGAAGCGAAAAGATATATTTTCTTCCATTGTCCTGCTATTTTAAAAACATGTATTCATATTTCTTAATAAAAGAATCTAACCCTAGATAAGAGTTTTCTCATAAAATAATACGTGAACTCCAACGCGACTGTTTTACACTTAGAAGAACTAATGTACACGCGCCCTGGGTAGATTAAAGGCATCGTAGCACGTAATGATTACGCCTGGTATATCTCTTCTTGTTGTGTTTCCACGTTTACTTCAATATACAAGGATCAATATGTAAATATCTATTTCATTCTATAGCCTACACCGGCTTGCTATAGTGGAATGTTTCACATGCATGATATAAGTTTAGTATGCAAACGCTCCAGGCATATTTATTACAGAAGATTTATTTGCATTTTTGATATATTCTTTAAAAATCAACTATAAAATGTATCTTTCTTAAATAGCCATTCTCGAACATGTCATACTCATAATTTCTCTCAATTTTTAACACTTTCCTCTATAATTGTTCAGTATTTAACACAACAAACACACTAAATACTTACGAATTTTTTCACGAAACACCAATGCTTTGCCATTTTTTCCTCACTTTCTTCTTTCAAGTTTAAATTGATTTATGCAGCGATTTGAAACGTAAATCTGAGTAGCTAAGGGTGACTTCCTCCCTTTCGGCGGCGACAATTCCGTACGGCTGCAGGTCCCCAGCCAACCTCGACTCCCGAGAGATCGAATTTTTTGAATGGATCAGATGCAAGAGAAACATTTTCCGAATGTGACGATGATCGTCCGGACACATTTCCTCCCTTTCACACTGTATCGACCTGCGAATTGGGGCTACCGTACGCATCCGATGACCTGTCATCATTGCATTGTGAAACTCCGCGTTGTAGCCTTGTATGACAGCTATTGTTTCAGGTTTCCAAGCGTGTAACAATACAAAGGCACATCTAATAAAATCAAATTACGTGTCTATAGTGGTAATGTATGGATTAGGGTTTGGCGAAATATTCTTTAAATTTGACCTCCATTGTATGTATTTTATTAAATTTAAATTACGATTTTAATTTCGGATGGGATAAGGTTTAATTAGGAAATTTCGAATAGTCGGATTATAGGGAAGAATAATAATTACAATAGCTGAGTTAATCAGTTTTCTCGCTAGAGATTTTTAGACGATAAGAAATAATGTTATATATACAGGGTGAATTCTTGAATTGTTTCGACTTTTGCTTGATGTAAATCCATGTTAAAATTAAAATAAAACACACACTAGGATGTTTGGAAATTTACACTATATTACTAAAATAAAAACATTACAGCTATTTCGCTACAAAGTAGCTTCCTTAGGTGATAACTTTAAACTAAAATATTAACTACAATATACATTTACATCAGATATTACACAAAAAATTGGAAATTCTTAGAACAATTAACTTAATTGCTATTTGTAAACATAACTCTATCTAATTTGTGGGGGTACACGTTAACAATTGAACATAACTACATGGGAAAACCCTTCTCAGATACTAAACATATTTAATATTGGGAACGAATTAAGGTCTAATTTGTTATTTAATATTATTTCTGGATTTTTGAGTTTGTTAATTTCTAGTGACTCAAAGTGATTTAGTTTTTTACCTTTATTTTCTATATGGAAATATCAAGTGTGATTTGAATTTATGGTCATTCTCTATTATGTGGTTAGCGTAGGTTGAATCACGTTTATGATTAATATTGAAATAGTAATGATCTGTGATACGTTTTTTAAGATCGATATCACCTAAAGAAGTTACTGTATAACGAAACGGCTGTAGTATTTTTATTTTAGTAATATAGTGTAAATTTCCAAACATCCTAGTGTGTGTTTCATTTTAATTTATACAGGGTGAATCAAATAACTCAATACAAATTATTTCACTAACTATTAAAAATGGCCATACAATTCTATCACATTTTTTATGTAAACTGGTCACATTAAAAAATATCATTACCTCTTTAACAGGAACTCAACATTTCTATTAAAATGAAAATTTTTGACAAATTCAGCAAGGTGTTGCTGTCACATATTTTTGAAAATGCAGATACTTCTTAATAAATTCAGTTGTTGACAGTAAATAATATATAATTTATAATCATTCCCTATATTTCAGGCTTGCTTTGTCTGGCAGGCAGAGGAAAATCAATGTTGCCAAATTAACTGAATATCAATTTTTTCCAGCCAGTATCGATCGGAGTTCGATCGCAAAAACATTTGACGATCGAACTCCAATCGAAGAACATACTCCTGAAGAAGATGAAGAAGTTGTCATCGAAACGTCAAGTATCTACCGATCCGGTTTTTAACACAGATTTACTTCAGACGCGGGATACAATCCAAGAAAACAATTTCTCATTGCACGACCGCGAAAACATCAGAATCAACAATATATATATATATATATATATATATATATATATATATATATATATATATATATATATATATATATATATATATATATATATATATATATAGGGACGATAATAATAATAATATATAAAAATAGATGACGTCATAATTTATTATTCTATATTCTATAAACTCATGATGATAATTTTTCATGCACTGCACTTTAGCGGTCAACGAATTTCTAAAGAGCATTGATTTCATTTCGAAAACATTATGCCAAACTGATGTCATGGTTAACAAGCTATCGTTACAATTGTCATCGCGGCAGCAGTTAGTTGACGTTTATTTCTTAACGTAAACTATAAATATATTGTGAGAAAAAAATATTATCGCTATTTTGAAAATTAAGGACATAAAAGGATCACCTCTATCAAAGTGGAGATTCAGACTTTCGCTTTAATAATAGATTTATTTTTCAAATGAAATTGAAAATTTTGCTGCTCCTGAATCGTTGATGCTAAACATAATGTGGCACCTTTTAATCAAAAGTGTAATTCGGATTGGTTAATGATAACCAGTAAGTTGCATTATGTCTGTTTGACAAATACCGCGCGATCATTTAAATTCTAAATTAGAGCAGGCTGTGAAATTTAAATTAAGTTGGTATATAAGTACTAATTTACAATTTGAATTGTCAAAGTGACGTTTCAAAATGTTAATTAATCGATAATTGACATTCTGGACAACCTAATAAAAAAAATCCCGCCTGCTATAATTTAGAATTTAAATGATCGCGTGGTATTATTGAATTTAGTAAATTTAAAGTTGATATTCACAAAAGAAAAAACCGAAAATATCGATTGTGTTCGTTGGCTTCTTTAACATTTTCTTGCGATTAGTTCATTTTTCCTCGAATGAATCCACTTTTCAATCCTAAACGGACTCAAATTAGAATATTGTTTTCGATAATTACAAATATTTCTCTTTTATATTTCCAGTCTTTAACGTAGTCAATTTTGTTTGTAGAAAAAAACATCTAAAAACATCACATTGAATTGCATGACTGACACGATTGACACTATGCTGTCCATCATTCTGACGTTCTCCGGCAAGTACATCTCGATTTGAAATTAACTAATAGATTTTACACTTCATAACCTGGAATTAAATTTTCCTATGACTTTCATCCAAAATCAAACGTCATCTCGATTATTTGCGCGACAGTTCAAGTTTTTTGTTACATTTAAACAAACCTTACGTGGACGTGCAAGTGTCATTGTCAACTGTGCCGCAGGACCTCCATATTGAATACCGGCATTTCGTGTAGTCTCTAGAGGATTAGACAGTCTACACTTCCCCCTTAAGGGGGAAAAATCCATGCAGCGTCATTTTCCCCACGGGTTCGAATAGATCAGATTATTAGCTCCCCAATTTCACACTTTTAAACAATCCGTGTTAATCGATCAAGTTCGTAAAGATATTTTATTATATCTTGTGGTCTAAATGAAACTAGTTCATAAAATGAAACGAGTGCTATGTAAAGTTCTTAAATCCCTAATCATATTTCAATAAATTATAGAAAAATATATAAATAGAACTTGTTTCATTAACTTACATAAATCTGTATTGTTTTTGCGATTTTACAAAAACAGGAAAAAAACGCAAACCAGACGAATTCATCAGAGCAAAACAGAAAGAGACAACCCGTCGATTTCAAAAAGAAATATTTTATAACGCTCTCGCGATATTGCTTTTTTTATGTGCAATTTCGCTAATAGAGACAAGACAGCTCAGTGGAAACCTACAGACCGCCCGCGTGGACGATTTCTGTGACACATCGGCACGACCGAGCGTAGAATTTTTCACTTTACATCATCAATGCGTGCGATTTATTTTTCCGCAGGCAGTTGTCGGCTCGAGCTTAAGGGCAGGCTGATCCGCAAAGTTTTAGCATCGCAATAAAAATCTAACAAGGAGAATCGGAGGTCGTAGAGAACAGAAGTGGAGGGGCGGCTGGCTAACGCCGCTGATGATAAGATCGCTTAGTCCGGGATCGTTAAAGAGAGTATCTTTTTCAACGGGAAGAATGAGGAAAGTTTTTGTACGTTCTCACGTGATCAGTTAATAGTAGATATCCTACGAAATTTTCATGTTTAAATCAGTTAATGTGTACATATACACAATATATTTAATTTCTAGGATTTATATACAGAGTTTAGGGAAGTACAAATATTTTTTGAATTTTTAGCTTAGTACCATCATTAGGGATGAATGTGTGTGTTCAGGCTGAAGGACTTAATAATTCAGTTTTATTGTAAAGTGCAAATTATTTGTTTAATTTGTCAATAAAATTGCTGTTTGGTCCTATTCCCGACTAAATTAAACTAAACGGAAGCCAAAGCAGGAACTACAACTGAAGCTAAAACTGAAAATAGTATAACTAAATTTAGAAATAAAAGTGAAACTATAACTGGGAATGCTTTAACTAAGACGAAACTTAAACAGAAACCAAAACCAAAGCAAGACCAAATGCTAAACCATAATCAAAACCAAAACCAAAATAAGACTAATAAAGAAAACCACAAAATATATATAAATAAATGCCAGTGAAAGTACCTAATTACATATGCTGGGGTTAGGGTAAACGAAACATCATAAAACTGAGAGAGAACGAAGAAGCACCCAAAATATTGAACTGTAGATAATTAATCAGTCATCGAGATGTGAACCTGTCCCGCAACATAATGCTCAAAAGCAATTTAAATTTAGAAAAGTATTCTACGATGACAAGCTACATTTATCAAATCCTTTCTATAGTCAAGTCCACCTAGGAATCGATGTACGAACTCTTATAGATGAGGAGTTTTATTTGAACCTGGATCTTAACGGAAGCAAGCTGGCGGTTTGGCAAGTTTTTGGCGGTTTGGATGGATGAAATGCTAAGTTGGAGGCACCGTTATGTCACGGTATTAGCGAAACTGAACTTCTTTTGTTATTTGTTTGATCTTTAAAAGCAGTTTTGACTCAACGGTAGCTGATGAGCTTGTACCATGCTTACATTGCAAGCAGTTTGAGATACGGTATAGGGTTTTGGGGTACATCGGTGTTGGTCGGTGATATTTGATGTGTCAAAAGACGATTGTACGAGCTATAGCTGGAATAGGGCCTTCACATTATGCCAAACCTTCTTTTATTGGTCTGGATATCATGACTCTGCCATGTATCTTAATAGAAGACCTGGCAAATCATGTACATAACAATAAACATAATTATACAGTAAAACGTGATTGCATGGTATCAGTACGAGATCTGGGGATGATTTACAATACCTAAATCCAGATTGAAATTACACCAGTACTCTCCCCAGGTACTCGCATAAAAAATCTATAATAAATTACCTTCGAATATCAAGCATCTGCTGCCCAAACCCCTTAAATGTCAACTTCACCCAATTTTGTCTGTGAATGCTGTTTACTCCCTACAGGAGTTTTTAGATTTTAATTTTAAACTTTAATTTTTCATACTATATTTAGATGTAGCTGGTTTTATGCCATAAACCTTTATTAACACGAACAATAAGATTTAGCGTTTATATGGAGTGTTTTTTTTATTTGTGTTTTGTGCTTTTCATCTTACTTATATTTTTTTACATGACTTGTCCAATATACCTTTGTATAACTTGTGGCTCAATAAACTATTCTATTCTTTTCTATTCTTATGAAATTTATGTAATACCTGACCCAACTCAACCCTGTCATTGAAATTATGCAACTTCGCATACGATCTCCATAAGAGCAATACAGGGTAGAATAGACTATAGTCTTACTAAGGTTTATGTAGATCAAATAATTAAATCTTGCAATAAATTTCAGTGTATATTCAGTTTTTTTTCTCTGCTAGATTGTTGCTTTGTATTTTGTTTTATAGTTATAGGAAATACTATCAAGTGTAAATTGTTATTTTTGCTGTTGAACAAATAAAGACTTTTGTATTATTATTAGTAGTAGTAGTATAAACGAAGTGATGGATTTCCCCTGGGCATTTCAACAACAAACTGTGAATAATGGGTATCATTCCACAAATTCTTTATAAAAACTCCGTGTGCATTACGCCTTGCGGTATCCTCAACTAAAACCAAAGTTTTAAAATTAACATATATCGTACAATTTTACAATGAAGAGTTACACCTTAATCGTACAGTTAAGCAGATGAAGAACAAAGCAGTTTAGTTAAGGGAAAACCGACTTATCAATGATTTATTAAGGGAGAATTTAAGTAAAGCCTTTTTAATATAACAACATACTAAAACACTCATTTTTGTATTTTTATTTAAATAAAACAAGAGCTTCAAATTGTCTAATAAATATTGATGACCGTTTCTAAAATATGATTTTCTACGCTCGAATTCTCAAAATTTAACCTAACTTTCTAAATGCTATTTTTGTAGAAGGCTACTTTAAAATCACATTTTGTATGCACTCCACATACTAACTGCAGAGAAGAGATTTGGGCAAATCCACTTTAAAAAACCATCATCATATGGCAATGATTAAAATAAAATAACATCGGAAAGCAATAACTTACCGTTCAGCATTTATAATGGGTAGGATATAGCATTCTACCATTATTTTTTAATTTTTTAACACGCTACTAATAAAATCTACCATTTCTGATATTCTCAAACAAGATACGATGTTTTAAAGATCGTATAAATAATAATTCATAACTATTACCCATTTTAAAGAAACTACTCGTATATAGCTTATAACTAACTAATAACACTTTGAAGTGAATGCCAGTAATAGTGAAAATAATCTCTTACAATCCAACCTCGACAAATACTAATTTGACTTGACTTTCAATCTCCGCTGACCTTTCAACATTTCACGTTAAACATTTTCGAAAAGAATGAAAAAAGGAAAAAACGAACTGAATAGTGCCTTAAATTATAGTTATAAATCCGTTTTAGAATGTCTTGTCAGTAGCACATTTTCAGTTTCCATTTTTAAGAGAAAAGTTACCTCCTATAAAGCTTATATAAATCAAGCTAGTAGTCGAGTGGTATAGTACCGTGCAAGGATGTATATCTCAGGGCAGATTTAGGAGAGTATCAAACGCTGTTTTCCATGCCGCTGAGACTTGGAACAGCGACGGAGCTGGTTGCGCCGACGAAATGAGTTTTAATGATGTGTTTATTGTGCAGGATTTGTAGACACAAGTTGGTATTGGAGTATTGGATGGGACAAAGCAAAACTGCAAAAAGAATGTTCTCTGTTCGATATAATATGCGCGCATTCTGTCTTATATAAATAAAAAAAATAATAACAAGAAAATATTTTCGAAAACTTGAATACATATAGAGAGCATATTTTTTACAAGCATTAACTACATTTATACGAGAAAATATATTTTTAGCAAAGACTATTTAATGAGTACTCATTTCTTCGCCTCCGCTGCCATTTTAAACATTTATTTATACAGAGTGAGTCATTAGCAGCCGCTTCTTCGATTGATCTTTTGTGTTTTTAATAAAAGAAAAACAATTAGTGGAAGATCTATGGTTACTTGTGGCGCATATTGTAAAAATACTTTAAGCTCTGACGCGCTTCCGGTTTCACCGGAAATGCACGGAACTTATTTTTTTTAAATGACTCATTCTATATATTTTTGGATTTTCTTGTACTGCTTTAAATTGCCTGTTCAACTGTTTTTTCTTTTCAAAATTGAGCAAATAGTTTTTGAGTTATTAATTTTTTTTTTTGAAAATATTTGACCAAAACACGTGTTCTGAAAAGAACTCATTTTCACATTGTTTTTAAAAGTAAGAATATTAACTTTAGTGGTGCTTGTAGGAAAGAAAATTCTGCATCATTTGGTAAAGTTGCACTCGACAATGCCTCAAAATTCTTTGTTTTTTCAAAGCCTACTTTCTGAAATTTTCACATACCAAAAACTTATTTTTTTTAAACGGAACATCCAATATTTTATTGGGGCATTTAGTTCCTTTTTTTATCCACTTTTATTTTTGTTTACAATGTCGTATACCTGTCTTTTGTAATTTTTGAGATAATCACTATAGGAGCAATTAACGGTCAACTAAAGAACTACGGGCGCTGTTCTATGCAAATATTCGTCCAATAAAGGCTAGAATGCGGCTAACTGTCTGAGTCAACTCTTAAAGAAGGTCGGTATACATTTATGTCAAACTTATAAAAGCATCGCTATTAATTATCATCCAAATGAATTATTTTTATGAAGAGTTAATATACTGCATGACATGGAAACTGCAACACCAAGAAGGGGTGCGGATTTTTTGACCAAACTTGGTAGAAACGTATAACTAGTCAAAGGCAATAATTGATTAAAATTTCAAAGAAAAAAAACAAAAGACTAACACAATTTAACATAATTTTTATTAATAATGTGTTGAACCGCCCCTATTAGTGTCACACTCCCTCACTCTTCGTGGCATTGATTCGACTAGGTGGTCGATATCCTCTTGGGGTATGGTGTCCCAAGCAACCTGTAATTCATGCAGGAGAGCTATTAGTGTCTGCGGGGGATTGGCTAAATTCATAAGTTTTCGTCCCATAATGTCCCACACATGTTCTATTGGCGAGAGGTCGGGGAATTTGGGTGGCCATGGCAGATATTGACATGAGCCTCTTCCAAGCGATTTATAGAAATTCTCGCTACGTGGGGAGGGGCATTATCCTGCTGGAAAAGTGGGTCTTCGAGCGTTTGAAGATATGGTAGAATATGGGATTCTACCACCTCATCAATGTAACGCTGGGCGTTCATGGTGGTTTGGATGAACACCAATTGGGACCTACTCCCATATGCTATAGCACCCCATACCATAACACCCACTGCTCGATGCACATGCCTTTCAACGGAAAACTGAATATCACGACGTTCCCCACGTCTTCGTCTGACCCTCATACGGCCATCATGCATCCCTAGACAAAATCGAGATTCATCACTGAATACCACTCTGTGCCACTCCACGTTCCAGTGCAGTCGCAATCTACACCACTCCAAACGTTGCTGTTGGTGTTGAGCCGTAAGTGGTAACACAAGATGTGGACGATAAGATTGTAAGCCGAAACCCCTAATTCGACGATAAACGGTTCGAAGGGTTACAGGACGACCAATATTACCTAACCACACGTCAGCAATTGATCTGGTACTGGAAAACTTGTCTCTTAGTGCCATTAAGCGAAGGCGGCGGTCCTGTATCTCATTAGTTCTTCTTCGGCCTCCGGTTCCTCTTTGGCGTCTTTCCTGACCTTCCCTAGTCCATGATTGATAACAGCGCATAATGGTGGATTGGTTCCGGTTAAGGCGATTTGCAATTTCCCTGTATGAAAAACCACCTTCTCGCAAACCAACAATTCGACCTCTGTCGAATTCGCTTAATTGGCGATAATTTCCACGTTGCCGCACTCTAGGCATAATAAAACTCTTTAAACACGTTAAACAAAGGTATAATAAGACAAAACCGTTGAAATTAATTTCAAACAAACAATTAATACACCACACATTAATGTCAGCGAAAACTGAATGAAGTGTCAGATGTGTCATGACCACTTGATCTATCGCAACAAAATTTTAATCAATTATTGCATTTGACTAGTTATACGTTTCTACCAAGTTTGGTCAAAAAATTCGCACCCATTCTTGGTGTTGCACTTTCCATGTCATGCAGCATATATATGATTGACGTTTTGGGTGAATCTGAAAGAAACTCTTTGCTGGCATCCAGACTTTATGCACAGCGATCCCTGGTAGAAGTCAACCGAAACCTTCGAAAGTATAAAGGGACGGTTTGAGTGAACAGAAAGTATTGAATATGAAAGAAAGGATGGAAAAACCAATAACTGGTGAGGATAAGACGTTTAAGGTACTTGCGAATGTAGTCGAACACGTACTAGTACTACGAAAATTAGTCGTCAGTTAGATGTAAGTCAAAAATGAGAATCCAGAATAATTAGGAAATATGAAATTCACCCGTAGCATATTCATACACAGAGATAGATGAAAGAAATTTTCAGAATAACCCCCCCCCCCCTCTTTATCACACCTGTAAACTTTCAAAATCGTTGGTCGTTAAACCTGTGGGGAGGACTAGTGGGTAGTTACATAATTGCAGACATCTTCAAATATTTCAGTAAACATAACCTTTATTTTATTTCGATGCTAACCAACAGTGTCAAAAATGAAATACTGCAACTGAACATTGCCGGAATTAAAAATTGAAATGCGATGCTCTTCATTCTGTAAATTATTACTTTTGGGATAGTTGGATTTAACATTTACTTTGTTTGACAGTTGACTAAGGACGTCGGGCGCCATTCGTGCCTTCCATTGGTTGAACGAATATTTTGGTGCATAGAACAGCAGCGCTCGTAGTTCTTTAATTGACCGCTAATTGCTCCTATAGTGATTATCTCAGAAATTACAAAAGATTATCTCAGAAATTACAAAAGATAGGATACCTATTGTTAACAAAAATGAAAGAGAATAAAAAAAGGAATAAAATGCCTCAATAAAATACTGGGTGTTCCATTTTAAAAAAAATAAGTTTTTGGTATGCGAAAATTTCAGGAAGTAGGCTTTGAAGAAACAAAGTTTTTTGAGGTACTGTCGAGTGCAACTTTACCAAATGATGCAGAATTTTCTTGGCTACAAGCACCAGCAAAGTTAATCTTTTTACTTTTAAAAACAATGTGAAAATGATTTTTTTGTGAATACGTGTTTTGGTCAAATATTTTCAAAAAAAATTAATAACTCAAAAAACTGTTGGCTCAGTTTTGAAAAAGAAAAAGTGGAAGTAGATAGTCCTCATGCACTACAAAGCGACAACGGCCTTGAGTTTAGGGCTGCTGTTATACAAGAATTAACAAGGATGTAGTCAACGTGCAAAATTTTAAATGGTATGCCTAGACATCCAGCTGGTCAAGGATCTGTTGAGCAATCAAATCAAGCTGTTGAAGCTAAGTTACGTGTTTGGCTAATTGACAATGACATAAAAAATTGGGCTATAGGTTGTTACTTCAATTCCAAAAGAATTCCTCTTTTCATTGGACCATTAAACGATCACCTTACAAAGCTTTATTTGGAATAGTACCAAAAACGGGAATTGCTTGTAAAACTTCTTACTGAAGAGAACTTGGATCTACTTAATCAGCAGAACCATGGCAATATTTTAACACCAGAAGACTTATTAGCAGCTTTCTTAGAGAACAACAACGACGATTCAACTTCAAAAGATCTACAAGCATCTGAATTAATTGATTACCATGCTTCAACTTTAAATGATCTATCAATAGTTAAATCAACCAACAATAACACTTCAATGTCACACGATTTACCGGCAGCTGATTTACTCTCCAAAAAGGCTTTAAATTTAGAGAATCTACCAGGAATTGAATCAATTGCTGTATGGACAAGACAACACGAACCAGTTAACAACCCTATTTCAACTCCTGCTTCAACAGTTAAAACATCTGTACTGTTATTTGTGGAATGGAATCTACTAGAGCCCATTCATGTGACATTTGTAAAAATCCGGTGCACGCAATATGTGGAAATTCAGTACGAGAAGAAGGATATGGATCGAAAATTCTATGCTATTTATGCCAAAAAGAAGAGAGCATTAAAGATCAAAGAGCAAATGCTGCAAAACACCAAAAAAGGTCAGCTGAAAAAATGAAAGAAGTATTTTCGAAGAAATTTAGTAGATTCCACAGTTTTGGTGTATGTATCTAAGGTAGATAGAGGCCCATTAGATGGAAATAATATTGTAAGGTTCGTATTACATATAAAAAATAATTTATACTCAATTGGTACCTCAGTTGAAATTATAAAATATTGACTACATAGCAACGCTCTTCAAATAGCCAGTACAACATTTACCGAAACAGATTCACGAACTAACCTAAGTCTGCGTCAGAGTGCAGGAATATTATCCTTGTTTGGAGGTCAAGGATTTAAAAAGTATTCCTGTACCCAAAATACAATGTAAAACAAAAAAAAATGTGTCTATAAAAAAAGTAACGCACTTTGTAACTCGAGATGCCACAAATCAACGTGTTTTAATAAAAATGAATAAAAATTATTATTTATTAATTACATTCACTAAAAAATTTTAAAATTTCACTAAAAATATCCTTCCTGTTTTTAAAAATATCGGCTTACGTACCTATTTCTTTTGTTAATTAGTTTCGAATAAATAATTTGTGTTTCAGTGACTATTGTTATATTACCTAGTCCACATTTAGGAATGCATTGTTTACTAAATAAATACTTTTAATATCAAAACAATATTATTTCATCTTTTCACTAAAACAATTAAGGAATTTGATCAAATCGCTTAGTTTCCATCATGTTCCTGCGACATATATATATATATATATATATTATGTATCGTCGAAAAGAAGGAAAAGTAAAAAAATCCTTCACACAATTTGTATATATATATATATATATATATATATATATTATTTTTGTTTATTTCGTGGGTAATTTCGGCAGGTAAAATGAAAATGCTCCTGTAGACTAGGATGTAAATTCTTTTATTTTACGTTTCGACCTTTTATTTTCGGTCTTCCTCAGAAATTTTATTTAATTCTGTAAACAAGTCAATTTTTGGTAAAAGATAGTACAATTACATCGATTTTTCTAAAACTCAGCATATTATTTAGTGAAATGGTCAAATTATTTTTTTAAGTTGAATTCCATATCTAACATTGATCACAATTACATTAATTAAAATATTAAGAACATTATAAAAACACAAAAACTGTATATAATTACTACGTTAACACATTATGTTCAAAATAATAAAAGAATTTTAAAAATGTTAAACTAAATCATTTTTACTAAACTTTCCTTTTCAATAAAAGGGAGGGTCTATTGTTACAGTGACATAATATAATTCTAATAAAATTTTAAAAAATTTTAAAAAAACATAGCAAGACACCTACCTCTTAAGTACATGGATTTTTTCTTTGTTGTCATTTCCATATTACACTTAAATAAAATTCTCACCACAAACACCACATCTGCCACATTTCTTATTTTTTTTATTTAAATTTAAAATGTGAAAGGTTTGTGTAACTCATTTTTATTTTTATTTCTAATTAATAAGCTGTTTACAATATAAAAGATATATATATATATATATATATATTGAAAATCTTCTTAGTAGTAGTGGCATACAATGACATAAAAGTAATAACAATATGGCAACTGGTTGTCAATTAGAAAACAATGACAAATATAAAATGTGAATCAAAATGTATAAATGAAAATGTACTCAAATAACCATAGGACAGTCGGGATTACTTATATAGTCACATCAAAAGGCTTGGGTCTACCACAAACTGTTCAGTCAATGCAATTATACAAATAACAACGACACTACATAACATTATATTATACAGCACATGGACGTCTCGGTGCTTATATACGCTGGTATACCAGCAATACTTTATTAATTTCAAATTAATTTTAAAATTAATTTGAAATTAGTATGACCTCTAAATCGTCCAAGAAATTTAATTATATATATGCACATGAATATGTGAATTAAGGTCAAGAAAATTTAGAATTATTTATCATATACAGCACATGGACTTCTCGGTGCTTATATACGCTGGTATACCAACAATACTTTCCATCTGTTACTTGTTATACAGCACGTGTCAATTTTCATTAGCCATAGGCGATTAATCCATACAGTATGTGGCAACATAGTATACCCCTTCTTTCCTTTCCAATGTCAGCGCGACCGATGCATGCTCGTAAGTAAATACAAGTTAGCGTGGTTAGCAGTAACTCTTCGACCAGCGGGTTGGATGTTTGTAATGCGTTCAGAAATATTTACGAGTTACAAGGATTTGTTTTTCTTTTTCCTTTTAGTAAATGCAGAGAATTATTAAGCTGCGTTCACGCTGCATGACACAAACAAAAGCGTAATTCTAATAAAATTGAAAATAAGGTAAATAAAAAAGGATTCTGAAAATAATAATAAATTACTAGATCAGGAGATCGCGGCGGCCATTTGATGTTTCCCGTTCCAGTAATAAGACGGCATTGCAGATTAGATCGCAACGTATTCGCAGCTAACATTGAATGTAAAATCTGGTCGGGAGAAGTGGGAAGATCGGAGAAAGTCGTTTTGATGTCGATTGTTCCCGGGATTGGTGACGGACGCTGTGGGGTGGCACGTTGCCACATATTACTTGTATATATAAATCGCATGTAAAATTGAATCCCTATACCTAATGAAAATTGACACATACGGTATGTATATGTATATGTATATCAGTACAATTTAAAGGAGTCGAGGCCGAACCCACGGTAGCGTAGTGGATAACGCACCTGACTGGTAATCGGGAGATTTCGGGTTCGATTCCTGGACCGATGGGTAATTTTTAAAAATATTAGAAATTACCTAATTAACAATTAACTAATTTAGAATTATTATATATATATATATATATATATATACTTACCGCTGCTAAATAAATACATAAAAACCAAGAGCTGTTTAATAGAAATGAGAACATCCATGAATACAATACGCGACATAAAAAAGACCTTAAAATACCATATCACAGAGTGCAAGCCAACCAAAGATATGCAGATTACTGGGGTGTTAAAATATTTAATCATATTCCAGAAACTATGAAATGCCTGGCAACCAAGGAATTCGCGAAAAAATTAAAAAATCATCTTGTGGATGGTGCTTTTTATAGCATAGAGGAATTTATGGATTATTATGTTTGCTTTCTTTGTAATATACAATATATGTGTTATATTATTATTTAAATGTTTATTATAATAAATATACGTTATTATTATTAATAATGTAATGCTTTTACTAGTATGCCTGAATGAGATTGGTGGTAGAAAAAATAAAAGAATACCATTCCAAGTTGTCGAATGAATAAGATAAAAGTTTCTAAATCGTAATGCGTAATTCAATTCATTACAGACACCCATTAGCTGTTAGTTAAGTTATGCATGGAACCGTGTAACATTAATCAAAGATTTTTGTTAATTCAAAAATAAATAGCATTTCACCCAGAATAGGTCATGTCCAGCTCTGTGGATTTAGTCATAAACAACTTTGCACAAAAAAAATCGAGAAAAAGGGAACGGAAAGAATATATTCAATTATTACAGAATTTCACATGTGAACAACTTCTCACGGAATATCAACCCGGCGGAATATTCAGTTCTTAAAATGTAAATTCCGAGCTCTCTCTGGCTAATACCATTTGTGCGGACCAACTGAGCGAGACGGAAGAGGCTCAGCGAACAAAGAGGCACGAAATGGAAAAGACAGAGAGGAAGATAATTATGCAGTCGAGCGGTACGGGTGGTGGCCCTTTACACGGCTTCCTGATTTCAAATCCGATTAATCTGTCTTTTTGCGTTGTTGGTGCTGTGGATGCTGCATGCCTGCCGGTTGGTATCGCCCTGGAGTAACGAACCTAGTTTCTCCGGGGCTCTGTACTACAGACAGAATATCGTCCGGAAGTACGCATTTTCGGATATCGCTTCGGTGACATTCTGGAAACTCCTGGACAAACTCCTGGAATAAGTATAACAATGTAACGTGCTATCTATTTCTACGAGAAATCGAGATTTTGTAATTCTGTTGGAACTCGAAACTAAATTACTATTAGAAAATGTTTAATTTGGTGGAATACGGAAATAAGGCTTGTGTGACGAATTAATGCTTCATTATCCCTCCTTCAATGACAACGAATTAATTTTAAAACCATGCAACTAAACTATTCCTCTACCTCTTCTAAATATATTTAATACAATTTACTGTATTTAATTCAATTTATTTCAAGAAATTGTAATTATCATTCTCTGCATGAATTACAGGTTGCGGAGCGAAACTGAAATGAAGAATACATAATTCTCAAAATAATTTTATTCATCAATATAGTCTCCACTTGCCCCAATTGCTCTGCAATAATTTTATTCCACAGGGTGTTTCTGGAAGGTTTGCGAAATACCCCTTTACGACTGCTGTAGATGTTTCAAGTCCATGGAGGAATTGTTACAGATTTCGGAATAGATAGAAGTCGCTTGGAACCAAATCTGGCGAATACACTTGTTGATCAAGTAATTCCTACTTCAATAATTCATTGAATTTAAACATTGACAAAACAAAAAGTATTCTTTTTGTGCTGCAAACCAGGACTTTTCTCACAAAGTTTTGCGCCCAATTCATCCAAAAGGTGACAATACTATTTAGAGTTATTTGTTTTACCTTTTTCCAGATGAGCAAAATCCCTTTAGCATCCCAAAAAACTGATGCCATAACCTATGGTGCTGATCTTTGAGGCTTTCTTTGCCTTGCCTCATAAAACAACGCATAAAATCGATTTGATTTTTCTTAAAAGGATCCAAATATTTTGAATTGTTGTGAATTGTAACATGTGCACTTGGAACACTTTCCAAACAGCGTCTTCATTTGTAATTTTTTATACAAAATATGCCGTACCCGTTTATCTCAGAGGACTTTGGTAAGAGAAATTTCACTCGTAATCAATCTTAAGAAACAATAACGTTTATTTGCCCAATGATTTTTGATGTTGATGCGCTTTTTGGATATCCACTGTGTGGGTAATATTCAATGCTTGCACGACCACGTTGAAACTCAAGTGTTCATTTACAAACCATTGTTTTTGAAGGAGCAGATTTTCCTAACACATTACCTAGACAAGTATATCTGCTTCACATTTTCAAAATGTTAGAGGAATCTTTGCTGCTTTTCTTCACCATTATATTGTAAACACAGCAAGTTGAAAACGGGACCATCCAAATTATATATTGATAAATTCTATTATCTGGATAACTGGTATCTGTAATTGACTTACGCCTTGAGATTTAGAAATTTTTATTTTATTAAAATGGCAACTCCTACCACCAGTGTTTTTCCAAAGTAAACATCACTTAATAGTCATATGATCATGCTTACGTGCAACTATATCATTGCCAATATGATGAAATAGCATTAATAACATGTAATTTCAAATTCATATTATGTTAAAGTTAATTAGTTTATGTTTATAATTTACAAAGCCTTTTGATGTGCGCTTATGGTGGCGAATGCCTTGATAATTTTCAAAAGGAAAACAAGAAAGTTTCAAACACACTGAAAATAAAAGGAGCATATCACACTATAGCTATGCAACTGCCAAGTAATATGTCGATGGTGTAGTGCACACATGTTGTAAGTACAAATTTGAGTAAAATTGAGTTAAGTGCATAGAAAGTTCTTTTCGAACGTAACAATTCTGTGTGCACACAAATGGTAAGTGTTTATTTAAAACCAAAACTAGTAGCGCCATCTACCAATTGTTGTAAGTGCATCAGATCGAAAACATTTATGCACATTAGTTGTATAGTCACTTACCACATTTGTGTTTTTCGTATTTGGTTAACTTCATGGATTAAGTTACACTTAGCACATTTGTGCTACGTAAAATTTAGGTTAGGTTTAATTTTGTTAAGTGCAGTGTGTGGTTTAAAAGATGTCTGGAAAACGATTTGAGATGCTTGCAAGGGGTGAAAAAATGGTGGCAATGGCACGAGCTGCTACAGGAATAAATGGTATGTATGATGTGAATATTGATACTCAGAAAATTTACCTATTTACATTTTTTTAAATTTCTATTGATTCATAACCTCTTTTGTAGATCAGGTTGTTGAATCTGTGTCCGAACCGAATTCGTCGAAATCAGAACAGAATACAATGCTGGAAGTTGGAGCTGCAAGTTCGTCTAATATTTCAAATCAAAATGAAGATATTATTGATAATAGTGACTTAGTCGAGCCTTATGCAGACTCTAGCGAGTCTTACTTGCCTTCAAATTCGAGCAGTGAGGATGAAGAAATAGCTGAAGAGGGTCCAAACGAACCACCAAGAGAGAAAAAGCGGAGAAAAAAAGCTGACAGAACTTTGTGGCATAGATCAGTTGTGAAGCAGAAAAGGCTCACTGGAATGAAGTATGTAAACAGAAGCGGAAAGGAAGTTGCAGAAAAAAAACCTTTACCTGTAGATTGTACTAAGTGTCGGTACAAGTGTACTGAAACTATTTGTGAAGAACAAAGGAACGTTCTTTGTCAAGAATACTGGCAATTGGCCGATTACGATAAGCAAAAGTTATATCTAAGTTCTTTAATTAGGAATATTCCAATAAAACGGGAAATACGGGAACAGGGGAAATAAAACGCAAAACATCCAGACTTTTGAATTTGCGAGATTCAAATGGTGTGAGAGTAAGGATGTGTTTAAATTTTTTTTGCAAAACATTTTCGATATCTCATCGTGTTGTCGAAACATGCATGAGAAATGTCAGTTGTAGCGGCATGTACATTGGGCATGACAAAAGAAAAGACATACGGCCTCATAATACCACAAGTGAGGCAAATATAACACTTGTCAAAGAACACATAGATAGTTTTCCGCGAGTCGAATCGCATTACTGTAGACGTGATTCAAGTAAAGAATATTTAGGATCCGATTTGAATATATCTGTTTTGTACAGACTTTACAAAGAAGAGTTCTGCGTAACCAGAAACATCACACCAGTGTCCCGGTTTGTTTACCAAAAGATATTCCACCAATACGAGCCAGCTTTAGATTTTTTTGTTCCAAAAAAGGATCAATGTTTCAGATGTAATCGGTACAACGCTGCTACAGACAAAGAACCGTTAGAAGAAGACTACAATAATCATAAGAAAAGAGAGAAACATGCGATGCAGATGAAAAAAGAAGACAAAGAAAAGGCTATTGCAGAAAAAGGTCATAGTTTTAGAGCAGCGACGTTCGATTTGCAAGCAATTTTATCAGTACCTTTTGCTGGAGATAATAAAATATTTTATAAGTTGAAGCTTAATGTCTACAATTTTACCATTTTTGATGCCGCAAATAAGGAAGGCCATTGCTATGTATGGGATGAGACCCATGGAAAAAAGGGCAGGACAGAAATTGGAACTTGTCTTCTAAAATACCTCAGTGGATTATCAGAAACCGTAACACATGTTTCGACATTTTGCGATAAATGTGGTGGACAAAATAGGAACAAGTATGTCGTGGCTGCTATGTTATTTGCAGTCAACAACATAAAACATCTGAAAGTTATTGATTTGAAATTTATGGAGTCTGACCACCCATACTTGGAGGCCGACTCAATGCTTGCAACGATTGAAAGAGCGAGCAAACACAAAAAAATTTACACCACAAGGGAGTGGTCTGTTTTGATATCAGCTGCAAGGGTGAAGCCTAAATCTCAATGGCTAAAAATTAAATGGTTGAGGTTTGAAAAAGAAAATCCTTTTCTAATAAAATATAAATATGAGCTCTACGACAAAGCCTTTCTAGTGATTGATACTGCTGATAAAAGAAAGCTTAGAGGACGACCTCAGGAATGGGCTTCACTGGAATTGCCCAAAAAATACACGCAACGGTTACCAGTTTCGACTAAGAAAAAATCAGACCTTCTATCACTTCTGCGAGATGACATAATATCTGCCACATACAGCGAATACATTAATAGTATTCCTGAAAGTTCCGCACCACTGCCACCAGAAGATGATTATAAATTATTATTATTATTAATTCTTATTTTTTCAATGAGTAATTATTATTTTCAAAATCAGGACTCTTTTTCAGTTAGTTTAATACTTTGTTTTTCTTTAATAAATGGCATACGTATTAGGAGTATTATTTCTCTACTTCATTATTTCGATTAACACATAAAAACATTAAACTTTATAAAAAAATTATTGTTTTTTTCTTAAAAAATGGGCTCCTTTTTCCAGTTAACACATAAGACTTGTTATGGTCGAATCTGGTAAGTATATGCACATATGTGTTAGGTACCTAAAAATAACAAAAAAAATAAAAATTGGCCGAAAGACAAAACAATTTTGAATTTTATCCATTGATCTGAAATAAGAAAACACACATGAATGCTATATAAGCACCAAAAAGTTTACTGAAATTTTGTAGATTTAATTATGCAGATGTAAACTTCAAACCCCATTTTCTCAAAAACGTTGTTTTTGCACTTGCAACATGTGTGCACTATCCCATCGATGTGATAGTAGTTCGAAAATCTCACTATGCTCTGATGTACCATACTGTATGAAAACAATGTCATCCATCAATCTTTGTCACGTGCTAAACAAAGAAATTCAAAAAGGTTCTTTATGCTAGGTGCCCGAGCGAAACGGCAAAATCCATCATTGGTAGGTATCTAATAGTGTAGATAGCCAAAAAAATTTAATATAAAAACTATAGATAATTATGAGCGCAACAATTTAAAAAACAACACAATCTTTGTTTTTTTTTTTTTATGGAATGCTGTGCATTTTTATACATGTTATGATACTCCTTAAGAGTTAATTATACTGACATCAATTTGTATTTGTCGGTTTTCAATTGTTTTTGAGATATGTCGATTCTTCGCCAAAAATTATCCAACCATTGAAGCATTGGTATGAATAATGAAATACCTATTATGTGCGTAATTAGTAGAGATATCATATCAGTGTGTGAATATAATAAGTGACTGAATTTAATTTAATTATTTCCACAGTTTAACCCATGTTCTTCAGAATTACATATAATTCGCACAACTTAAAAATCATTAAAAAAAATTGCCAATGAAAAGTACTAAAAATTTATTATTTAAAAATACCACTTTCTTATGTTTGTGGGCGATATTGTAATAATTATAGAGTATTATATCTAAATAAAGCCAATTACGACATACGAGTAATTTAAAAATATGAGTTTCAGCCATTACTTGCATAATTTAAATTGTAGAGCTCATCGTTATCAACAATTTTTATATTATAAACTCTTTGCTATCTACATAATTATATACTAATAATGGACTTTGCCGCTTCGCTGAGACATCCAATCCATGACACATTTTAGGTTTATGCTGCATTATTTCTATATAATATTTTAAATAAGATGTTCAGAAATTGGGCGTACATTACATGATATTTTTTCTTGCAATTTTATATAAGCCATATTGAAAGTAATTCATACTGCCATCTCTAAGACAAATCATTTTTATTACATTAATCTGCAAAAGATAAAGTTACGAATTTCAACAATAAATCATTAAATAATAACTAATTGCAAGTAGTTTTGGAAGAAAATTTTGCTTATCAACATTCCTCCTGCTGTGGCTTGTGGAAAAGACGTCACGTGCCTAGTATGTCTAAGGTCACTTTATAGCGGCAAGGGCTTCCTATAAATGTTCTAATTTCTGTCTTTCAACTAATTTTGTATTTCTGGAATTCGTAGAAAAGAATTTCTGTCAAGGGACTTAGTTTTGAATTACTTGCTTAAATAAAATCCCCATAACTTGTGCCATATTATATAACAATAAATACCTTATTTCCTTAAATCTCTACATGATATTCAATGGACTCTTGTATACAAATATTAAATTTAAAATATTTACATTTAAAGCTTCTCCAGTGTCCCCATGAAAAATTAAACATAACCGAAACCGAATTTAAAGTTTTATTTTATAATTCGTCTCTTTTTTCGTAAAGCGAAACGTCCAAAAAACCGTTGAAATTCTTCTACGAGACCATTCGCTCGTTTCTCTTGCGATTTCGCTACTTTTTATTTCCCTTTCGCTTCACAAAAGGGAGAAGTTTCTGAACATAATATATTTCTAATGTCAGCATTACGTTCGCCTCGTATCGTGCAAATAAACTAACACAAAAATATTTGCAGTACGCCGCCCGAAACAACTGTAAAATAAATTAGCGAAGTGAAAGATTTAAAAGACGGACACATTTGAATCGCCGAGATTTCGTTACAGGAAGAGAAGAGAAAACGCAATGGAGTAGGAGGAGGAAAAGAAGAAGAAAAAGTTGCTCCGGATCGATAAGGCTTACTGCTAAGACGTGAGACAATATTTGAGTTTTCCGGGCTTTCTCTGTCTCCTTTTCCCTTGCAACAGCCCACCACTTGCCAGTCGACGAGTTTTCCCTTTAAAAACCGTTCCGACCAATTCTATTTTTACCGTTAGGAAAATTCGGCTCCTGATTGTGTTCAATATTCTTTTTCCTATTTTTTGTCCCTTTTTGTTGTGTTCTCTTTGCTTGTTTTGTTACGACTACGATGCAGCAGTTCTACCGTGTCTGCAGGCGAATGTAGTAGAAGCAGAAAAGCGCGAGATTCCTGCAAGAACATGGATATTATTCAAATTTGGAAGTAACCGAAAAATATTCACGAACACACACATGATTGGATATAGTCGTCTAAAGCTACTATGCACGCTAGAACCTGGGAGGTACGATCTGATTTTGGTTATATGTCGGATGGCGTGGGAGTAGTAGTAGTAGAAGAAGAAGAAGGAGGAAAAACGCATGTCAATTTCATTATTGATTCAAAAGTATTGCCCACTTGAGAATTTACAATACGCCACTTGTATCCTTGATTGGCTATAGAGGCGGAATGGAAGCGGTAGCATACATGAAAATGTCTTATTTCTAAAGCTCAAGCTTGTATTTGCATACAAGAAAATGTTATGCTGAATATCCCCTTTTCAATGCTTAGAACGGAGTTTCCTCTAGTTCTGAATTTTTACTCCTTTTTTTACTTTCTCTGTCTGACGGTTCACGGTTCATTGAAGAACCTCGTATTTCGTTCTACGTAAAATTTATTTCTTTTACGCATATCTTATACATGCATGGTCTATATATATATATATATATATATATATATATATATATATATATTGTGCTGAGTAACAATATTGATGTTTGGCACTGTATATTTTTGAACAAGTTGGAAGGATTATTTAATTTTACTAATTTTTCTTTGTGACTGTTAAATTAAAATATTTAAACTAAAAAAGAACAGTTGTGTATACTTAAAATGTTATTTATTACAATAAAGATGTGTGCAGTCAATTATGAAAACTGTACTTGAAGGAGTTGTAGTGGACCAGGTTCTTGGTGGCAGTAATTTTCATTGGTATCTGAAAATGGAGATTTAAATATGATAATTTATGTAAAAATGTAGTTTGAAATCTTGTAAAACTTGTCTAATTAACAATAATGTAAAGTAAAATAATTTAATGTTGATTGTTGAAGTATGAAGGAAACAACTTGGTAAATAATTGCGCGGGTAAAGTTTGAATAAGCGGATCTGTCAAAATTGACATTTACAGAAAATTTTGATTAGCAATATTTTTTGAAGTACAAAGTCTTAGTAATTCATTATTATAAATTAATAGAGATTTAATAGAGAAGGTTTACTAAAGTTTGAAAAGCACTGAAACGTATTAATAAAGTTTTATAATACCATTTTGAACAAGAATTGTGAGAAAAGGAATTTAATTGGATGAAATTAGAAAACGGAAATATTGTCTTGGTGACGAAAAACAAACAACGAAAATTGAAAAAATATTTTTCAAGAAAGGCGCGTGTACTTTTCGGAAAATCACGATTTTATTCCGAAAAGTATATCTTAAATTCACTTAAACCGCGAAAGTTGGTGCTTAAAGTGTTCTTTTCAGCATAGAAAATATTTATTTGACGGTAGAATCAAAATATATTATAAAGAAGCATAAAATTATTCAATAATTTCATAGTAATTTAATTAATTGGTATCCTGTATGAATAAAGAAGATATTATATAAGGAAAATAAATATCAAAAGATTACTTACCAAATATTAACCAAGTCCGAGCGGAATATTGAATCCATCAGTTGCACGTGAGTTCAAAGAGGGATTCCAGTTATTCAAGTCCAGTTTATTGTATAAAAACGAGAAGTTCCAACTATTTAGAATCCCTGATGTCGTTCCAGTAAATGTTAAATTAATTAGAGGATCCGATAACCCATATATATTTCCGAAGAGGTCTAGTTTAGTGTTAAGTCGAGATAGAAGTACAGCTGCATTTAAATCCAGAAGATATCCCGCAGTTTTCGAGGACACAACAAGATACATCCTGTAAGATATAACCGAAGCAGTTCCAGATCCTGAAGGAGAACGAGGATACACCAAGAAGTCGTGCTAGGAGGGTTTTCCAGAGAGTTACCAGTTGCACAGAACGAGTCCAGGAAGATCCTGTGAGAAAAAAAGGAAAACATAATTTAAACAAACCAGAGATAGAAGAAAAATATTAACAAGAGGTTGTATAATTTTTAAATAAGGAAAAATTTGAATTTATTTAATTGTATATCGAGTAAAAGTCATAAATATTATTTAGAATTGTTGACTAATATAAAACAAGTATAGAAATACGTTTTGTTAAAAGATTAAATCTCTATTTTCATAAAAGATACAGAATATGCACATATATAAATGAATTGATATGACCTTGGTACTAAAACATACCTTCAACTTGTTTAATATTTTATAAACGAAGGTTATTTATAGATAATTAAATTGCATCGTATAATGCATGCTAAATTGAAAAAGATACATTGAATTGAATTTGTACATACCTTTTGAATAAATAACATTTGCTGACATCCTTCATATAACAATAAACGTACAGGTGCGATTAGACAGGTTAACAATCTATGTACATGTCGTATAACTATTTTGGATGTATATTTTCGAATCAAGATTTTTTATATTTGTTGTCATTAAATTAGTATTGTGGTGAAATTCTTCTTTTTATTTGGTAGAATAGTAACATTGTATTAGACATTTTCATTACGGACATAGAAGCTGATAAGTCAATGACCTACAAGTAAACAAAAATAAAATAGCATTATAAAGTTTATAGTGAGAGGAAAAGTATACATACCGTACTATTGTTATCCTATAAGAGGGATAATTTATTAGCAGCAATATTCTCCTCATTATAAGAATAAGTAGAACAAGATTATTAGAAACATTTAAATTGTTATTTTTATGTAGTAGTGTATAACGGCAAATACCTAAGCGACATCTTTATAAAAGTAAATGAAATGCTAGTACTGCGCGGTTAAAAATAAAAACTAGTTACATTTATAGGAAAGTCATACCAGAAAGAAGTGATGAATCGTAATTAATATTTGAAAGAGTTAGGAGATTAATATTTATTTCTAAATGCATTAAATAATATTATTATTATAAAAAAAAAAGAATTAATTAAATTGATTTAGAATAAAACTGAGTAGTGTTTGGGCATAGATAAAAGAAATAAAGAAACCTATTATAGCATATGAGTACATTAATTTTGGTGCAAAGATTTTAAAATATTATATACTGAGTGATACATTATCATTATCATAGATTATAACCTGAGATTAATTGAGTAAATTTGAATGACTAGGTAAGAGAGGAGATATTATTAGCAATACAAATAACAAGATTTAAGTACATTAGGGTATATTATTTATTATATGTGTTGCAAGTATATTATCCCCTCCACTAGAGCATTTTATGGCGTGCCCAACGTGGAGCGATTAAAATAAGACTCGCAAATAGTATTTTGATTATTTTATTAATTTTGATTAGGTGTTTGTAATTTATATTACCCTCCTTAGCTCATGTTTATGACGTATTCAACGTGTGGCAATAAAAATAAGATTCGCAACAACATACTTTAAATATTTTATTTACTGTTGTAATAGAGGTAACATTAGTATACATTTTACAAAGGTAATTAATTCAGCTTAAAACATATTAAGGTATAAGAAATTGTGTACTTTAATTATTCAAAATGAATACCAGATCTAAGAGTAACTTTGGATTAAATAGATCTGAATCATCTAGTGACAGTGAAGAGGAAGTAGGTCAGGATGTAAATGTACCAGAGGGAGGAGAACTTACATTACAAGTTCAGGAAGGTATTGAACAGACAGGGGAAACACAGGATAGAGGTGATAAGGTGGAAATTCAAGGAGAGACTTCGAAAATAGAAATGTCGACCCCAGTAGTAGATTTTGGACCAATTTTACAAATGTTAAAACAAATGAATGAAGATAATAAGAAAAATAGAGAGGAGGATCTTAAGAGAAGCGAGAAAAATAGGGATGAGGATAAAATGGAAGCTAAGAAAAATAGGGATGAGGATAAAATGGAAGCTAAGAAAAATAGAGAGGAGGATAAAAAAGAATTAAGAGAAAAATTGGATAAGTTGGAAAAGGCGAGCATTGATACTAGAGAAGAAACTAGAAGGAATCTGGAAGAATTAAAGAAAACTTTACTGAGAGATACAGAAGAAAAGGTTAAAGAAATTACTATTGAAATGGATAGCAGGGAAGTGAAAATGCGGAAAGAAATGGATGATAAGATGAAAATTAAGGATACTGAAGTTAAAACTCTTATTACAAATAAAGTACAAGAGGTTGAAGGTAGAGTAAAGGTAGTACAAGAAAACGTTAAACAATTAGAAAAGAACAATCATGAGAAACATAAGGAGTTAGCTAAACGCATACGAGAGGAAGTAGATCAGGTAAATAAAGAAGTCTTTGACAAAACAGATATGATTGAAGAAAAGATAATAGAAAATTTTGAGATTAATTGTATCGACTGTAGACAAAACACAGTTGAAATTAAGAAAATGGATAAAAATATTACATTACAAAAGAAAACAAAATACTTAGATTCCGATAGAAAAATTTTAAGATTTTATTTGGACACATTTTTATTAGGAGAAGAAGATGATAGTATTTTAGATTTATATTTGTCCAGGTATACTACAGGAATAGTTACAGGAGTCGTAAAGTATACTGGAAGGAATTTTAAAGTTAAACATAGTAAAATTCCAACACATATAAGAAGTGTTATAGGAAATACAGAAGGAAAAATTTGGAGTCAATTTAAAGGAACGGCAAATGGGAATGACTTCGTTGAGAGAAAACGAGTTTATGTGGATAGAGATTTGCAAAGGAAGGTGTATAATTTTACAGTGATTTTGGATATAGATGTCAGAAAATTTTTAGGACATGATTTTGAATTTCAGGATGGTACAGACATATTGATATTAAGAAATGCTGGGATTATGATATTTTTCAACAAGGTTGAAAGTATGATGAACGAGATCACTTATATTATGCAAGAAAATGATCAAT
Source organism: Amphimallon solstitiale (assembly GCA_963170755.1). Taxonomy (NCBI): domain Eukaryota; kingdom Metazoa; phylum Arthropoda; class Insecta; order Coleoptera; family Scarabaeidae; genus Amphimallon; species Amphimallon solstitiale. The sequence continues at coordinate 90,596,332 of OY720678.1, read as the reverse complement.
GGTATATAGAAAATTTGATTCAAGTCGTAACATTGGACATCTTACAGAATAGAATCCGATTAAAATTAGTAATGGAAAAAAATGACTGGAAAAATGTATATACGACAGTTTGAAATAGGTCAATTATAGGTAAGACACAGTATTAGGAAGACTGTACTGTGAAAGTGATTAACGCCACTTCCTAAATCTGAGTTATATTAAATCTTCCGAAATTATAGGTAAGACACAGTATTAGGAAGACTGTACTGTGAAAGTGATTAACGCCACTTCCTAAATCTGAGTTATATTAAATCTTCCGAAATTATAGGTAAGACACAGTATTGGAAGTTGTATTGTGTAAGTGAGTAACGACACTTCCTAAATCTGAGTTAAGACAAATCATCCACAACAATATAATAAGACAAATCATCCACAACAATATAATAAGACAAATCATCCACAACAATATAATAAGACAAATCATCCACAACAATATAATAAGACAAATCATCCACAAAAATATAATAAGACAAATCATCCACAATGATATAATACGACAAATAATCAACGACAATTTAATATGACAAATAATACACATTATTTGCATAAGTAAGAACAATATTGGAAGTTTAAACTGTAAAAGGAGAAATGACATTATTTCTCTGAATCATGCTAATTCATACCTAGGAAATTTTAGTCAGGACAGAAGATAAGAAAGGAGATCGTCTTCTGAAGGTACTTACAACACCTGCTTATCCAAGTAACATGTAGATCTCAAAATTTCAAAAGTTTTTGACAAATAGAGACCTGGAGTTTATTAGAAAATAAATAATTATATAGTAATGAAGTATTAGGAGGACATAAATACCTTATTATAAGATAGGGGCATGACAAGATACAGATAACAAATTGATAAGAAAGGGGCATATTGGAATTCGCTTTCTTTAAAATGAATAAAAGACATAATGATGAAACAGATATACATGTATACAGACAAGTTCATGTTTATCGAGAAATAATTTGAATTTATAGAGAGATTTTCAGATAAAGAATGTACATAAAGTATTCCGGTATTATATTAGATTAGTTTAGTTATAGGTCTGTTACAATTATTAGTTATTAAAAAAAAAAAAAAATGATGATTAATTAAAGAAAAAAATAAGTTATATCCTCATTCCCATATTGTATATAAATTAGTAAATAATCATAAGAGAAGGTAATATAAGTAATCTGACTAGTAAATAGATTTGCCTGAGTATTTAAATGGAATGAAGTGGATAAAGAAGTTGTATAGAGGATAAATAACCTTGAGCCTTATAAAAATAAAAAGAATGTTTCAGAATAAGTAAAGCACTGAAGAAAGTTAGAAAATATTTATCAAGATGTAACAAACATGTTAGGTGATGAAGAAATGGAAAAGATAGAAGTTAAGAAGAGCCTTTTAAAAATAAAATATGTTAGATGAAAGTAAATGCTTACAATAAATAGTAAATATTAAAAGTACCATAAGAATATGGAATTATTATAGAGTGTATATGTATAAAAGGGTGAAAAATACCCAAAATGATATAAAATATAGGACCAAAAGTGTCTTAAAAAAGAATTATATAGGTAACGTAAGCCTTTAAAAACGATAAGTTAAAAAAATATGGACTTTCCATAAATGAAAGTATAGGGGATGACGAAAATGTCAATTATAGGTAAAAAGGGAATTTGTTCGAATGAGAACAGTATATAATGAAAATAATATATAATTAGTAAGCATAGTGAATCATTCTTAAAGAGGCAAATAAGTAACTGAGGCATAGACAGATAAAAAGAATATGTTATTCACCTATTTATGTAAAAGTTAGTACAGATAATATTTTTATAAGAAGTTTGAGTAAGGAAACACAGAAAAACATATATGCAATTAATGTTTAAAAGTTTGATGGCAATTAATAAAAATATAGATATTTTAATAAGGTATTGGAACATTAAGAAAGATTATAATACATAGTACGATAAATAATGGAACAAAAATTTCTTATACAGGTCATAGACATCCATTTAAATAAATAAATTTATACTTTTATAATTAAAATGAAAATAAAGAAAAGCCTTATATTACTTTTGGACTTATAAGAAAGTTGAGTTTTATAGTTATGAGTGTCACAAATAATTTTGAATTTAAACACTGTTATGTACAGATAGTTATAAATAAATGTTATATGATATTACCAAATAATAGAAGATTCATTTGAAATTTGTTAAAGGATTTAGTAGATTAAAATAATTGTTTTGAGCACATTGATAAACATGTGAATTATCAGATTTTGTTTAATAAATATAAATTTTGATTCGAGTTGAAAATTTACATTTTTTAAAAGGGGCATATGTGCTGAGTAACAATATTGATGTTTGGCACTGTATATTTTTGAACAAGTTGGAAGGATTATTTAATTTTACTAATTTTTCTTTGTGACTGTTAAATTAAAATATTTAAACTAAAAAAGAACAGTTGTGTATACTTAAAATGTTATTTATTACAATAAAGATGTGTGCAGTCAATTATGAAAACTGTACTTGAAGGAGTTGTAGTGGACCAGGTTCTTGGTGGCAGTAATTTTCATTGGTATCTGAAAATGGAGATTTAAATATGATAATTTATGTAAAAATGTAGTTTGAAATCTTGTAAAACTTGTCTAATTAACAATAATGTAAAGTAAAATAATTTAATGTTGATTGTTGAAGTATGAAGGAAACAACTTGGTAAATAATTGCGCGGGTAAAGTTTGAATAAGCGGATCTGTCAAAATTGACATTTACAGAAAATTTTGATTAGCAATATTTTTTGAAGTACAAAGTCTTAGTAATTCATTATTATAAATTAATAGAGATTTAATAGAGAAGGTTTACTAAAGTTTGAAAAGCACTGAAACGTATTAATAAAGTTTTATAATACCATTTTGAACAAGAATTGTGAGAAAAGGAATTTAATTGGATGAAATTAGAAAACGGAAATATTGTCTTGGTGACGAAAAACAAACAACGAAAATTGAAAAAATATTTTTCAAGAAAGGCGCGTGTACTTTTCGGAAAATCACGATTTTATTCCGAAAAGTATATCTTAAATTCACTTAAACCGCGAAAGTTGGTGCTTAAAGTGTTCTTTTCAGCATAGAAAATATTTATTTGACGGTAGAATCAAAATATATTATAAAGAAGCATAAAATTATTCAATAATTTCATAGTAATTTAATTAATTGGTATCCTGTATGAATAAAGAAGATATTATATAAGGAAAATAAATATCAAAAGATTACTTACCAAATATTAACCAAGTCCGAGCGGAATATTGAATCCATCAGTTGCACGTGAGTTCAAAGAGGGATTCCAGTTATTCAAGTCCAGTTTATTGTATAAAAACGAGAAGTTCCAACTATTTAGAATCCCTGATGTCGTTCCAGTAAATGTTAAATTAATTAGAGGATCCGATAACCCATATATATTTCCGAAGAGGTCTAGTTTAGTGTTAAGTCGAGATAGAAGTACAGCTGCATTTAAATCCAGAAGATATCCCGCAGTTTTCGAGGACACAACAAGATACATCCTGTAAGATATAACCGAAGCAGTTCCAGATCCTGAAGGAGAACGAGGATACACCAAGAAGTCGTGCTAGGAGGGTTTTCCAGAGAGTTACCAGTTGCACAGAACGAGTCCAGGAAGATCCTGTGAGAAAAAAAGGAAAACATAATTTAAACAAACCAGAGATAGAAGAAAAATATTAACAAGAGGTTGTATAATTTTTAAATAAGGAAAAATTTGAATTTATTTAATTGTATATCGAGTAAAAGTCATAAATATTATTTAGAATTGTTGACTAATATAAAACAAGTATAGAAATACGTTTTGTTAAAAGATTAAATCTCTATTTTCATAAAAGATACAGAATATGCACATATATAAATGAATTGATATGACCTTGGTACTAAAACATACCTTCAACTTGTTTAATATTTTATAAACGAAGGTTATTTATAGATAATTAAATTGCATCGTATAATGCATGCTAAATTGAAAAAGATACATTGAATTGAATTTGTACATACCTTTTGAATAAATAACATTTGCTGACATCCTTCATATAACAATAAACGTACAGGTGCGATTAGACAGGTTAACAATCTATGTACATGTCGTATAACTATTTTGGATGTATATTTTCGAATCAAGATTTTTTATATTTGTTGTCATTAAATTAGTATTGTGGTGAAATTCTTCTTTTTATTTGGTAGAATAGTAACATTGTATTAGACATTTTCATTACGGACATAGAAGCTGATAAGTCAATGACCTACAAGTAAACAAAAATAAAATAGCATTATAAAGTTTATAGTGAGAGGAAAAGTATACATACCGTACTATTGTTATCCTATAAGAGGGATAATTTATTAGCAGCAATATTCTCCTCATTATAAGAATAAGTAGAACAAGATTATTAGAAACATTTAAATTGTTATTTTTATGTAGTAGTGTATAACGGCAAATACCTAAGCGACATCTTTATAAAAGTAAATGAAATGCTAGTACTGCGCGGTTAAAAATAAAAACTAGTTACATTTATAGGAAAGTCATACCAGAAAGAAGTGATGAATCGTAATTAATATTTGAAAGAGTTAGGAGATTAATATTTATTTCTAAATGCATTAAATAATATTATTATTATAAAAAAAAAAGAATTAATTAAATTGATTTAGAATAAAACTGAGTAGTGTTTGGGCATAGATAAAAGAAATAAAGAAACCTATTATAGCATATGAGTACATTAATTTTGGTGCAAAGATTTTAAAATATTATATACTGAGTGATACATTATCATTATCATAGATTATAACCTGAGATTAATTGAGTAAATTTGAATGACTAGGTAAGAGAGGAGATATTATTAGCAATACAAATAACAAGATTTAAGTACATTAGGGTATATTATTTATTATATGTGTTGCAAGTATATTATCCCCTCCACTAGAGCAATATATATATATAATTAATATTTTATATGTGATTAATGTATATATTAAACACATATAATCTTGTTTCTTTCACGTTGTAGTGGTTAACGAAACTGATGCATATGTGTTAGTCCTCGGGGTGGTGTGTTTCTTTTCCTTAAAATCATTAATTATTAAAATAATGCAAGTAATTGTCATCAATTAATTTAAAAATGCCGCTAATTCAAGAAATTTCTCTTCATATTTATATATATATATTGTCGTAACCCAGAGTGTATAAAAATATCTAAGTAAAATCAAGCTATAAAAATTATCAATCACCTAAAATATGCCTTAATTACACCCTGAGTTAGACATTCTACTTCTTCTAACGTCACACGTTGGGTAAGCCAATAAATTAGAATAGAATGTTTTTAATATAATTCCTTACTTGTTTATAAATCAAATATTTATATGCCCTAACTAACTCAGTCGTTTAAAAAATTTCTAATACTTGCATATTTTTATTAATCATAAAAATTCTTAGTCCGGACCTGTCTCTTTTAAAATATCTAAGAAAGATTATTGTCCAAGTTCTTTTCACTCTAAACGTTGGTAATCCGCAACTAAACGATTTTACCGCTACTCATGTGTACTAACTTTGATAAATTTACTAAATATTTTCTTTAATTGACACAAAAATCTTTATATTCAGTTTAAGTTCAAATCTACTCTATTTATTCTCTCATAGAATGGTAAGTTAATTTTAAACTATTACTATACCTTCCCAATATATTAATCTGTATGTTTACTTTATTTTTAGGAGGTCAAAACAACTATGAGAATTGCTGGATGATAACCTATAAATCACAACTACGTAAATGAAAATCAGAAATGGTTGAAAAACAATAAATATAATGTATTATTGAGAAACAACATACAACAAACATTTATCTGAAGAAAATGCCAGTATTATAACAATTAATCATGTAAACTTGTCCAATGTCTGGATACTTATATTTGGTTATGATCAGAATTGAACATATAACCTTATTTTTATTTTTCAAGGTAGGTTTAATTTAATGTGCGTAATAAAACTTTTACAATGTACACCATTGATTTCTAATACAAATAGTACTATGTAGCTGTAATCTATCCTTCAATATATAATTTCTGATACTTATATTCATTAAATTTTTATACTATTATTTGCCAATTCATTGCATAAAAGAGATTTTCATATTAAAAGTAACAATTAAACAATACAACCTTCTTTTACATATGTGTAACTTCTCGACAAGGAAATTCTAACTGTTCTCTTTTCTTTTTTAATTCTCGATAGAACTGGAAACCTCTGATATGTTTTCCTCCTTCAAGATAACAGCTGTTTGTGCCTCGTAAAGTTGATTTCTTATGCGTCCATGAAGCTCCTCACCGCCCTGCTAGACAAACCTGCCAGGTATCCACTTCGGTACAGATATCTCACAGAAAATGCACGTCAGATGAGCCTATTATATTATGTTTTCGTCCCAGGAATCTCTTGATAAATAAATCCCCTCTATGGTTAAACTTGAAATTGGAATTCCTTCGCTTAAAAAAAATTCTTCGAGATATTCAATCCTTTTATGGTAAGTAAATTAAATTTATATTTTAATGCTTTTAATCACTAGATACTGCCTATGTAAATACAATCTTTCACTACTGCTTCGTTTTTGGTCATTAATTATTTACCTATATATTAAATTTGTAATTTAATATACACAATAGGTATTTCTTTTGCTTCTGTTCACTTAATTTCGGCTAAAATCTATTCTTGCCGAAATTAACATGCACCTCTTCTCATAAATTTTAGAGAAGTCTCTTTTTTTTATTTACTCTCATTACCTTAGTGATAATTTTATATTTTTGAATTGGCCAATCTCAATTAAACACCTCTTATTTACGTTCAAAATGCATTCTATTACTTTAATATTCCCTTGTATGCCTTTCTATATTTCGATACTCATATTTTAACAATTTTAACCATGAATTTATACATGTATTTCAGTATTCAAAACCATTTTAAAACATACTATCTCAGAAATTCTGTAAATGTCAAAATCTGTCAACCATTGACTTTTCCTCTAATTAAATTATGGCGGGAGTTTTTATCTATTTTAACGTTACTTTCAAACAAAATTTCCCTTTTTAAATCAATTCTCATCATTTAAGACAATTGAACAAGTTTTTACAATTTTATAGAACATAACAAACACTCAATTAATATAAAAATCTCTCTTTTACAGGTTTTGGTATAAATTTGCTGAACTATGGACCTTAACCAATGGACTTTACTACCATATCATTTCAACAATTGTAAATATTAATACTATGATAATAAATACTAATCTTCATAATACTATTTCTATTTATAAATTTCTTAAACTTTTAACATCAAAATACTTTTAAAACCACAACCAAATATAAATATTGATGGATAGTACCTAGTACTACCTCATTTTGCCCCTTTAATAAATGTAAAATTTCAACATGTTTGAATAATTTTCATTTATTAACTAAGAAATTATCTGTTAAGTTGTAATTAATTATCTGTCACCTATATAAAACATTTACACTATTGACAACTTTTAACGTAACATTTTTTTTTTTTATATATTATGCTTGCTATATTCTAGCACTATGTTTGCATTATTTTAACTATATGGCATTTTCATCATGTAAACTCTATCATAAATTTATTTTAACAACTCATCACTATATTTTCTATGCAAAACTATTTACAAGTACTACAATTATAACTATTCTGACTGTAACATAAGTTTCTTTTCGGTCTTTATTTTTTTTTATATTATGTGTACTTGGTATAAGAAATATTATTTTCCTCAAAAATGTTATTTATATTCTATGTATATTTTTATATTTAAAATATCTGGTTATCTGTAAATACTTTATTGTCTCCAATCTCTGTATAAATTATTTTCTCTTTGTAAACTTTTATATCATGATTTTAAAACATTTATGAAAACTTTATTATAACTACTATATGTAATATCTTTGTCACATTATGGTGAATTTTAAATCATCTTTTCCATTATTTCTTTGGAACTTAAATTGCCTCTCTGAAATATGCTTTAGTCATGCTCACTTATACATTATAAATTATTATCTATATTGTTCTTATTCGAACATTTCCCCTATATACCTTATTAGACATTTTCGTCTTATCCCCTACTTTCATCATACGAAAGTTTTTTTTTTTTTTTTACTTATATTTCCGTTTTATTGGCTTACGTTACCATTTAAATAATATGTAGACATTTTTGTCCTATACATTTTATAACTCTGGGTTTCTTTACCCTTTCTCATACATTTATACATTTATTATACCATACTTTCATGGATCATTTTATATTACTTTATTATAGTAAGCATTTTATAATTACTTCGATTATCATATTTCTTCGTAAAAGGCCCTTTTTCTTTCTTCTTAATAATTATATTCTCTTATTCACCTAACGTTTCATTCGATTTGCTTTATCGTGCAAACTCATCGTAGTCTATCTTCTTAGTTTTTATAATACTCTTATACATTTTTTCTTGATAATATTTTCTTTCCATAGACAATTTTATTTTATTTTAAGTTTCTTACATTTCCAGTTATCTTCTTTACATTCCTTTCCTTATACACAAATGTTCTTGTATTATCGACTTATATTACATCATTTATTTTTTTCTACTATATACAAATATTTTGAAATAAGGGAATAACTTTTTATAAATGATAATACTAATTCTAATATTTATAACGTTCATACTTCTATAACTTAACTATACTTCCGGACGAGTTTCTGAAAAATTTCTGCCCCTACCTTATTATCAAATAGGTACCTTCCATATATGGGCTCGTATTATCTGTAGTCGCTTTGGTTATAAATGAAATATCTAATTTCACCATCATTTTATTGTCTTTTAATCAATCTCCATGCCCCTAATAATCTCAACTCTTATGCTCCTAACATTAAATTGGAGGAAAATTGAAATAAGGGTCTTCTCCTTTTCTGGTCATTGTATTTTTAATTTTATCCTTGATAATTGGTGATGCTTAACACCTACAAGAATTATCTCTATACTTCTGTCTTGGTTAACATATTCTATAAGTGATTCTATTATTGGAAATTATATCCTGCCCCTATCTCATAATCAAGTGGGGATATCTGTATATTAAATCCTTGTCATTAAATTGGGAAAGATAATTTTATAAAGGCTATTATTTTGTAATTTGTGGTAGCTCTTGTAACAGTTGATGTCACTAGTACCAACAAATACTACCCTATATTATCTGCCATGTCCAAATTCTTTATTCGGGTATAATAATTTTTATGAGGGCTTATATCTTGTTGCAGCTCTGATAGAATGGTGTCGCCGGTACCATCAGTTGTCGCCCTTGTATACAACTGCCATGTCCATAAATAAATGTGGGCTGTTAAATTGAAGTAGCTCTGGTAGGAAGGTGTCGCTAGTACCTTCGAATACTGCCCTAAAGTATCTGCCATGTCCATTTTTTTTAATGTGGGCTGTTAATTTGAAGTAGCTCTGGTAGGAAGGTGTCGCTAGTACCTTCGAATACTGCCCTAAAGTATCCGCCATGTCCATTTACTTCCACTTCTACACATAATCTTTTATTTATACTTCCCATTTTCCTACGATTCGCAGACATGACCTTTGTATTTTTAACTTTAATAACATAGTTAGAATAATTCTCTATCCTATCTACCAATTCCTCCTTTATCAAAGAAATCTCCGCTCCGGAATCTAATAATGTTCTAAAATTAATCTTCTTAATTGTAATTGAAAAGAAAGGTAAGCTTTCATAATTATTTAAACTATCTCCTACTTCTGTAATATTGTTAAATTCCCTTATTTCTGAAAACACTTGATACTTGTCATTACTACAAATATCTTCTTCTGTAATAAACAAATTTTCTAATGAGAGGTTCCCGGTACAGGATCCTTGTATAAGTTCCTGGGTATCTCTAAAATCGGCGTTTTTTTTTCTTCTAGAGTTTCCATTCTTATTCCACTATTTCCTTTCAAATTATCATTACTTGAACTGCCATAACTATTATTTCTACCATCTAGAGTACTAATTGTATTTATTGCTCTTGTATTATCCTTACTATAAAATCTTCTATTCTGTTCCTGATAATTATTATTATTATATGGTATCCTGTTGGATTGCTGATTGTTAAAAGGCGTATATCTATTAAAATTTGGTCTATTATTATTATTACCATTTTGTGTACCTCTATTATTTGCCCCCATACCATTACTATTCCCTTGAACATTACAACTTCTATAATTCCCATTCCGTTCTTGATTAGGATTCTGAAATACCTGTCTTGTTCCAAATCCATATGTATTATTATTTAACGAATAATTATTTCTAGAATTATTGTTGGCCTGTTGATTAGCTGAATTGTTCCTGTTATAATAATTGTACGTTCCATCATTATTATTATTTCGCTGATTATTACCTGGTGCCTCCGGTCTACTCGTTGACTGTCTAAATTCCCGATACTTCATACCATCTGAATAATCATCTAAACGACGTAAAATCTCAATCAATCCATCCATATCAGTGACATTCTGGCAAATTATTGCGTGAGTATCAACTGGAATAAAATGCTGTAAAAGATGTTGTGAGATTGTCTGTTCATTTAGATGCGATATATACCGACAATAATTAAACATGCGCTGTGCATAGGCTTCCCTAGATGATTTACCTAACTGATATCGTCCAGTTAACAATCTTTGATGTGCTCGGCTTTGTTGTGTTTCATTCCAAAAATTCTTTTTAAATAAATCCACAAACTGTTCCAAACTCTTACAACTATCCTCGATTCGTTGTAGCCAATCAGCTGCACCGTTACTTAATGTTACTCGAATAACATTCATCTGATTTTTGAAATCTGGTAAATCCTCCACGTATTTTAAAATATTCGTCAAATAAGCCATAGGATGTGTAGATAATTTATCACCACTAAAATGCATGATATTCTCTATCCTAATTCCTGTATTCAAATTACTATACACTGGAATACTATTACCATTTGAAATCCTAACATTCTGTGCTTTAACTAACAAATCTTGTATTTTCTTCTTCTGCTCTTCACATTCTTTTAAAATTCCCTCCATACAAGACTTCTGTGCATCAGTAGTCGATGTAGTTGCTTGTATTTCTTTAATACAGTTTATTTCCGTTGATTCAATTTTCTTATTCAAATTTTCTTCCATTCTTACTACCTGATCAGTAGTTTCTTTATTTACCTTTTCCAATCCTTGTTTTAAATTCTCAGCCATCTCTTTATGTTTTGAAATATTATCTACTTCCAACTGACTTAAATTACCTTTAATTTCCTTTACATCTTTTTCTACCCGTTGAACTTCAGTAGTAATAAAAATTATAGCTTCTGATTCTTTGGTAATAAATTTCTCGTTCATATCTACTACAACTTTGTCAATACTATCTTGTGTATTATTCAATAACGATACCTTCAATTCTTCAAGCTTCTTATTATTTTCTTCTCTAATAACTTTATTTTCTTCTTTTAAATTATTTAAATTCCTGGTAAATTCTTCATATGTCTTATCTAGCTTGCCACATAATTCTTCATTCACCTTCACTAATTCTCCTCTTAATTCTTCCTTTATATCCACCAAATTTTTCTTACTCTCTTCATTTGCCTTTATTAATTTACCACTCAACTCCTCACTTGCCTTCTCTAATTTGTCTAATCTTCCATTTAATTCTATTTTATCCTCCTCTCTATTTTTCTTAGCTTCCTCGCTCGTCTTATCAATTTTACCACTTAATACTTCCTTCAATCCTTCAAACATTTCTTGAAATAATCTCATGTCTATTGATGAATTAGACATCTCTGTTATCGAAGTCTCTCCTTGTAACTGCGTCTTATCACCCCTATCTTGTTCTTCTTCTAACTGTCGTGTCTCTTCATGTACCTGTGGTATATCTCCTCCATCTTGTATATTACCTATCTGTTGCGATTCTTCTTCGCTATCGCTTGAAGACTCAGGCCTATTTATTATAGAACTACTTTTAGACCTAGTATTCATGTTTATATAATTTTATGTAACAACACTTTAATAAAAATTACTTGTATTTACGTTTCTGGTTTTATTATGCTGTTAATCTTTGTATATTGAAAAATGTATTTAACTAATTATAATCAGGAGAATAAAATATCAAAACACAATCTTTGCGAGTTTCTTTTATAACGCCCCACGTTCGGAAGCCATATTAATGTCGTAACCCAGAGTGTATAAAAATATCTAAGTAAAATCAAGCTATAAAAATTATCAATCACCTAAAATATGCCTTAATTACACCCTGAGTTAGACATTCTACTTCTTCTAACGTCACACGTTGGGTAAGCCAATAAATTAGAATAGAATGTTTTTAATATAATTCCTTACTTGTTTATAAATCAAATATTTATATGCCCTAACTAACTCAGTCGTTTAAAAAATTTCTAATACTTGCATATTTTTATTAATCATAAAAATTCTTAGTCCGGACCTGTCTCTTTTAAAATATCTAAGAAAGATTATTGTCCAAGTTCTTTTCACTCTAAACGTTGGTAATCCGCAACTAAACGATTTTACCGCTACTCATGTGTACTAACTTTGATAAATTTACTAAATATTTTCTTTAATTGACACAAAAATCTTTATATTCAGTTTAAGTTCAAATCTACTCTATTTATTCTCTCATAGAATGGTAAGTTAATTTTAAACTATTACTATACCTTCCCAATATATTAATCTGTATGTTTACTTTATTTTTAGGAGGTCAAAACAACTATGAGAATTGCTGGATGATAACCTATAAATCACAACTACGTAAATGAAAATCAGAAATGGTTGAAAAACAATAAATATAATGTATTATTGAGAAACAACATACAACAAACATTTATCTGAAGAAAATGCCAGTATTATAACAATTAATCATGTAAACTTGTCCAATGTCTGGATACTTATATTTGGTTATGATCAGAATTGAACATATAACCTTATTTTTATTTTTCAAGGTAGGTTTAATTTAATGTGCGTAATAAAACTTTTACAATGTACACCATTGATTTCTAATACAAATAGTACTATGTAGCTGTAATCTATCCTTCAATATATAATTTCTGATACTTATATTCATTAAATTTTTATACTATTATTTGCCAATTCATAGCATAAAAGAGATTTTCATATTAAAAGTAACAATTAAACAATACAACCTTCTTTTACATATGTGTAACTTCTCGACAAGGAAATTCTAACTGTTCTCTTTTCTTTTTTAATTCTCGATAGAACTGGAAACCTCTGATATGTTTTCCTCCTTCAAGATAACAGCTGTTTGTGCCTCGTAAAGTTGATTTCTTATGCGTCCATGAAGCTCCTCACCGCCCTGCTAGACAAACCTGCCAGGTATCCACTTCGGTACAGATATCTCACAGAAAATGCACGTCAGATGAGCCTATTATATTATGTTTTCGTCCCAGGAATCTCTTGATAAATAAATCCCCTCTATGGTTAAACTTGAAATTGGAATTCCTTCGCTTAAAAAAAATTCTTCGAGATATTCAATCCTTTTATGGTAAGTAAATTAAATTTATATTTTAATGCTTTTAATCACTAGATACTGCCTATGTAAATACAATCTTTCACTACTGCTTCGTTTTTGGTCATTAATTATTTACCTATATATTAAATTTGTAATTTAATATACACAATAGGTATTTCTTTTGCTTCTGTTCACTTAATTTCGGCTAAAATCTATTCTTGCCGAAATTAACATGCACCTCTTCTCATAAATTTTAGAGAAGTCTCTTTTTTTTATTTACTCTCATTACCTTAGTGATAATTTTATATTTTTGAATTGGCCAATCTCAATTAAACACCTCTTATTTACGTTCAAAATGCATTCTATTACTTTAATATTCCCTTGTATGCCTTTCTATATTTCGATACTCATATTTTAACAATTTTAACCATGAATTTATACATGTATTTCAGTATTCAAAACCATTTTAAAACATACTATCTCAGAAATTCTGTAAATGTCAAAATCTGTCAACCATTGACTTTTCCTCTAATTAAATTATGGCGGGAGTTTTTATCTATTTTAACGTTACTTTCAAACAAAATTTCCCTTTTTAAATCAATTCTCATCATTTAAGACAATTGAACAAGTTTTTACAATTTTATAGAACATAACAAACACTCAATTAATATAAAAATCTCTCTTTTACAGGTTTTGGTATAAATTTGCTGAACTATGGACCTTAACCAATGGACTTTACTACCATATCATTTCAACAATTGTAAATATTAATACTATGATAATAAATACTAATCTTCATAATACTATTTCTATTTATAAATTTCTTAAACTTTTAACATCAAAATACTTTTAAAACCACAACCAAATATAAATATTGATGGATAGTACCTAGTACTACCTCAATATATATATATATATATATATATATATATAGATAAATTGAAATTACTGTTTTATATATATATATATATCTATTTGAAATCAATAAATATACGTATTTCCGTAATATTAATTCATATGTAGTTATAAGTCGTATTATGTATTTATGTACAAGTAGTGTGGCGCCGAAAGTTTACATTAATGTGATAAACATTATCACGGCCCAAGAGAATGTGTGAAGTGTGAGTGAAAATATCCGGACTATGTGGAAAGCGGGGAATCACAAACATCTTCATATAAAAAGAAAATACGCGTTGAGAAGTCATGAGTGGCAAGCTAGATCGAGTCAAGTGCGACACTTGGTATCGAGAGGTGAACTCCAAACAATAGACTCATGGGAGAGTCGGCAACGATCATAAGAATAGTTGTTAATATATATAATAATAAAAATAATAATAATGCTTTATTAGTCTCAGATCCACTGGATATAAACTTCGTCAATACAGAGTATATTACACAAATAGTAAAACATATATACACATATATAAAATATATTACAATTCTTTGCCAAATATACAAATGTATTGAAAAATTCAAAAGATTCTTGGTAGTAGTGGCATACAATGAAGTAAAAGTAATAACAATATGACAACTGGTTGTCAATTAGAAAACAATGACAAATATAAAATGCAAATCACAATGTATAATTGAAAATGTAATCAAATAAGCAATAGGACAGTCGGGATTACTTATATAGTCACATCAAAAGGCTTGGGATTTACCACAAACTGTTCAGTCAATGCAATTATACAAATAACAACGACGCAACTATGTAATGAAAAATTAAGAGTAGAACTGTTGATATTATAACAATATAGAATGTAAAAATCAGTCATGTATAAATGTAAATGAAAGCAAACAAGCATAGGACAATCGCTTAATTTTTCATTACATAGTTGCGTCATTGTTATTTGTATAATTGCATTGACTGAACAGTTTGTGGTAAATCCCAAGCCTTTTGATGTGACTATATAAGTAATCCCGACTGTCCTATTGCTTATTTGATTACATTTTCAATTATACATTGTGATTTGCATTTTATATTTGTCATTGTTTTCTAATTGACAACCAGTTGTCATATTGTTATTACTTTTACTTCATTGTATGCCACTACTACCAAGAATCTTTTGAATTTTTCAATACACATATATAAATATAAACCACAAAACATATTAGACTAAATGTACAATACGACTATGGCAACCGTGCATGGATCTCTGCCACACTATAGAAACTGTGGTCAATTAGAAAATCCCTCAAAAGTTTCTTAAAGTTTGGCTGACCCGAGTCCCGCATATGTGTTGGCAATTTATTAAAAATTGTAAAGTCAGTTATGAGTGGGGATTTTTGATGAAACAAGTGATATGATCTGTCCACAACTAAGTTATTTCTATTACGAGTCCTGTAATTATGCCTCTCACTTATTACTAAAAAATAATAGACTCCTGGGAGAGTCGGCAACAGTCATAAGAATTGTTGTTATTTGTAAAAGTAGTAAAACAGTGATTAAAGTGGCACATACATATTAAATGTGCAAAGTGTTATATCGTCGTAATAAAGATATTCTGCTCCATTTGGCAGAGCAAGCGGATTCGTCACATCTGGATCGTGAACACAAAAAAGATTCCGCTGAAGACAGCATTGAAGAAAGAAGCTGAAAAAAGATGCTTTAAAATAAGTTATGGTTTAAATGATAAAAACTTATTGTATGTAAATGTATTTGATAATAAAATATTAACTATTATAAATTAAATTTCAAAGAGAGACAAAATAAATAAATATAGTTGTTATGTAAACATCGTCTCCGAAATATAAAGTATAATGAAACTTAATATGCTTCGCAATTGTACTATACAGGCTGTTTCCGACTACAAACACATTAAAGAGCAACAACCTTCCTATTTTAAAAATAAAAGCAATCTTTTATTGTGTGCAATAAAGTGTGTCGCCCATCTGGGTCAACAACCGACTACATAGCTGCGTTATCTAGACGCATCGGGCAAAAACTATCTTTTATATGAATGAGTACGATTTAAAGTTTTTTTCCCGTTTTATACAAATAAAAGCGTATTTTTCTATGAATGCGTGTTCGTTTCTATTTATAAATGTGCATTCTTACGTATATTTATAAACATACATTCTGTGCCAGGTCCGTAATGTAATTTTTTTTATCTAAGAAACAACATATAAAATTAAATTTTTAATTTCTTCGTTATTGCGGTATATTTGGGCCCGTTTCTGTTCGGACTTTACATACCTGCTACTCCGTCTTTATATTTCTGGGACAACCTGTATGTATATAATCCTACATAAATCTTGTATGCAGCATACGTCGTAAATTCTTGGCTTTATTGTTTACGTTTAAATATAACGAATATACTACGTAAGTAACTTGTCTATTAATGTGTTTTTGTTTTTCTTTATGTTAAAAACAATATATTATATAAACCTTTTTCTTTGTCTGTAAAAATATATATTTAAAATTCATTGATTTTGAATATGTGTTATTTAAAATTTTAAATGTTTTTCTTTTTTTTATAAATGATCTAGGAACCTTTTTAATTAATCATTTCTATTAACCTGAATCGACCTTGAGAGAATCCGAACTGAGCTTAGCAGGCAAATTTCTTTACATTTTAATTTCGAATTTACCCTTACCTTAAATATATTAATTTTGATATAGGGCTTCCTTTACACCACAGTTTTCACACCACCCTCGTACGTTAAGATAAATTATGAAATAATTTTAGTTCCTATAGGTCACTGGAAACACTTACGGTATATAATTAATTAAAATTCATTCCTTTTTTCCAAGACAAAATCCGTAAGGAACGCATCAAAAAAAATGTAAAGAAAAGAGCTGCAAAAACCTTCTTAATAAAACGTTTTCAGTGTAGGCGGTATGCTTATATTATTATCCTCAAGGGTGACTAGACACATTTATATTAAGAAGAACGGGGTCGGTAGTGGAAATTCATCAATCAATCCTGAAGGAAAATCTCACTACTACCCTCCCGTTACTCTGGGGAGGCCCCGGTTTCTCTTTTCTTTTTTTTTCAATGATCCGCTTCACCCTCGAGCATAATGGATTTATAACTCGCCGCGTAGCAAACAATATTTAAAACTCTTAAAATGCACCACCGGCATCCGAGAGGAAAGAAGTAAACAACGAGAAGGCGGGTGGTTAGGCTCGCGTATTTTTTCCCTTTCAGTTCCGGAGATGTAAACGCAAACTTTTTAATTCGGATCGCAGCACTTTTCTACCGGTTTTTCCTTTCCAATTTTTTTTATTCCAAGCCGCAACACCACTTTCCGCATTTTTCCGTTGCAATTTAGCCAAGCAACCCCCCCAAATAACTCAAAGAATCGGCAAAATGCAAACCGTTCTCGTCAGCTATGAGCGGCGGTGGCAGGTACGAACAGGTTTTACTCTGTGCCGTGTATATCTGAGCAAGAAAATTGCTCAAGGCGTAAAATTTTAACGGCCTGCACTCACAGTACCACGGAACCACCTCTTAAAAACGACTTGAAAGGATGAAATAGCGTCGGAAAAGAGAATCCGTTCGTGCATTATACATACTCATTAGAATTGGGCCGGAAACAAATAAAACGTTAGCTCGACTCGGTAAAAAAAATGGCGTTTGCGGGTTTTCAGAGCAGCGAGTGCGTCTACTGCACTGGAGCAAGAGCGGTTAGAGAAGAAAGGGGATGACATCGTAATGAGGCTGCGGAATTTATTTATTTATAGAATATCCGGCTCGCGTTGTGTAGATGTATGTATGTTAAAATTATCCCTGTGGATTTTCAGAGTTACCTTCCGCTGACTAATTGAGCTCTTCAAGTATATACATGGAGGACACAAGTGCTAGTGGTAGCTCCTGGCAAGCAGGATGTTAATTGCAAAACTACCTCTTTTGTATACCCGTTGCACCGGTCTATTCAACGATGTAACCAACTATAAATATAAAACAAGGTTCGTTGGATAATAGAAGAAAGGTGGAAGTGCGTTTTAGCCATTATTTCGTATAGGTAATTTATATTTTACTCCCTTTCACTATGCTTATGAATACAGGATGAGAAGCTGTTTTCTCCTATAACGAGACCTAACATAGGCACGTAGCGATCGATAAAAATGATGAAAACATCAGAGAATCTATGCGCACTTGTACCGAAACCATCCAATTTGTTGCCCGTTATATTTTAATATTTTAAATAAAATGAAAACTGTATCGTTTTACCTGGCGAGCTCATATTTTTATCCCAGGACGATCCAGGAAATGACATAAAAACTAATCTTAGGGCACTAAATGGTACAATTAAAGAAAACAAAGATATTCTAATTTGAATAACATCTGTAATAGAAACCAACATTTTGCATATATTAATACGAACACAAAGAACAAAATAATATCAAATTCAGTCAAAATAAACACATAATTAAAATAATTTCAGAAGTCACTTAAGTCACTTATAGTGATAGATTAGTTGTGATTATTCAAATATTATAGCCTCTACAAAATAATACAGTAAACATTATTTGTTTTCGGATGCCTTTCCATATCTATATCAACGCAAACAACATAGGCCTTGACTAGAAAACAAATTATGCTCAGATTTAAACATACAACGCTTATAATATTTTCAGATTATCATCGACAAGTAATTTACAAATATCGAGATATTGCCGTATCTAAGACAAATTTTTATATTTTAGTTTATTTAGCACTCGTACAATTATAACTTTTAAGTACTTTTATATATTTTCGTCTTCTTTTCTTCTCCTTCCGTTGAAACAGAAGATCTCGTTGTCGGCTTGCTTCGTGGGAGTCCTCCACCGACGGCAGATATATCAGGAGCTCCTTTAACTGCTACAGGCCCCTTATAAATAGCCTGTTCTTTTTTGTATGGGTAACCTAGCACTTATTCAACTTCTTATATGAACATATATCAAACATTGCACATTTAAAACTTATTAGCCGGTCGACCTCTTTATATAAATAAAGAACCTTTTATATTATTTACGAGGTTCAAAACGACAGTCTAATACACTGTCGACAGCTATGTTTGAGCCGACTTACTTATTAATTAAGGAACTTTATATTACGGTCTAATTAAGACAGTCTAATACGATGTCGACCGTTATGTTTAAAGGTTCTTCACCGACTTTCATTCCTTCAAGTCTCGTGGTGGACATCTCTTAAAATCCTCGTTCTCTGGGACATACGGGAAATCTCTTTTCTCTCCGCACGTTTATAGTCGTTATAGTTCACATGCATATTCTCACGTTTAACCGACGATAAACACAAACACTCGGCGTTTCAAATCTTAAATATAATGCAAACATTTGCTTATCTAAATAATGTTTAGCTTATACATGGGTTGATATACATTTAGAATAAACAGTTTAAAAAAATTCATCGTCGGTATCTATACATATGCTAAAACTACAAATGATCAGGAAGATGAGGACTTTGTTTTTTTGAGAGAAAGGCCTATGGCCACTGCTGTAGAAGCAATTAATCTAACGAATTTTCCAGCATCACAAAGCACTGCACGTCGACTAATTCGTTCTACTGAATTGGACAACTATTATGCAGCCATGAAACCTTTCTTTACAGATTTCCATAAAGAGCAAAGGAAAATTTCTCGAATATATTAGTATGTGCATGTGTTAGTATTACAATTGTCCGATACACACATCAGGACTTGCACAAAACTGGTTGAGAACAAATAATATTAATATTTTGCCGTGGCCTTCGAGAAGCCCAAATGTTAACCACATAGAAAATGTATGGGGTTTAATCATCCCTCATAGAGAAGAACTGAGCTATGATTAAATATTAATTTGTTAAGTTTGTTACTATTTCTGAAATATTATTTGTTCAAATTTAACCTATTTATTTTTATACTGACATACCGTCAACGTATTTTAACCTATTTTTAATAAAACATGTTCACACTATACTAAAAAAACCTATCAAATTTTTTTGGCATTTCCCGTTTTTTTGGTTTTAGCTGTATATTTTTCCTGTCAAATTTTCGTGTTCATTTTTGCTTTGAAACTGAAGTCTTAAAGCATTTTATTTACTAAATTTATTAAGTTATAGTTACTGTATTGTGAATAATTCTCTCTTTTCTTTGGATATATCAAATGTCACTGACAGAATAAAAATAGATACGGCAACATAGGCAAGACGAGTCGTCATGGATCTAGTATGACGTACAATTTAATGTAACACGTTTCCTCTAAAGAAAATTAATATTTAGTAACTTTAACATAAAATCAAATTTGATTTTTGAACCTGAGTGGCATATCAACATTTGCGATAAATACAATATCTCACTCGCCATGTGTCGGAATGAGTTATCAATACCAGAGATAACATAACCAAGGAGATAGGTAAGTTTGCCGGGCACATTTGACAAGTGGCTTCATTCCATGAAGATTCATTCATTTTTTTAATCATTTAATTCAATAATAAAGAAAAAAATCAATTAACCAATAAGTTTTTCTACAGGCTTACTACATTGATGACACGAAATTCCATAAATGAAAAGTCTTTGTAATAAAAGATGCTAAATGCGCCATGTAAATCTTAAACCATGAGATTACTATTAACTATTTGTGATTTAAGTAGAACTTAAAACTCACACAGACTGAAAGAATCTTCTCTAAAGGTAATTTTATTTTTCAATGTTAAAATAAGGCCCCCGTCATATTCGACATTTTCCTTTTAAATGAATCTTTCTTCGCGAACGTAATCCAATAAACAAGAGCTGAGGGTTGCGAATAAAGGTTAATTAAGTTAACTCATTTCAAGAAAATCCCCACACCCCCACACCGCTCGATTCTGTATGTATACACAGTGCTAATAATTCATCAGTCCTGTTTCGGTGTTCCTCCGTAATTTCACAATTTACTTAACTTCTAACTTTCGGCAGGCAACCCCTTCAGACAAGTTGTATTTGCGGGTGTACGGTCAACCCTTCTTGAGTTAGGTGCTCTCTTAATATAAACTTGCGGACCCGGTCCGGTACTTAGATGACCGGTGTTTTTGCCCATGAATTCCCTGGCAACGATTACCCAAATATAAATTAATAATGGGAGCGGTCAATGTTTGCCCGAGTTTTTTTTTAAACCTCCGTCCACTGTGATCTCGCAAGCACGTACAAAGTAAACTTTAATGATGTGACGTCTTATGTGTATACCCTTTATACTGTTAGTCCAGAGAACTTACCCTTTCTTAATCATCTGACTATGACGTTTCACTATTATTATTTTAAAAGTATTCTAAATGTTATTGCCTCAGTTCTCTTGAGAATTTTATTTTCTGTAGTATATTCAGTCGCAGAATAGGAACGAGTGATTCAAATATCGCGCCAAAATGGTACATTCTTTTTTAGATTTCATTGGTTCTTGCGCAGGCAAGTTTAATAGTAAAAATAAGTGCCCCCATTCCGCCATTTTATGTTTATAACCTACGATTTTGCTTTCTTACATTTTTGCTTTGATATATCACATTTATCTGTACTTATGAACATGAGTGATCTGCCATGTACTAGCAAAGCGTTACTTTCTCAGAATGGGCAAAACAGAAATGGCAATAAACATCTCCAAAACACTAAGTAAGGTATAAGTATTACTTCAATAACAATATATTATAAATATGTATTTTAAGGTTGGCAAAGGCAACTGTATATCGGATAATGAAGGAATATTAAGAGACAGGCAAATTAAGACCTTCTAAAGAACGAGTAGGCAAGCATTCAATACTTCATAAATTTGATGAATCTGTAAAAAAAATCTGTACGACAGAAGGTGCAAAGTTTCTTTTTTTAAAACGAACTTCCGACCTTTGATAACATTATGACAGATATAACAAAGTCTAATGTTTTCATTTGGCTTATGTATTGCGTGATGCCTTCTTATAGGCTTTTTTTTTTGAGAATCGACAAATTTAAATGTTAAGATTAACATTCATCAAATTATAGGCCTGCTTATGGTTATAAGTTTTCTCTATAACCAATTGCCTTGCACTCTTATTGCTGCTTTAATTGGTACAATGTAAAGTGGCATATCCAGCCATTTCAATCCATAATAGAAAATTAAACCCAAAGAGCTAAATCCATAGTTAAAAATAATACGCTTCTACAATTCTTATCTAATGCACTATTTCTAACCTCAATCTCATGTATACATGTCTAACATGTCATATCTAATTTTACTAAATTTTTAAGCTATGTGTTTCGGATTTTGGCGCGGTATTTGAATCACTCCTTCTTATTCTGAGACAGGGTATAATCGAACACAAGAAACTAAACTTGGGGTCTGTGGCTTGATACTAAACAAAAACATTAAAACACCTTAACCGCACTAAAGCAGAAAAAAGGCTAAATACGCATTTCGACAATTAAGTTGTCGTCTTCAGTAGTACTGATTAAAAACCACGTTGTCTACACACTGTTGCGTAACAGAACATCACTAAGTGTTGTTCTGTTACGTGCATAAACAACGCGCTTTTTAATCACTGTTATTGAAGATGGCAATTCAGTTGTCGAAATACGTGTTTAGCCTTTTTTGTGCTTTAATGTGGTTAAGGTGTTTTAGTGTTATTGTTTAATCGAACACAAAATGAAAAACAATTTTCATACATCGCAAATATTCCAGACGTCGAAGGGCAGACTAATGGACCTTTATATTTTGCACTCCCACCTTGACTTCACTAGGGTGACCTTTCTACCAGGTGCCCGCACTGAAGGCCGCTAACTACAACATTTTAAATATACTCTAAACATTGAAAATAACAAAAACTTAACTAATCTTTCAATATCACCGATATGGATGTGTTACTTATGAAAAAAGAAAGATGGGTGTGCTTAAGACCACACGGCAGAAGTGAAAACTTCATCAAGGCGAGGTTAATAATACGAAATACAACTTTTTTTTCGTTCTATATTCATTTACATTTACAAATGTTCCATTTTCCATTTTCGTTCTATATTACATTTAAAAAATATATATTTATTATTATTGTGTATACATTATTCTAGTACATTTCGCTCGGTCTGATCAAGTTTTCACTTCAAAAATTCATACGTACGCATGTATATATACAAATAGACGGTATGATAATTCTCATACGAGTACCCGCGCTGGTCTAATGGTAACGTGCCGGCCTCATACCCGGGCGGCTCGGGATCGCATCTGCACGCGGACAAGAATTTTTCAGAAAATAAAAATACAATATTTCGCGTATTTATTCTAAATTTAATTTTAATAGAAATTAAATACCGCTAGTTAGTGTTATAATACAAAGCCGAGCGTGAAACAGTTGCCGAGCGAGTATAGCAGAGACCGGCAGAGACGCGTTAATTATATCTCTCTCGCTCCCTTAGTCGACTCGACTCGAGCCGACTTTACCCGAACGAGCGTTACATTCCGAGCGTGACGGCTCAGTCTCGTTCAGTGCCCAACAATCAATGCATCAACGCGCCCATAGAAGTTTTCACTTCAAAAATATTTTTATTCAATGTAAAAGTGGTAGTAACAGCCACAAAATTTAAACTTTTTCTGCCACTGACGCACGCACTGATCTTTTATCCTACTTTTACTTATTCCCAAATATCATTGCTATTTCTCTCACTCGAAGAATGTAAAGGTCCATTGTGAACCGCTTCTAGGACTTGGATTCTACAGAATATATTTCCAAGAACGAGTAGAAAGAAATTCATCCTGATGGAGGAAATTAGAAACAACAGATTACCTATACACTAGAAACGGGAATGTATAACGTATTGAGATCGAAATGTATTATTATCGCCATCTGTTGTTTGCAAAGCAAACGGCAATTGGATAGTTGCGCCTTCAGGAGAAATAAATTCAAGTAAAATAAAGTTTTATTTTCAAGTAGACGTCCATAATTTTTGTGCTTTATTGGCAAATTGATTTTCAGCAAGTTAAACAATTACCAATAAAGCAGAAATTACCAAAGTACATAGTAATATATTATTATAAACAAACCTTTAATAGAAAAAAATCATTTTTCTGTACCTGTATATCCTGCTCGCTTTCAGAATGTATCATTTTCAAGGGCGGCAAATGTTTATTAAGATCTCGGATTTATGGAATCTTACGACTTGTTGCTTATTGTTTCTCACAGTGACATCTATTTACATTACATGTTGAAGCTTTTTTTAGTGTAATAACAACTTTAACAGGAAACTAAAATATGACTAAAGCAATTTGGTGTTATAACAGTCCGTTTTTATTTTTTTATAAAATGCAAAAACATTTATTTTCTCTGATAAAAGATTGTTTGGAATAATTGAAAATTATATTCTTCCAATCGGCACTGATATTGTTAATTAGTATATTTATATCGTCAATGCGCGTAAAATGCTATCACAACATTCGATAGGTGGCGCTGAAGTCACTTTTTTAACACATTCTATATTTATGGACCAACGTGACTCATATTCACAAAATATGTTGTTTTAGTGACAAAAAAATCACAAAATTTCAACACGATAGGTGGCGCTGAAGTCAATTTACTAACAAATTCTATATTTGTGGACCGACATAACTCATATTCACAATATATGTTGGTCAAGTGACAAAAAAAAATCCAAAATCTCACACGATAGCTGACGTTGTGGTCGAGTTATTATTGCATTTTATATTTATAAACAGAAGTAATGCCTATCCTGCAATCGCAGTAACTACCTTTGATGGCGAAACTTTTTTATACAGGGACTTTAACCTAATCAAACACATCGCGCCACCTACCGGAATGGACAGAAGAATATCTGCGAGCCAGCTAATTAGATTATAAAAAATTTTCACCGCCGGCAAGTTTCGTATTTACGTTTCAGAGGTTTTCCGAACCCTTTCGACCAAGCCAATTGCTTCTCGGCTGATATGCAGGCCAGTGACATAAGTACGAATCATTTTGGACGTCTTACATTTTATTAAGAAATAGATGTATAAAAATATTTATATAATTCAATTTCACTAATTATTAATGTCAGTGTCAATAAGAGCAGAAGCATAATTTTTAATAATTCAGAACAATATAACAGAATATAAATATTATATACTTACCCGACATAGCTTTTTTCCGCGAATATACTTAAAGTAGTACCTGAGCTTGAATTGCTGGATTTAAATGTCTCACAGTGTTCTAACATAACATGTTTGTTCACAGTGTAAAATAGTTGGCAAAGGGAACACCACTAAAAGGTTTTAGAAAAATATAGATTATGTATTAAGCCAACAATTTTTTGGCCAACTCGACAAGTGTAATATAGTAATTGTTAATTTTTGATTGATTAATTTCCTCGTCAATAAAATGATAAGTGTAAAACAGCTATTACCTAAGTCTAAAAAAAACTGATTTGCAAATACCTCACTACTAAAACGATACCTTACTCGTATATATTAACTTAATTTGCACACTTCGTTAAACCTTTATCTTTTCGCTCAAAGAATATTTTTTTGTTTTGTTAACACCGGAAAAACTTGAAATAAAAATGTTATTTTTTGACACATTTCACTCCCTCCAAAACCTTTTCAAACGCAAGCTTAAGAAACAAGTGTTTGAATCTTATCTGCGGCAACATTTTTAGAATTTAAATTCGCTAACACTATCAATATCGACTAAAAAAAATATAATATTCAATAATTCAAAACATTCCCTTATTAGAAAATATCGGAAAATGCTACAACACCAAATTGATATTGCTAATATAATTTTGATGCCGTCTAGATATAGGCCACAAATATTAGAAGATATACATAGAACATATAACAGAATAGGTACCTTTACACTAACACTTTATCCTGCGCGACTTGGACGGGGGGGCGTTCCAATCACGCGCGAAAACTTGCAGGTGTAAATGCTATATAATCACTCGGTTTTTGGATGGATGAAACCCTGCATTCTTTCCTCTGTATTTTCATGCAGTTAAAACTTGTCTTGAATAATATTAATAATTATTTTGATTTTCACGCGGTCATTCTGGTGCAGTTTTAATTCATACAGGCGGTAAGTATTTTTTTATAAAAAATATTAAAGGCCAGTTTACAATAAGCGAATTAAATACTTGATTGCAATTAACTATTTGATTGCGATAACTCGGTGAATCTGAGGATTTGATTGGTTCAATTTCATCACGTGATCAAATTTGATTGCAATTAATTCAATGACGCTTCTATAAATCGCCCCTAAATTAACTAAAATCAACTGTATGTGTATGCGTAGTTTTTTATGTCTTTTTGTTGTTTTATAGACAAGATGACTGATGCACGATATTGGAGTAAGGAAGTTGTTTCAAATTTCATTGAAATATATAAATCTTACCCTTGTCTTTGGAAGATTAAATCTCGAGATTATACAAACAGAAATTTAAAAAATGCCGCTTACGATAAACTTGTAGAGTTTTGTAAAAAAATAAATCCCGAAGCCAATCGGGATTATGTAGTAAAAAAGATTCAAAGCTTTCGTGGTTCCTTCCGAAAGGAAATGAAAGAGATGGAAGATTCAAAACGCAGTGGAACTGGTTCAGATGAAATTTATACCCAACACTGTGGTACTTTGACTTACTTTTATTTACAATTGACCAGGAGCTACCAACACCAAGTATATCCAACATTGGAGAAACAGAAACTGAAAATTCTGCGACAGAAGAAACACAAGAAAGTGAAATTCTGGAGGAAGATGAAGATGATGGTTCAGAACGCAATAATACACAGGTATTTTTTTATGTGTGCTCATTTATTTCTAAATTAAGCTTTTCCTTGGGTTAACATTTCGTCTTGCCAGTAAACTTTTCCATCAGAATTAAAATATTGAGTATAATTATCTCGATTAGTTTTGGCAGCTATGGTGGA
Source organism: Amphimallon solstitiale (assembly GCA_963170755.1). Lineage (NCBI taxonomy): Eukaryota > Metazoa > Arthropoda > Insecta > Coleoptera > Scarabaeidae > Amphimallon > Amphimallon solstitiale. The sequence goes on along the minus strand of OY720678.1, from coordinate 90,568,914 downwards.
ATAATTTTTTTTACAATTTTGTAAATTTACCATTTCAACAGTATTTTTTCGCCAGTCACCAGGCTGCAGTTCATGAGTTGAAGGAGTTTCATGATCAAATGATGTTGGGGATGTATATGAAGTATCGCGCCTTCTAAGAAAATTGTGTAGAGCACAAATAGCAAGTACAACGTAGCTTATATTTTCTGGGTAAATCATGTGTATTGCCGTGTGTAGAATTCTGAATCGTGCAGCTATCAGTCCAAATGCATGTTCAGAAACATTTCTTGCTCGCGACAGTCTATAGTTAAATATTCTTTTACTATAAGACAGATCTCTTTGGGGATATGGTTTTAAAAAAAATTCTTTTAAAGAAAATGCTTCGTCGCCCAAAAATACAAAATTCAGATTATTTTCTGATTCACTATTGTTTGGTAAATTCAGCTGGTCTAGAACAATATCAACATTAAATTGTAGATGAATTTTATAAAGGTAGTAACTTACCATTTTCTAATTTATGATAAAATTCTGTGCTTTCAATTACTCCACCATCAGATAATCTTCCATTTTTTCCCGCATCGACAAAAATGAATTCATAGTTTGAGTCTACGAGTGCCATTAAAACAATACTATAAAAATTTTTATAGTTATAATATTGAGCTCCTGTATGGGGAGGAGGTACAATCCGTATATGTTTGCCATCAAATGCTCCTCCACAGTTTATAAATTGCCATTTGTTTTTAAATCCAGCTGCAATTTTAAGCCAATCTTGCTTTGTAGATGGAAACTGTAACAATTTTTTTACATTTTTCAGACATCTGCTGAAGTTCGATCTGAAACTCAGTCGGCATCGTGCTCAACATCTCATCAACTTCCAAAACGTTTACCCCCGAATAAAAGAAGCAGAACATCAAAACAAAATAAGTCTCAGGTGGACTTTATAAACTACTGTAAAAGTCAGCTAGAATCTGCTAATGATTCACTTGATGAATTCGATGCAACGGCAATTGCATGGGCAAAAAAAATGAAAAGGATGAATCCAACACAGGCCATCTACGCAGATATGCTTATAAACAAAATTATTAATCAAGGTTTATTGAACCAATTAACCGATACGACAACTGTCTACCAGATACCACCATCAGAACAAATTGCACCATCACCATCACCCTTTTCACCCCTTAGCCCATATAGTTCAGTATCATCAAATTCTGCTTCAATTCAACAGGGGCCACAACAATCTGATTTAACATGTTTTTATCAACAGGCAGGTGATACTTTGATAAATTTAAATTCAGTCTAGAATTGTATTAAATGAGAATGATAATATATATTTTTTTTATTATATAGATTATGTTCACGTTTTTAAAATAAATAAAGCCAACTTACCTGTAAATATGTTTTCTTTAAAACCTCAAATATAGCTTTACATGTCTCAGGTATAATTTTACACAATGATGGTGATGATATTCCAGTGGAAAATTTCAAATCTTCAAACGAACGACCGGTAGCTAAGTATCTTAATGTTGTTGTCAACCTTTCTTCGGCACTTATGCTTTCACGCATTTTTGTATCTTTTTTGGAAATTATGGGAGAAACCAAATCCAACAAAATACAAAATGAATCACAATCCATTCGCAAATAGTTTCGAAAATCCATAGGAAAATTATCACGCAGCTCATGTAACAACGGCATATGTCCATATTTGTTACGATTTTCCATCCATCCTTTTACCCAACATCTTCTTTTTTGTCGCTTATTTGACATATTCAGGTAGATGGCGGCGCACAAAGCTACTTTTAATTTTCGTTTTTTGATTAGTTTGTCCATTTTAGTAGATATCGTCCGTAGAACTGTTGAAACCTTCAACACTCCACGAGCCACGTCTGTCACGCGGGAAACTTGACGCTTTTTAATTTACACTAACAGTTTTATCGTCTAGCGTTTCATCGCACAGTTCAAAACTGCGCGATTGGAGCGTTGCAATATTTACGGGAAACTTTTGGAACGCGACACTCTTGACCAGGCGACAACACGCGGTATTGGAACGCCCCGTTCCAGTCGCGCAGGATAGAATGTAAGTGTAAAGGTACCTAATGTAATGATGAAGGCGATTGCACGACATTATTTTTGATAGCTTGGTCTAGACCACGACAGTGCAAGTGCATGAGGAATTCGAAGACGTCAAAAAAACACATTTAATTAAATTTCGCAGACCATGTATTTGAAAGAGTGCATATTGACTTCTTGAAACCATTTCAAGGGAAGACATGTTTAATACTTATACATTCATACACTAAATGGCCAGAGGTGTATAAGATAACTAAAATGGACACGAAAATGACGTTAGATAAATTACGAGATTGTTTTGCGCGTTATGGACTCCCAATCAATATAATTCAGATAATGGTCGACAATTTGTGTCTGAAGAGTTCGATTATTTGTGCATGATGAACAACATCCAATATATCACTAGTAGTCCATATCACACGTCTACCAACAGTGCAGCAGAGAATGTGGTAAAGTCTTTCAAAAATTGCATGAATAACACGTTGGTGGATTCCAGAAATATAAATGAATCAACGGACACACTTGTAAGTAAGTTTCTGTTTTCTTACCTTAACACTCCACATTGCGTAACCGAAGAGGAAACATCAAAGTTGATGCTGAACAGAGATGTTAAAACCAGATTGGACTTTTTGACCAAAAACGAGGTTATCAAACATACAGTGTGAAATAAGCTAAATGTTTTCATGGTAACGGGGATATTTCCTTTCAAGATTGTACAGACTGTCTGGAAATGTTTGTACGCCAATTATGTTGGTAGTATGGATTTTATTTTTCTAAAGTTGATGGAATTCAGTAGCGGAGTATAGAAGCACGGCATGACCATATTGTTCTGAATAATGACAAGCACTAAAGCACAATGAGGTTATATTGTACATGCTGTTAATAGACGAATTTAAACGCTATTATTAAATGAAAATACACTGATAAGTAGAAAATTAAGTTTATTTATAAAATAAAAATTGTTGAAAATATTCTCCATTTGCTTGTAATCACAAAAACGCTATTATTAAATGAAAATAACACTGATAAGTAGAAAATTAGATTTATAAAAATTGTTGAAAGGGTTCTCCATTTGCTTGTAATCATAAATACGCTATTATTAAATGAAAATACATTGATAAGTAGAAAATTAAGATTATAAAATAAAAGTTGTTGCAAATGTTCTCCATTTGCTTGTAATCACAAAAACGCTATTATTAAATGAAAATAACACTGATAAGTAGAAAAGTAGATTTATAAAAATTGTTGAAAGTGTTCTCCATTTGCTTGTAAACACAACATTACTCGTCGTTTCATGTTTTCAAATACATGGCAAAGCTGTTCTTGTGTTATGTGTTGAATTTCATGCCTAATCGCTTGTTGAAGTTCATCCAAATTGTGCAAGCGGTTTTTATAGGCATTATTCTTAACCTGTCCAAAAAGAAAATAATCTGGTGGTGTCAAGTCTGGACTCCTCGGTGGACACAGGCTTATAATACGATTTCCATAAGATTGTTGCAAAAATTCTATGGTGGTCCGTGCAGTATGAGCAGTTTCTCCGTCTTGCTATAAATAGCCCCTCGTTATTTCATCATCATGCAGCTGATTAATAAATTCTGTCAAACTGACAGTTTGATATCTCTCTGCATTAATTGTTTCATTAAATAATATTGGTCCTATTATTCTCCGCCTTGAAATTGCAATCCAAATTCCAACTTTTAATGGATGCAAATCTTTTTGAACGAAATTGTGAGGGTTCTCCGTAGCCCACGTTCGGTAATTCTGGCTATTTACATAACCAGATAAATAGAACCAGGCTTCGTCAGTGAAGAAGGTTAGGTCCAGTAAATCATTATTATTAAGGTGCTCGTTAAACCATTGACAGTACAGTATGCGTTGTTGATAATCAGGAGGATACAATTGCTGCACAACTGTAACTCGATAGGGATGCATATGTAAATTTGCACAACTAACTCTACTAATACCTGCAAAGAATCCATAATTAAGGACTTGCACTTATTTAAATATACTCTAGCTTGTGTACCTGACTGTGCTGATAGTCTTCGTAGTGATTTGTTGGCGCTTTGATTGATTCGTTCTTCAACTTTTAATGGATGCAAATCTTTTTGAACGAAATTTTGAGGGTTCTCCGTAGCCCACGTTCGGTAATTCTGGCTATATACATAACCAGATAAATAGAACCAGGCCTCGTCAGTGAAGAAGGTTAGGTCCAGTAAATCATTATTATTAAGGTGCTCGTTAAACCATTGACAGTACAGTATGCGTTGTTGATAATCAGGAGGATACAATTGCTGCACAACTGTAACTCGATAGGGATGCATATGTAAATTTGCACAACTAGCTCTACTAATACCTGCAAAGAATCCATAATTAAGGACTTGCACTTATTTAAATATACTCTAGCTTGTGTACCTGACTGTGCTGATAGTCTTCGTAGTGATTTGTTGGGGCTGTGATTGATTCGTTCTTCAAGATCATTGACAACAGCTTCAGATAATACTGTAGGTCGTCCAGTTGATTTATCCTTACAAATACAATTTTTTCTCTCAAAACGCTTTACAATCTCACGCTTGTGATGGCCGAAAACCTCATAATTGACATTTTCATTAGGAAACGCTTCAACAAACTGATCGAAGCAAGACTGCATACTGTATGACCAACTTCCATCTTGATTGCGAGTTGCACTTCGAAAGTGGGTCGTAAGAATGTATGCGTCTTGTTCAGGGGTAAACATTTTTGGCTTTCCAGTCAATACTGAATAACATTTAAAATAGTGGTTACACAAAAACAAGTTGCATTTCATATTAAATTATTACTTACCTACAACTTGCAAATGATAATTATTGAGCTCTGAAAAGAACTGTTCGAAATTAAATGTATAAATATCAAGAATTCAAAGCAAATAATTTTTAGAAGACAGTTCATCAACAATTTATTTACCTACGTCTATGTACACAGCTCAAGCCATAGAGTTACCACTACACTTTGATATAATTGCAGGCATACCAACATAATTGGCGTACAAACATTAACAGACACATTGTATATAATATTATAGGAGTTTGGGTAAGCTATCATGGGTTCGAGCCATAATTGAAACACGATTAATGGATACAAATTATGTATGTAGGCTGTGTAATACTAGTATTAAGTGGAGAAGACATATAGATCAGATTGAAACGATAACATTGCCTATAGAGAGGAGCAAATTGCTTCAAATAATGAAAAAATGAGTAGTGAGGTTTGCTTACCCGTTGTGCCTACAGTACTTAAGGAAACAGATAAATCTAGGGTAAAAAATGATATAGCTGTAAACGCACCTACTGGACTGGATACAACTGCAGAAACTGTTTCAGATCTTGTTTCTGTAGAGGTGTCTGAAAAAGGAACTCGAGATATGTGGCGGCACTTTGCATATATACCGGGTGTCCACACGAAAACTTTATATTGAATTATTTCTGGTGTTTTTGAAGACAAAAACTTGAAATTTTGGGTGGTTGTTCAGGATATAGGGGGACAATGAATAGTGTATTTCATACCGCCCCATCGGGTCACCCGCCGCCGCCGGCCACCCCCACTCCAATATTTTAAATGACACCCTGTATTTTTTTTGGTGGTTTTGAAAGAACACAATTTTCTTGATATTCCTATGTGAAAAAACTAGTAACACACATTATGACATTTATGAGATATTTAAATTTAAAAGTTTCAGATATCAGAAATTATTAACTCCGAAAAATCATAAGTTAGTCATGGAAATAGTTTGCTTTAAATTAGAATTGTCAAAATTGTGACTTTTGTGTTTCATTAATATTAATACTTGTAAAATTGATCTTAAAGTTTCGGCTTTTTCGCTGAAATGGTTTATACTCTTGAAGAGAGAACTGAAATAGTGATTTTGTATGGGATTGCAAACAAAAATTATTCCCAAGCGGCGACGTTATTCAATGAAAACCATCCAAACAGAAACGTATCTGTTGCTTATGTCAGAACGCTAATAGAAAAATTTTTGCAAACTGGATCTGTAAATAATAAAAAACGGAATACGAATAATTGTGGTGTACTAAATGAAGCTATGCGACTAGCAGTTCTTGGGCATATTAATTTAGACCCAGAGCTTTCGTTGAGAAAATTATCCGAAGTTTCGGGAGTGCCAAAATCAACCTGCCATAAGATATTAAAATTAAACAAAATGCACCCTTATAAAATTCAATTTCACCAAGAGTTGGGTGACGGTGATTTCGACAGAAGAGTCGAATTTTGTGAAATAATGACAGATATGATTCGGCAAAATGGAAATGTTTTGCGAAGTATTTGCTTTAGTGATGAAAGTTGTTTTTACTTAAATGGTCTTGTGAATAGACAGAACTGTCGATATTGGAGCGACGTAAAACCCCATTTTTTCCGAGAAGGCAACACACAATATCCCCAAAAAATTAATGTATGGGCTGGAATTCTTAATAACCAAGTAATTGGCCCGATATTCTTCCAGGAAAATTTAAATGGACCTAAGTACTTACAATTTTTGGAAGAGCTAATACATCCTCTTATCATACAGTGTCTAGAAGAAAACTTGAATGAAATAGAGGAGGAGCAATTATATTTTCAACAAGATGGAGCTGGGCCACATTACTGTTTAGACGTTAGGAATTATTTGGATAATATTTTCCCAGGACATTGGATTGGACGTAAGGGCTCTATTGAATGGCCAGCTCGCTCCCCCGATTTAACTCCCCTAGATTTCTTTTTGTGGGGACATTTGAAGTCTGTTGTTTATAAGACACCGCCACAATCAATAGCTGATTTACGTAATAGAATAACAGAGGAATGTCGAAATTTAACGCCACAAGTGTTCGAAAATGTTAGAAATGCTTTTGAAACTAGACTTTATTTATGTTTAAATGTAAACGGTGAACAATTTGAGCATTTAATTTAACTAAAATGTTGTGAATAAATCTTGTTTTAAGTATTTCCATGACTAACTTATGATTTTTCGGAGTTAATAATTTCTGATATCTGAAACTTTTAAATTTAAATATCTCATAAATGTCATAATGTGTGTTACTAGTTTTTTCACATAGGAATATCAAGAAAATTGTGTTCTTTCAAAACCACCAAAAAAAAATACAGGGTGTCATTTAAAATATTGGAGTGGGGGTGGCCGGCGGCGGCGGGTGACCCGATGGGGCGGTATGAGATACACTATTCATTGTCCCCCTATATCCTGAACAACCACCCAAAATTTCAAGTTTTTGTCTTCAAAAACACCAGAAATAATTCAATATAAAGTTTTCGTGTGGACACCCGGTATGTATAAAAACGCGGTAAAAGTTAGTTAGCCATTATTAACATCATAATAAGTGATTAGCATAGACACTAGAACATTAAAGAGTGAAGATACGTTTTATCACTGCTTCATTTAATCTCAGTAGGTACATTATCGATGTGATTATTATCATGCGATAAATCTTTAAATGGATTTGCTTGTATGTATCTCTGATGTACTTTCTCACACTGGTGAATTAAAAAAATATTGAATACAATTTGTGTTTATTTAGTGTTAAATCCAGTGCTGTTGACCAGGCATACGTTTCATATCGTTAGTATAAGTACCCGACGAAACTTTTGCCGTGACTATACGTGGAATATTTATATTGGTTTGTCAGTATTGTTACACGTACGCAAAATAATTAAAAAATATTTGTATTATTATTTTCGCTTCATTCCATCCTTTCTGTTAAATTTGTCATACGTCAACGATGTCGCCGCGTTGATGAATGAAAATCAAAATTACTGAGGTAGGCATACGGTGCGAAGCCATCCGAATTAAAAAATAAACTTTGACAAATGATTCCCTGGCTCTACCTCTGTCACCCTTCTGTTCCACCTCTCTTTTCCCCACTTTGTATAGCGGACGCGTGTGTTGCGTCCGGGGGGGGGGGGCTTCCCGAGACGAGAACAATTTGTCGCGTTATTTTGCACCTGCGCATATTTAAGTATTGATCAGCTGGTTTTGAATGTGTGTTGTCGAATTTTGTACATTTTCTTTTCTGCATCTCGCGTTTCGCTGCCCGCCGTGGAAGAGGGAAAAAATGGATTTTATCTCTTATAAGAGAGAAACTGAAAGCTCGCCCGTATTTGAAACACATTTTGATGAATGAATAAAAAAGTTCGAAATGTGTTACGTTTTTATTTTTAAAATAGATTTCCGCTTCGACGTGTTCTTCACTCTTCCTGTACTGCGGAGAAGTGAGACGAAATCTGATGAAATAAATGCTTCTTATTGTACCATCCCAATCCGGTTATGAATAGGGAAATTCTAAATTCAAGAATAAGAGACCTTAGAAATATCTGCGATGTGTTATTTGTCAGAATTTCGGTAATCAATTTTAAATAAAAGTTAAAATAATTGTTGCCATTTTTGTATGTGCTCTACTTTCGTTATTCTACTGTATTGTGCGCTCTACCCCCACATTTTAGTGTAATGTGTGCTCTGCCTGCAAATAAGACTAATTAGAAATAAGACAATGGAAGTTATCTATATAAAATTCGAAAATTGTGTAAGAAATTTAGTTGAAGTTGTGATAAGCCTACTCTCTTAAATTATTTAAATGTTAATTATTGAAACTAATTGCCATATCGAATGGTTTGTTGCTCCCATCAACACTTAACAATAGATAACTAAATATCTTATTCACTCTTGGGGATATTAACGCTAGAGCGGCTTTATCATCGATTAAAACTACGGTTAGCACTCATCCACCTCCACTATCTACATTTGACAGTTGATTAGTTCTCAAGCATGAAAACAAAAGGCTTTATAATAATAATCTGTGTTTTTAGTGCCTAGCGGATAGGAATTTGCCAACAATAAATGCTCTTTTACGGATTTGCTCAGTTTCAGAGTAAAGTTAATTTATTGTACCATTTAGCATTTTTATTCAATCTTATTTTTTGCTAGCATAAAGAGAAAATGAAATATTTCAATGTGATCTCTTTTATTTACGTATAAGACGTAGCTATTAATTACACATGTTTACTACCGGGTGTCAACGAGATCATGTATCAGTCCGCCATTTATTTATTAGTTAAAATAAAACTTTGAAATTCGGACCGTATATATGAGTGATTGGTGGGCTTCTCCAGGTACACTCAGTTTTTCTATAGCACTTCCGGTCACACCGGAAGTGACGTTAATTTTGAATTTTTAAATACAACATTTATTATTTCTGTTCATATTCTGTTTCTTCTAAAAATTTGCCATCTAGTGCAGGTTAACTTTTGACATTTCTGTTAAAGATGGCGGTATCTGTTAAATTTATCCATTAAAGTGAAACTGCTTCGCAACAATTGTCGAAATGTAACAACCATCAAAGTTAGCTTTGAAAACAATTAAGAAACGTATTTTTCACTTTTACACGCATTGGCGAAAGAAGCATGTATTTCACGTTGAAATTATTAAAGAAAAGAAAAAAAAATTTTTTCATTTTCAAATGACAGGTACTCGTTTTTTTTAAATAGTAACACCTATTTTTTATTACAGTACCATATTGGCATAATTTTTAGCTTTCAAGTGATATAAAACATGCTGTGGTTTAGTGGTAGACAGGTAGTACAAAATATAAAATGTTTTAAAAGTAGTCTAATTTCAAAGCAACAGAGCACTACTAGAGATTACTTTTAAAACATATTATATTTTGTACTACCTGTCTACCACTAAACCACAGCATATTTTACATCACTTGAAAGCTAAAAATTATGCCAATATGGCACTGTAATAAAAAATAGGTGTTACTATTTAAAAAAAGGAGTACCTGTCATTTGAAAATGAAGAAAAGAAAAAATCTTATTTTCTTTAGTAATTTCAACGTGAAATATATGAAAAATACGTTTCTTAATTGTTTTCAAAGCTAACTTTGATGGTTGTTACATTTCGACAATTGTTGCAAAGCAGTTTTACTTTAATGGATAAATTTAACAGATACCGCCATCTTTGACAGAAATGTCAAAAGTTAACCTGCACTAGATGGCAAATTTTCAGAAGAAGCAGAATATGAACAGAAATAATAAATGTTGTATTAAAAAATTCAAAATTAACGTCACCTCCGGTTTGACCGGAAGTGCTATAGAAAAACTGAGTGTACCTGAAGAAGCCCACCAATCACTCATATACAGGGTGGTTGGTTTTTCATTGTCCAGCCTATATCAGCTTCATTATCAAAAATTCAAAAAAATGTTAGAGGAAAATGTTTTTTATCTCGAAATGGTCTATCATATTGCATCATTAGAAATCTTTCATAGAATACTGATTTTTAGCAGCGATAATCAACTTTAATTTCTTAAATGGAACATCCTGTATATTTTTACGGGATATGATTCTAAATACATTTCTCTTTATAACGATGTATAACAAGTAGGGAGCTGCCTTTAAATTATGCCTAATAATGGGAAAAACGAAATTATAGTTCGTTTCGTAAAAATCTTACATTTCGCCGAGAAGGGTAAGAAATTAAACCTCCTAGACGCCCTAGAAATATTCAAATCCTCCCGCAATTCAGATATTATATTGCTTAACGATCAGACTGATTTGATATAACACATCTGTTTACCTGTTGTACTTAGGTTATTTCATTTTACCATTTTACTGTAGTCAAATTTCTATTTTCTGGTTTTCCCTATAATTAACTAATAGTTATTACAATGTATTATATATTATTCCTTGTATCCCCCCTACTTTATAATTACCGCACCAAATTTTTAGCATACATTTTGTGGGTCTTCGTTAATGGCCATGTTGGTCGAAACCGCGGTCACACATTTGGATTAATATAGTGATATAACAAAGTATAAGTGTTTTGTTATTTTGAAATTATAGTAGTCGACAGTGATATTCTGTTGTTTATACCTGTAAATATTTGACATAAGTCAGTTAGAAGTGACAAAGGTATTGCGGTTCTTATTTAACTAAGAAAACGTTAGTGTTTTGTATAAAAAAAATGAACATGGGCTTCACAAACAGTGAAAAAGTTGATATGCTGTGCTGTTTTCACAGATCAAACAACAATAAACGTCAGGTTGCTATCTTGTATCAAAATTTATATCCTGACAGAAGACAACCTCACGTAAATACTTTTCAAAATTTAGAAAATTCTCTGCGGTTAACTGGCACCTTTTCAAGGCGTATAAATAATATTCAAAATGGACGAGGAAACAACCACGGTAATGAAGTTGTTATTTTAGCTTACTTTAGAGCAAATCCAAGAACTTCTACAAGACAAGCAGCGTTTGATTTGAATACTCCAAGACACGAAATTATGAATGTTTTAAAATTGCACAAACTAAAGCCTTTTAAATTAAATTTAGTTCAAACACTACATGCTAATGATCCCAACAACAGAATAATGTTTTGTGAATGGCTCGTGAATGTGGGAAGACATTATTTAAATAATATCATTTGGACAGACGAATCTAATTTTCACAGAAATGGAATTTTTAATAAAAAGAATACACATTACTGGGACGATGTAAACCCTCGCGTAATTGTTGAAGCTCGTGCGCAGGTGCGATTTTCAATTAATGTATGGGTAGGGATAGTCGGCAATGAAATTTTGGGGCCATATTTTTACGATGGAACATTGACTCAGAACCGATATTTATTATTTTTACAAAATGAATTTCAAGACTACATAGACAATCTCCCATTAGCTTTAAGACGAAACTTATGGTTCCAACATGACGGCGCCCCACCTCATAATGGAGCTGCAGTAACAAATTATCTACAAAATGAATTTGGTCAAAACTGGATCGGCAACCGAGGACCAATTTTGTGGCCTGCCAGATCGCCTGATTTATCAATTCTTGATTTTTTTGTATGGGGTTTTTTGAAGAACCAAGTTTAGAATACTCCTTCTCAAAATCTTCAGGAACTGAAGAATAAAATTACCACGGCTTGCTTGCTAATTACACCTGCAATGCTGCAAAACGCCAGGAGGAACATAATTACGCGAGCCGACAAATGTTTAGAATGTAATGGTGGACAATTTCAACAATTATTATAAGACACATTACTTACAATTTAGTATTTAATTTTTTTTTTATTTATAATAGAAATAGCAAATTTTAGTTTTCCATACTTTTTCTTATTATTTCGTTTCCGTAGACAATTGCTACACATATGCCAACTTGTGACGTATCATAATAAACAGAATTTAATGAGGATTCATTTTTATAGAAAATATACAGGCTGTTCCATTTAAGAAATTAAAGTTGATTATCGCTGCTAAAAATCAGTAGGCTATGAAAGATTACTAATGATGCAATATGATAGACCATTTCGAGATAAAAAACATTTTCCTCTAACATTTTTTTGAATTTTTGATAATAAAGCTGATATAGGCTGGACAATGAAAAACCAACCACCCTGTATACGGTCCGAATTTCAAAGTTTTATTTTAACTAATAAATAAATGGCGGGCTGATACATGATCTCGTTGACGCCCGGTATATACCGTAAGCGTCATATTTTAATTTCGGTTTACACTTCTATACCATGCAGAAGATGACCTTACAATATGCAGCGTAGCCTCCTTGCTAACAGTGGTGGGAGAGCAACGTAGTGTCGATGTCGGGGGAATCGTTTGTCGAGAGTAGTCTTGGCAGCCTCGCTTATGTTTATCCTTTAGTTTAATTCGTCGCGCTCTTTTCCTCTTGCTACTTTCCTATCAGAAATTAAAATATGACGCTTACGGTATATATTTACAAGACATAATTCATCAAAAAGAAAGTCAGATATACTTGTTGCCCCTGAAAGTAATTAAAATGCATATACTGACATTAACCTCACATTTGGTTAAATCTTATTTACATGTGACAATAAACAAGTAACGGTGTATTGAACCATCTGTTAATAAATCATTCTGTCGTGAACATTTATTAAATAAAATACAAAATAAATAACATTTTTGTTTACGGTGAGAAAGATGGTATTTATACGAGTTCGGCAAAAAAAGAAATCATATCGGCAAGTATATGTGTTCGTAGGTATAATATTGTTGAAGGGAAAACTCCGACAAAGCAATATATTTAAATATTACATGAAATGAAATTATTTTAGTACATATGAAATAAAAATTGCTCTATCTGATATGACCATAATAATTAACGCATAGACGGAATAACAAACTTATTACAACATAAAGACTGTTAGCAAGCTTATTACGGGACGAGAGGACTTACAGGAAACGGGTTTTTCAAGGTATATTCTTCCACGAACTACCTGAAAGAACTGATTTCCCTAATAAAATCGTGGCTTTATATAGCCCTAGACTCGCATAAATAATGGTTTAAAACAGTATTTTTGCTGTGAAACTTACGAAGTATTACGTGCAAGAATGCAGGTAGAATATTAACAAAAATAGCATCTTTCTCATTACTAATTGACAAACATACACATTAGATAAATTAGATATTTATAAGAATATTCCTATAGAATTATCGAACCTATTAAGCTATAATTAAATAAAAAGCATTAATACATATTAAATTGATAATGTATACAGGAACGGACAAAAGTCAGTTACAAATTTTCGCCGCAATTTCTTGCAACAGAAATAGTCTAAGTAATAATAATAATAATAATAATAGAGTAAGTATGACTGTAAATGATGCGATAGCACGGCTCACATCTTTTGCCGAATGAGAGTTTCAGTCAAGCTATAATCGCTCTATACGTTGGGTGTTAGCTCTAGTGTGCGGGTCCACATAATCGGTTGATGGTTTACTGTGTGATGAATAAAACCCCTTTGATTTAAAATGCTACATGCGGACCATTCGTCCGAAAGTAAAAGTAAAAACCGCGCTTGGGTTTTGTTAGCCAAACCAACACCCATTTTCCGCCAAATCTAGCTCCAAGATTTCGACAATTCTCTATTTTGGCGTCACTTTCTTCAGAAGCAAAAGGTCTATCACCTTGGAGCATTCACCCTCCATGATATTTTTTTCTACCAGAAAAATATGCTTCGTCTATTTGTACCGGGTCATCGGCCGTATCAATTAGCGGGTCTCGTTGGTTTACTGATACAATCTCGGTGCACACTTCTCTTCACTCTCTCTTTACTTGACTCATTTATGATCTGTTCTGTCCTGCCTGTCAAACTAGCGGCGGTTGCGAAAGTCACTTCTTGTCGTTTGACATCCTTTTCTGGGACAGCGGAACGCTGGCGTAGCTTCTCCATTTCTTAAATTCCTTTGCTTCTGCTGTATTACAGAACCACATTTGGTCGTTTTCAACATCTCTATTTAAAAGACGTTTTTGTTCTCATAAAGTTGCAACTCAGTCTTCTTTTTTAATACAATGTGCACGACAGAGAACGGCAAACACCTGCTCCATATTTACTTCGTTTTAAAAACAGAAAGAGCACACACTGAAATCGCTTGTTCTTATTTTTACATTTTAAATATTGGGGGAAGAACATTACAGTACAAGACCGTGTAGGTAGATCATCGCTTGTAGTAGAGCGCATACTACAGTGGCACCAAATACTTTTTAAAATGTCATTTCAGATATACAAAAAAAAAACTAAAAAGAAACAAATCTGTTGCAGTGCAACCCACGTATTAGTCTGGAGCTATCTAATGTAATAACGTTTTATTTTTAATGTACTGATCCATATATCCCAAAATTTATTTATATTTGATAAGATTATCTGGTCACCCTTCTACAAACTTTTTTTGGCAACTACTATAATTGCTTAATAACAATTGCTAGAAAGAAACACAAGGACATTGCTTAATTAACATTTTGACCAAGAAAATTATGCAACAATAGTTAAATCTTCAAGAATAAGTTTACATTTAAAATTGGTCCAATATTGAATTTGGTAGCTGTTAATTTTCTTCTTCAGAATGTGAGTGGAATATGGAAATAGCAGATATACAACATTTACTTAAATTTCTGATATTATCTATAAATAAAAGAGAGAGAGAGAGTTATGTTAAAAGACGGAACAATAAAAAGAGTGAATCATTTGAATGCCATTAAGTTGTATGAGCAAGGTCAAACAAGACATGCCCGAGATGAGAACATTAATTTAAATGGATAAAATTACATTTCGGACATGTACAATAAATAATCTCAATTCATAAGAGAGCTTTATGGTCATATTTAAAAGTGTACTAAATACCTGATTCTTATAACTAAAAACATTAAAAGGATGTATTCGGAAACGTACTCTTTATTCGAGACGACACATTGACGAGTTTTATGTTTTAATAAATGGAGGAGTCAAAATACATTTTAGAAGTTTTGTATGTATAAACACAAGGGCTTCAAAGATAGCTGAGCAAATCATGTGTGGTTTTAAAAAAACCTGCAAAGAAATAACATAATTATTAATAAACAAATATTGTTTGTAGTTGTCAGCAAATCGACATACTAGAAGCAGAGAAAAACTGGATAGAGCTTGAAAGTAGTGCGGTGGATGCGAGTACTCTTTGTAATATAGTTTTCATGAAGAAAATTCCAGTTGTACATAACGTGTTCCCGATTGTATCCAACAAAGGTATCTACAAAGAGAAGATAAGAATAACATTAATCAATGGGAAAAAGAAATATATAACTAACAATGGGGGAGGCAATACATTCGTATACAAGTATAATGAGGGATGGTATTAAGGAAAAAGAAAAACATACCCACAAAGAAAGAAGTATGGCGAGTGTGCGTGAACTTTCAATAGACAATTTTTGAGTAACACCATTTGTATATACATTAACTGTCAAATGAGGGATATGTGTTTATGTGATTGAGAAAACTTATAGGAAGTAAGAAATGAACCAGACGATATCAACATAAATGTTAGTTGAAGAGACGTGACGCTGTGAATAAGTAGCTATCTTTTGTTTTAAATTATATAAGGCCGCAAAAATGGATGGAGAAGGAGATGAATCATGTCCTTTGAACTTGTTAGACGTACAAATTCTGAGATCTTTTGCGATAGTAAGAAGAATAAGCGTAGGGGTTTTATACACTACTACAAATTCATTATTAGTTTTCAATATATTAAGTTTTTGTTTTTGAATTCAAGTTAAATTTTAGTTTTATTATTGTTAGTTAATTTTTGCATTTAATAATTTTATTTTTATGTTCTATTGTAAGATTTTTCAAAATAGAGGACATGAATAAAATGGAATTTAACAAATTGTATGATGAAATTAAGTAAGTTTTTGAAATGAATATTCAATTTTAAATAATTGATGGTGTAAGACGTACTCTAAAAGTACTATGTGAGAATATTTGCTTTTAGCAAGGCGTTGAGCATCATTAATTTAAATAAATAGTGTCTTGTTAAATTGGATTAATTCTTTTTGTAATAGTGGGAAGATAGTTAATGGTGTTGAGGGCACTGAAAGTACTATGTGCAAATATTTGCTTTCAGTAAATCATTAGGCATCATTAACGATTATTTTAGTCAGTCTTAATCAAAATTTTCAAATAAATGAATACGAATAGACAGGGATGTTCTTGATGGGCAAGCGCCAAGCCGTTAAATGTATTATGTGCGAATATTTGCATTTAGCGATTGGTATGGGTCATTTTCAGGACATTCTCGTTGCGGAGTTTTAGATCATTAAAGGCACTATGTGCGAAAGTATGTCTTTGTTGAATTAAAATTAGCTTCGTATGGGAAAGATTATATTTTTTTGCCCCAATAAATATTGTTAAATTAAAAATAAAAATAGCAAGATAATATTTTTCTCATATCAGTATAAAAAATTATATGTTTTTTTATGTTCTGTTATTGTAAAAGAAAAATACTTGATATAGCCACATGATAACAATGTTTTGTTACTGTTTTTCTAAAAGAGAATTATAAATATTTTTATGAAATTTAAACTTTATTTTTATTATTGACCTTATCCAAATATAAACTAAATAAGAGACACACCAAAGTAAAAGAAAAAAGATCACTGCTAGAACTCACAAGAATAAATGAAATGCTGTTAGGAAATAGACTTATAGGTAAAGATATAATAATTTTTAATGCATTCTCAGCATTCATTAAAATATTTATGCAATTTTTGTAACGTTGAGGTTACAGCAATATGTTGATCCGAAACCTCTTAAAAATTGAAAGGCCAAGTCAGTTATTGCAGGAAAGTCGTCTTTTGGCACCAATTTTCAGAAATCTACAAATTCTTCTGAAGAAGTTTTCTGTAAAAAGGTTTTTTAATGCAGAATGGTGTTGCAGTTCAGTCAGTTCTAACTGAATATTGGCAGAATAACTGATTATTTCAGTCAAACTGATTGTAGAAATATTCTCAAAAACTTGTAAATTTTCTTTTATACTTGAAAGTCCTGAAATCTGATTCCAAACTACTATAATAGGCGATATTGAGTTTCTATTTCAAATCTTTGGCTGTGGGAAAAAGGTCAATATTTTCGTTGGCTAAATTAATTGAAAACAGATATAATTTAGTTTTGAATCCGCTTATCAAAGTAAACATAGTTGTAAATGAACAACCTTGGCTCTTGAGGTAATTAGTAATGTCAACAAGAAATGCAAGGTCACTCAACCAAGATTTATTTTTTATTAAATCAGTTTCCCAAGATAACTTTCATAACACATATTTTGTAAATGTACTGTTGCATAGTCGTCGTCAAGAGTGCGTTTTATTTTCTGATTGCAATACAACAAGTTTCTTCGAACTACGAGAAATAAAACAATCAAGATATAAGAACATTCCATAATTGATTCAATAATTCTTTACTTCACATTACTGATCTCATAAAATTTAATATCGATTCTGACAAAAATACGGTTCTGAATCCAAGAATCTTTCCTGAAGAGTGTTATTTGCAGTTTACAAGATTTAGCATTAATTATTCAACGACAACCAAATGACACAATGCACGCTCATTTCAATACAATGTTTCTAGATCAATTTGTAAATTATTCATTATCTTTCGTAACACCCTGTGCCTGCAAACACGTACTCGACTCCTATCACTTCATGCACATTACTAATTTACTACGCACATCGACAGAGCAGAGCGACACAGGCTTAATAATTAGGAAATTGAGTTCTCATTACTTGAATAAAAGTGAGCCGGCTCGAATCTGGCTTATTAAATCACAGATGCAGATGGGGAACGGGAATTGGTTTCCTTTGTCAGATACATTTTCATTTAGCTTAATCGGATAGCGGGCCCTGGTTTACCCATTCAATCCATTCTTATCGGAAAAGACTAATCTACACATCTTTTATGAATGTTATTTTTTGGCTCCCTTGACGTAACGGCTTTGTAGACTCAAGGGCCGATTAAAAAAAAACTCCGACACGAACGCGTTTCTTTTATGCCAGATCGGTCGGGAGTCTATTGTGAATGCATATCATCGATTTATTTAGGAAGTTTATAAAGTGCTGTGTAATATAATAAAATAGATTATTCTAAGCAAACTTATTTGGAAACTGTAGTGTTGATCTGGAGGTACAAATTTCTTGAATTTAATAACGTTTTTATTACAGAATTGACGATTTCTCTCGCATACACTTTGAAAGACGCTAATTAATGCAGGTAGTTCTAAATCATCAGGGGGAAAAAGAATTATTTTACTGTCACTAACGTCTTTCGGATCAATAAAAACAAAATTGGCCTCAAGTTGTGACCCTGTGGAAAGTTTCGAGAAAATTGATATTCTTTGTATAATTTATAATTAATCGACATTTTGTGCACTCAAAAAAAGAAACAATTCATCAAACATTCAATTTCAAGAAAATAAAAAATAGTATGTAGCCTAGCACAATTAATAAAGTAGTGAATCTTAGTGAAAACTAAACTGTATTACTTAAATATATTTAGTTAGTAATACAGTTTACCTAATTTCACACATAACATCTGTTTGCAATAGATTTAGTTCCACGTACTTTTTGTATAGACCCGACACTTTTAGACAAGAAATTGTTCTTTACATATCAGTTCTTAGAATTCCTAATATCCACACACTATATATAAGAGTCAAGTGTATGTAGATAGTTATTATTGTATATGTTAACTTGAGGAAGCTACAGTGTAGCGAAACAGCTGTCGTTGTTATTAAATACAGTGTAAATCTTAAACATTTGTTTGTTTTATTTAACAAGATTTTACCTGAAATAAAAATTATTAAAAGAATAAAAACATACGTAATGCACTTAAGAAACTTTATTTTTATTAACTTGGAGGCGTTAACGGGGATGTTTTAAGGACACAAGTTATTTCTTAATGAAGTAATTATAGTTATAGTTAGTTAGTTAGTTCTAGTAACGTAATATTTTTTTAATAGTTGGGTATGCATGCAAAATTTTTGTTTTTTTTTTTTTTTACAATTTAGATAACAATCAACTTATGAAGTGTCTACATTTCGTCTCCTCTTTTCGGACCCCTGTCCCTTGGCAGAAAGCGATTTAAAAGTAAGTGCACAAAATTTTGAAGGAAAAGCGAAAATCGCTAATTCTCTAACACGGAGATGGCACAAAATGTATTAAATAAGCGATAAATATTCAAAGAGGGAATCAAATAATAAATTCGTCATAAATTCAGCAATCAAGCTAACCTCCTGATGTAAAATAAAACACTCGTACACCTTTAAATCTGTAATATAAAATTTGTTTCAGTAACGAAAAATTGAAAAAACCGGAAGGGTATAAGTATAAGAAATATTAAATACTTATGAATAAAAAGTTAATTAATTTGACTTTGCTGTAACTTGAAAAAGGTTGTGTTCATTAGCAAAACACTAATTTTGGAAAAGGAAAGATGACGAAATATAAAGTTATTTTAATTTGAAATTGGAAATGTTAAAAACAAGTTCAAAATAATGAAAGGGCATTTCTTGTTTACATCTAAATATATCCACAAAATTGACACAAAGTAAATTAGCCTTATTATCAGTACATCAATGCCAACGGCAATATATTCAAGACAAAGGCAATATTTCGTAATTTTACAAAGAAAAAAGGAACTTCCTTTTACTAGATGCATATTTTCATAAATTAAACATCGCCAAATTTGACCCGTCTAATTCTTATTGAATTATAAAACGCAAGAACAAAAATAATTAGAAATATCAAACGAAAAATTTCGCTAAACAAAAAAGAAACATAAAGAAAAAATAGAAGGAAAAAGAGAAGCAGGCGGAAGGAGAAACGATCTTTTCGAAAAGGAAAATGTACAAATTTTGCCGAGGAGTACGGGACACACAGACTTTCATAAAAAGAGATCTCTGTCAGTAATTATTTCCTCTCTCTGAGGCGATAGCTTCAAGTTATAATTAGTGTCTTTTTGATGTTGACGTGATTACAAACAAACGCAGTAATAATATTTTGTGCTGGAGATATGACGGTACACCCGGGCCCCGGTGCCGCACCACACAGTACCGCGCTCTTAAACAAAGAAAAGACACTGTAATTAATTGAAGCGGGGCTTCGAGAACCGAAGGCGAACCTTCGTTGCGATTGCCCTAGAAAGAGAGACTGACTGCATAATTCAAATCCAATTATATCATTTGTAACACTGTAATAAGATCGACCTAACCGATTTGCGAGAGATACAATGGGATGACTGTGTCTGCCTGCCCTCCCCTTTATTTTACAGATATAACAATCAATGAAAACATGGATATTATGTTTTATAAAATGCCGGGGAAAAGTAAAAATATTGAATTTTTATACAGCAATTTTACATGCAGTTACAAAAGATAGAATGAGAAATGTTACTAATTCCCAGCAATTGGTGGCGCTCCTAATCTCCTATCTTTCATGGCACATCATCGGTCATTCTGTTCAGTTTTGACAGCAGGTTACTCTCATACATTAATATAATACTCTTATTCAGATAATTTAAATTATTAAAAGCATTATTTATCAATTTTTTGAAAATTGATGTATGTTTGTGAAATTTTGCATACGGCGGTTTTTGGGGTTCCTGATCACAAATCTGAAGTCGAAATTTCAAAAAACCAAAATGGCGGAAGGGTTTTCTGAAAATTGATGTGTTTGTGAAATTTTGCATACGGGGGTTTTTGGGGTCGCTGATTCGAATCCGAAGTCGAAATTTCAAAAAAAAACAAAATTAAGGAGTTTTTTGAAAATTGATGAATGTTTGTAAAATTTTGCATACGGGCGTTTTTGGGTTTGCTGTTCACAAATCCGAAGTCGAAATATAAAAAAAAAAAATCAAAATGGCGGAAGGGTTTTTTGAAAATTGATGCATGTTTGTGAAATTTTGCATACGGCGGTTTTTTGGGATGGCTGATCACAAAACCGAATTCGAAATTTCACAAAAAAAAAATTTTAGGGTTTTTTGAAAATTGATGGATATTTGTGAAATTTTCATAGGAGGGTTTTTAGGGTGCGCTGATCACAAATACGAGGTCGAATTTTTTAAAAAACAAAGTAGCGGATACAATGTAGCGGAAAGGTTCTTTAAGACTTGATTGAATGTTTCTAAATTTCGTTTTTGGGAGTTTTTGTGGTCGCTTATCACGAATCCAATATGGCGCTTCTTCGAAACCTGATTGAATAGGGCTTAAATTTAATACTTAATTTTTATTTTTATTGTGTGCTTTTTTTACGAAAGGAGACATCGAAAAAGTTGACATGCTTTTCCACTGTTACATCAGAATAGTATTGTACACTGTCTCAACGAAAATGCTGCCCTCTTTAAGCTCATTGTTTCTCTAGATACTTTAACATGACCTATGTTTAACATTAAATTACCTCTCTCGGTCTTGAGTGTGTACCGGTTTGTGTAAAAAGTAGTTTGAGAAGAATTTTAAATAAAATATACGATAGACTTCACAAAATATATGTATAGACATAGGTGCTTCAAAAGTTTATAAAACCGGACATTCTAAAAAGCGTCATGACAGTGATCGTGTTTTATAGGAAGCTGTAAGCGAAGCGAAAAAGGCGATTCAAGCTCGAAGAGATTGCAAATACAACTAGTATTAATGTAATACTCGTATTCAGATAATTTCAATTAGTTCAAGCATTATTTATCAAAGTACATAAACATTGCATCCTGTGTACCGCAAGGCTCAGTTTTGGATCCTCTTTTTTTGAAATACAAAGCAAAAGGAAAAATCCCTTACCACAAAAAATAAATATCTAAGAAATATAAATACGCATTTCGGCAACTAAGTTGCCATCTTCAGTAGATATCTGTATAAAACAAAAATAGTGTTAAACTTGGTATTTCTGGCTAAGGTGTAACCTGAAAAGATATGCTCTTCACCAAATCACCAGTGGGATAACACTGATTCCTTAAGAAACGACATCCCTATATATACTACCTAAATCTAACGGGACCATAACGGTACTCTAAACCGTGACAGACTAATCCCCTAAAATTACAATAATCCATACACGCTGTACGGATTGTATTCATTGGTCGTCATCAGCACGGTGTAACCAAATAATAACGTCTAATAACCTTGGAAATGTAAGCATGCTGCCAGAAGATTCTCGGTACTGAGGACAACTAGCATTCCAAGGGTATGACATAGTTAACCTTCGTGCTACCTGCACCCAGGAAAATATATCAAAAATGAAATTACGGCGGATATATAAAAAAACACAAAATAGATAAATGTTCGAATAATTTTGCTGTAGAGCAGCCGGAGACACGTGTTTCCAAATCATTGAACATCATCAGTATGGCATCGCCAAGAAATAACGTGGGACAACATTAGTGATGTAAGCATACGCGGAAGATCTATCACTTGATGATCTTCCGCGTATGGTTACATTTGCCATTGGTAGCTTCTGTTTGTTCTGTTAGAATATCCTCTGCTTTGAAGACAATAACTAACACCACCACAAGCAGAACGATCAATGAATCGGAAATACTTGTCTACGGAATTAACCTGATGTTTTTTATTCTCTTGTTTTTTTTTCTTTTTAATGTGACCGCAACATTTTTTTTTATTTTAACAAAACACCTTTTGAAAATAGTTGAAATTAGTCACGGACATTGCAAAATTAAATGTGTTGGAAAAATTTTTGATTTGCTACTAAAAATATAAAATTGGCTTTGTCCTTGTTGATAACTAATCCGCTTTTGATTTAATTCATCTCTCCAATTAATCTTTTATGAAATATGTAGTTGAATTTAAAATAATGTTTATGTCATCATCTATGTAAAATGTATAACTAAGAATTTTATAATTAAGAAGTTATAGAGATTAAAAATGGAATAGGGCCCAAAACTAACTCTTGAGGTACACTAATTTCGTTCGGCCTTAGACTGCTAGTTATTAAATTTGAATGCATTCTTTTCAGCCAAACAGAGAGTTAAATCCCTTAAGGGAAACACCATTTATTACAGAATGTCAAAAGCAAGAAATTTGGGCCACATTTACTCATTTCAAAATATGTATAATAAACAAAAGGAATTTTTTTTTCTATATTATAAACTTTATTTAAACAACACACCTTCGTGTCATTAAAAAAATAATTAGCCCTACTTTTTATTAAAACTAATCTTAATTTAAAAAAACCTCTTTCGCGTGAGAATCGCCATTAAAAAAAATATCCTCTATTAATATCCATCATCTTCTTCTTTTACACTTGGTATTTTCCGCTCGAGCGTCAGAAACCAATATTGTGAAAGTCTGAGACATTCAAATTAGGTACGTAGAATTTTCTTCGGATTTTATTATTTTGCGTCATGTATTTTAAAAATTTATTTTCCTCGCTCATTTGCATAATGTATTCCTTTTATTAGATTAGCTAAATCGGCCGTCCAAGTTCTCCCGAAAAATCACATTTAATTAAAAGTAATGCCCGCCGCAGCCCGCGTGTACACCCAGAAACATCAATATATCAAAATTCTTTCATTAATTTTTAGAGATTTTTCCGCGACTACTCGGTTATTTGGAGTTTCGGGGTGTCCCCCGGTCTCATAATCCTTTCCGTCCTCACCCCCTACTGTTAATAATGTAATATTTCTGGATTATTGATGTCATTTAATGTGGATTTCCAGTGTCGAGCTGTGTGTATTTGAGTTCTACGTTCATTTTCCTTAGTACTGGCGTTCTTTCTTCTCTCTTCCTCTTTCCTTCTCTCTCTCTCTCACTCTCCCTCTCTCTCTTTCTCTCTCTCTCGGTATATCTCTATCGCTCTCAAAAACTTTTTATTTGTTTGACCCATATATATAGTATTATATACACGCGAATTACCGCTCGGAGTTTACGGTGTTATCCTGTACCCATTCTAATTGGTCTCCGTTTTCCGCCTCATGCATTAAAAAATATCGGAGCGTTTTGTTCCTTTACTTCGGTCTCGTAAAATGAAAATTCACTGGGTATTTCGCCAACAAATTGTTTATAACAAGGTGAATTTAGTATTTTTATACCATTCCGAGTGAAATGAAACTTTGTTGATTGTTACGAGGTGTATTCAAAAAGTAAAATATATTCGCGGCCATGTTGGTGCAATTTTAAAATATTTGAAAACAATTAGTTTTACAGGGTGAGTCATGTACAATTGCGATCATCCAAAGATGCACGGTTTTTCGTTACTCAGGCATTTTCTTAATTTTTTTCCATACATTATAACTGTCTAGTGTCAGTGACGTTCTGTTTTTTCATATCTTAAAAATACAGGTATACCCTTGGTTTACGCCTGCTCAATTTACGCCGCTTCAAAATAACGCCGCTGAGAAATTGGCCATGTACATAATCGGGTAATTTCCTGATTCTCCCTATATTAGACTGATTTTAGTTACAGTGTTGAAGTATTTACTGAGCCGCGACGTTGTGCATTCGATAAATCAAAGTTCTTTGTTGAATAAACTTATTTTTTCTGTAATCCGATACGACAGGCGAGACTGAATTTCTGCATAATACACATTAAGTAATATATCGACAGAAACCTGATTACGCAGCGACCAAGAAAGGCAGCATCTCGAAGCCATTTTATTGGGAAGTTCATCGCAGTGAGACATCGAGAGACCTAAGAATTTAACAATATCCTTATGAGTGACATTTCCTATTTGAGAGGAAATATTAGTAATTGCGTGTTGTCTGGGATGAAATATGGTATAATATGGTTTATCAACGCTTAGACATACTTTATTCGCATTAAACCAGTTATTTAGATTCTAAATAATGAAGCCGGTGGCATCTATTATGTCTGTAAGTGAGGAACTTAATGTCAAGATGGTTGTATCGTCCGCATACATAATAGGTACCGCTTGTACAAGGATAGACCCCTAATCATTAATGTAGAGGCTGAAAAGTATTGGACTTAATATGGATCCCTGAGGAACACCAAAATTGACAGGCAGCTCGGGCAGAATAGTAAGTGTTTTTGACGTGGTTAGAGTGCATATGATGCAATTTGACACACTGTGTTCGCTCCTCTAGATAAGAGGAGATCCATTCAGCTGCCCTTCCCCGGACTCCATAACTGTTAAGCTTATCTAGAAGGCAGCAGTGTTGTTCATAGTCAAAAGTTTTAGTAAGGGCGCAGTATAAGGCAAGAGGACTACATTTGTCTGCAATTTCACGAAGTATAAACTTGAAGAAATCATATAGAGCTGTTGTAGTGGATTTATTCACTCGGAATCATTGCTGGTTCGGTGACCCGATATTAAACTTTAGAATGAAGTTATTTAGACGTGTTAGCATGGTAAATTTTTTTATTGAAATAGTACGATAATTACTAATCATTATTTATCCGAAGAAAAGAGTATTTTAGAAATACTTTCGAATTTATGCATTTTCTACAGATTTATTAAGAATAAAATATATAAAAGTCGAGTCGCCAATGGTTACCAAACGACCGTCAAAATCGACGAAAATTGGTTACGCGGGGGGGAAGAACTCCTCTCTGGATACGCGAAATTGAAAGCTGCCCTTTGGCATGGGTATACGGGCGACATTGAATTTCCGGTCGACGGAGAGATTTTCTTCCTAAGTGGAGCGGTTGTAAAGATATGGGCTTTTAAAGAGGAGCCTGCATTCGATGTTTTAACAGAAAAATGGCTTACGTTATGACCGATTCCCACGACAACCGATAAAAATCGTAAAAATGTCAGGTATGACAGGCACGCGCGAAAGAATTGTAAAAGTTTCACTTTGACGAAGAAATTTCAGGCCGTCGAGGTTTAGAGTGCGGAAAGAAGGTTGGAAACCAAAAAAGTGGACTTTTCCGCGACGATTGAGTGCACTGTCTACGTGCCAAGTCTGTCGCTGTCGAAGGTGCGACTCATTTAAGGCTTTTCTGCAGGGGAATGCAGTAAAAAAATCTCGCGATGACGAGCTTGCGTGTCATTAATTCACAAACGGACGTACGATTTTGACAGCTGTAGTTTAAATTTTTGTGATGGAAATTGATGTTTCGAAATTTTCTTATAACGACAGACAGTGCTAATTTACAGAAAAACGCGCACACGTATCAAGATTCATAATTATCAGGACGATGAGCGCAAAGAATTGACATTTAGAAGACAGTAATGTAAGATGGAAGGAATTATAACGCCATAAGGTGAAATATATTGTTGGTATATCATTTAAAAATTACAGTCTTAAACGCTTGCAGGTGTCGTTTATTAAAAACTGGAACTATCAAAGACAGGTGAGTATATAGATCGAGAAAATCAAATGCGAACGCGTTAAAGGGCATTAACTTTACTGAAAACGATTATAGTATTTATACGACAAAACATAAGCTAAACATACAAATTATTATAGAGAAGAAAAGCAGTTAGTAAAGTGCTAATGTAATGTATGTAATGCGGAATATCCTTTAAGGTAACAAGAAGCTTCAAACATCCAACTGAAGTTTGATTTTCGACGACAGTCTTACGAAAATTGGATTTCAGCTATCACATGTAAGTACAATAAAAACAATAACGAGTTTTTAATATTATAAAAATGCTTCTTAATACAAAAAAAAATACGTACAATAGCCATATTTACTTATGTCAACAATGACGGTTAAACGTCAACTAATTTTAGATGACAGTTTGTGCAAAAACTTAAATTAGACGTATATACAGTGCACGTCAAAAGTTTAGAAAATCGGACATTATTAAGAGCATCATGGCGATGCTTGCGTTTTAAGCGATTCAAGCTCGAAGAGATTGAAAATTCAACAAGTTAAGAACATAAAAGCTTTTAGAACTGATTTTTGAACAATTCTTTATAAAAAAGTAAGTAACACTTTTACTCTAATCAAAAATCATCGTTTTTAAAAAATATTTTCGCAAATTATGCATTCTATACACATCTATTCATTAGTACAAAAGTATTAACATTTTGATTTGGAACAACTTCTGTATAATAAATTCAGACCGCACATATATGTGAAAAAAATCGTGTGATACCCACACCACCTTTTTTAAATAAAGTTAATGTAATAAAGTATTATTATTATCAATTTCAGATGTGTTTATGCTAGTAATATTAATTACTATATGTAATAAACTCTAAAGCAACATCTTAAACATAGCTAACAAAATTTTGAAATTTAACTAATGTGAACTGTGGTATAGCTCGGTTAATATATGATGGCACCTAGGATGCGCGAGGTGTGGCTAAAATATATATTATGTGCGTTAAAAACATCGGGTTCGAAAGCAATATTTAATATATAGGGTCAACGTAAAATCAAACAGGTCTTTGTGAATGTATTTTATGTGATTGAAATATCCAATATACAGCAAAGGAAGTTTGTTATTTAGTAGATCTTGAAGAAAAGTTGAAAAAATTATATGTAGGACATACATATTAAAATAAGTTAACGGTATTATGGCTAAATTATTTCAAAATTGGAATTATGTTGAAAGCAATAAAAGTATTATATTTTTAATGTAGATAACGTATGGAAGCAATTACTGTTCATTAAAAGACGACCATGGAAAACTTAAGTAACGCATGTATTACAATATATTTTAATATTCTACAAACATTTTATACGCTTAATTTTAAGAAGTATTTCTTTATAAACTGTTCCAACTCTATTGACAAATAATACTTATTCTAAAGTATTGGGAATATGATTATGTTTGTAATTGATAAAAGAAAGAAAAACTATTGTTCTCTACCAATTCAGAAATTTTTGTAATTCTGTAAAATATTCTCTAAAGCTCAGGTATTGGAAAAGTAACATTGCATATTAGATTTAAAAAATGCATACTTGCAAATGAAGAAATATGAATGAAAATGAAAACTTCAACCACTTTAAACAAAATAAATAAATGTCTACTTTTTACGCATATATTTATTAACATTATAAATTATCTTCGTCTGATGAACAATTAAATAAATCATCACCGTCGTTTCCTACTTCTATTATAAATTCTTCACAATAATTGCCCATTATATGTTCTTTGTGAATATAATCTTCTTCTAGTTTCTGTATGTGATGGCACATGTTTGACTATTCCTGCACCGTAACATTTTGAAACTCTTCCTCTGCAATTTTATGCACATCTTGTAATTTTAAGGTGACATTTTTTGTCGCTACCCTATTCTTGACAAGAGCCCAAATCTTCTCAATGGGATTCAACTCCGGATGATATGTTGGTAGCCTTAGCACAGAATGTCCATGTTCTGCCAATATCCCATCAATTTTATATTATGTGAATGCAGGTTTATTTTGTTTAAGTATAACTTCACCTTGGTAAATACAGGGTATACCACGACGAGATTTCATTAGAACAATATAGAAAACTAATAAGAGTTGAGTTTTGAAATTTCGCATATATTAGTTTCGCCTTAAGCTCTTTCGATTTAAAATAGTTTTGAATTTTTGCTTCTTCCGGTTACACCGGAAATGGATATCAACTTCCTTATTTTAAATGGAATACCCCATTTTTTATGATTGATTCGTATTTCCAACTTAATTTTAAGGATAGCTTGTCTAATAAGCTTTGTCTCTAAAGTTAGCCATTTTTGAAGTATTTCAATTTTTGTAAAAAAATTGACAGCTGCAGACTATTACTCATAACAACATTCCCAATAATTGAATGCATGCACATATTTAAAATTTTAGGTAATCATTTTGGAAAGTATACTGCTTCAAATGCGGTATTACAAACTTTTCAAAATAATACAGGGTGATCAGAAAACCATGTTAAACATTTCATCCAGAAAATATCAATATCTTGTTATTTTTAAATGGCAAGCTACATTTTTTTCAACTTCAATGCATTGCACGTTCAAAATTAGGGGCAGTATGTATTTACTTCCCTATAACTAAACGTCTTAGTTTCAGAGTTATTTTGGAAAATGTATCAATTCCTTTAAAGTTTTATTTTGTATAATCAGTTAGGCTATGGAAACTCATGTAAATAAATAAAAACAAAACAAGGCATCATTTAATAATGTCCTAAAACATTTAAATGAAAACTACACAATATCGAGAAAAAGTAGTCTTAATAATAGTTTCTAATAATCTTAAATAAAGTTTTCAAACACATCACCACCTCTTTCTAAACACTTTCTTACTCTTTTTAAAATATTCGTACGCGTGGCACGCTGAATCATGGTACCGTCTAGACTATTGAACGCGCCTCGCACTCTGGCCATCATATCTTCTTTGGTGGTAGGAGGTATACTGTATACTTTATCTTTAACATAGCCCCAAATAAAATAATGTAGGGGCGTTAAATCGCGTGATCGCGGTGGAAACCTATAAGGTCCCCTTTATTTCCGATCAACCTATCATAAAATATGTTGTCTAATACTTCTCCAACAGCTCTGGTACTATGTGTTGGTGCACCATCCATTTGAAACCATACACTACGAGCTTCTTCTGCGGGCAGTGTATTTAAATTTAAATTTATGACGTTTCTTAAGATGTCTATAAACCGCTCACTATTTAAATTTTCTTGATAAAAATGCAAAGCAAATATTTTGTCATGTTTAATAGCACAAAATACATTAAAACTCCAAGACTCTTGGAAACGTCGTTGCCTAACAACTCGAGGATTATCTTCGGACCAAAAATGACTATTGTGTCGATTAGATATTCCATTTCTGCAAAACTTTGCTTTATCTGTCCATATAAGATTTTTTGTGAAATCGTCGTCTTCTTGTGATATCATTAAAAACCACTCAAAATACTGCGCTCTTGTTACAAAATCAGCTTCATTAATATGTTGAACAGGTTGAAATTTGTAAGCATGCCACTTGTTCTTTTTCAAAATTCGATGTTTGCTCATTCTGGATGCACCTACTTCAGCTTCTGCATCCATTAGAGAATTACTAGGATGTGCTGTAAAGTAAGCAAGTGCTGTTACTTCCACATTTTCACTATCAACAACAGGTTTTCCTTTGGTGGTTTTGGGCAAGAATGATCCGAAGGAAATGCAATTTTTTAAAAGATTACGTAAGATACTCTTTGTAGGTCTTGACCAATTTGGATATTTCTCTGCATAAACACGACATGTCCTCTCGATTACTCTATTACATTCGCCATATGTTATTAGATTTAAAAAATCTTCGTTATTAAATCCAGATAGCGACATTATTATTATTCAAGTATTCAGAAACGGAAGACAACTAAAACGCTAAATAGCACTAGTAAATACCTTACTGATGACAGGTAATATGATTGCAACTTGTTTTTATTTATTCACATGAATTTCCATGGCCTAATTGATTATACAAAATAAAACTTTATAGGAATTGATACATTTTCCAAAATAACTCTGAAACTAAGACGTTTAGGTATAGGGAAGTAAATACATACTGACCCTAATTTTGAACGTGCAATCCAATGAAGTTAAAAAAAATGTAGGTTGCTATTTAAAAATTACAAGATATTGATATTTTCTGGATGAAATGTTTAACATGGTTTTCTGATCACCCTGTATTATTTTGAAAAGTTTATAATACCGCATTCGAAGCAGTATACTTTCCAAAATGATTACCTAAAATTTTAAATATGTGCATGCATTCAATTATTGGGAATGTTGTTATGAGTAATAGTCTGCTGCTGTAAATTTTTTTACAAAAATTGAAATACTTCAAAAATGGCTAACTTTAGAGGCAAAGTTTATCAGACAAACTACCCTTAAAATTAAGTTGGAAATACGATTCAATCATAAAAAATGAGGTATTCCATTTAAAATAAGGAAGTTGATATCCATTTCCGGTGTAACCGGAAGAAGCAAAAATTCAAAACTATTTTACATCGAAAGAGCTTAAGGCGAAACTAATATTTGCGAAATTTCAAAACTTAACTCTTATTAGTTTTCTATATTGTTCTAATGAAATCTCGTCGTGGTATACCCTGTATACTATCATAAGTAACGCTTCTTGCATCTAGCTATAGCTTCATTTCTGCCTTTCGACTGTTTGGGTTGGGATGCCGAACAGACACCCCCTGGAAATTATAACATGTGTTAAGTGATATTGTAATGAAATAAGTCCACAAAAGAAAAGTAAACATCGGCGAGGCGCATCGTAAATAAGTCATAAATCAACTGCACTCATATACTGCGTCAGCGACAGAAAGTCTGGAATATGGTAGAAGAGAACCAGAATTTGCTGGTGTATATCTAGAAGTTTTGTCTGAACATATATATATATATATATATATAAATGCCGCCGGGGGGATAGAGGATTCATTCATTAAATAGTAGTCGTGCAGTTCAAATGAACATAAATAAGTGAGCGGTGGAGTTTTATTACATAAATACTACAAACATAAATAGTAGTGATAGATATAAATACGTGTGTTAATTTATTCGTAGTAGTTTTAAGTGCGTTACATGTATTTTATATTTTTATATTGTGATTAGTTTTAAGTGTGAAAATATACAGACAGTTTTAAAACATTTGCACGAGTTGTTTATTTCGACCCCGAAAACGCAACAATATATATTATCCAAAAGTATTATTTAAATATACCTGCATGTACAATATCAATCGTTTTCCTTTTTTATCCCTTTATGAGTTCCATCAACCCATTCATACGGAGTTATATGGCTGCTGTGAATGTAAGTTTCATCTACAATTAATATCAAAATACGTTAGAAGTATACTAAAAATGTCCATAATGTACTTAAAATCGCACCTCTGTATATTATAGGTCATCCCTCCGCTCGATATTTAGTTATACTTCTGATGTATTTACATCGCAGCTTACGTATCTATGTGTAAAAAGAATATCAAAAAATGTTTGAATTAGTAGTAGCTATACGTACCTAAATTGTAATGTTAGTAATAATTTTCGGAAAGATGACTTCTTCCCTAGAAAACCAAAGGCATCAAACTTATTTACTTCATTATATAAAGCAGTAATCGTTGGTATTTGTTTGTGTGTCATATGAAAATTATAAACAATACGACGAATCGCTTCTTCCCCACAGTTATCAATGGTAGACTTCGGGGCAGCTTTGACAATATTCTGTTTTGGCGTAGAAAATGAGACAGTTTCCCTTTCTTCAACTGCTTTAAATCTCTCACTAATAATTTTGGAAGCACTTCTTCTTGAAATTCCAGTCGCTTGGGTGACAATGGTTAAGATATCACATGTTTACCACAAAACGATTATCATAATAATAATAATAATAATAATAATAATAATAATAATAATAATAATATTTATTCGTTCAGTTGACCACAAAAAAATGGTATAGAACAAGTCAGCATAGTGTAAATGTAAATATAAACAGTCAAACAATACAAATATGATACAAGCATAAGCACTAACCAATGCAATACAGTACAACATGTAAAAAATAAAAATAAAATGAATACAACAATCACTAACAAACAATTTAGATATGCAAATCTAAGATCTGGCTGTCATTTTCAAAGTCACTGAAAGAGTAATAGCATCTAGCAATCAGTGACTTTTTTAACTCTACATTAAATTTTTCCATCGGTAGACTCTTTAAATTTTTGGAGATTCTATTGTAGGCAGTTATCATTAAATACTGTGGGCTTTTTTTTATAAATCGATAGTCTGTGTCTGGGCACCTCCAAAGCATCACCCCGCCTCGTGGCATATTCATGGTGATCACCAACTTTCATAAATTCGAACAGATTTTGCTTGGCGTGAGTTAATAATTGGTAAATAAAGATACAGGGAACCGTCATAATATTTAACCTAGTGAAGTAACAATATTGATGAAGGATAATAGTTGTAACAGTACTTTAACCTCAATTTATTTATTCTAATCGAAGAATTTATTTATCTCATTGTATTTTTCTATTTGTGATTTAGAAATATTTTCAATTAACTAATAATTAAACAAACACAGTCTTATACTAATTACCTTTATGTTTCTGCATCTCGAAGTAATTATATACATTCCACACGATTTCTCGAGCTTGATAATGTATAATTTTGCGCTTTTTCGATACAGGTTCAGAATAATCCGCCATTATCGAAGTTTTAACGTCAAACAAATAATATTATAATTACATATTTCTACTTTCCTGCTAGTCTGTTTTGTTATTATTTACGTTCGAATCAATAAATGCAATTATAAAGCCTTGAAAAAACTGATTTTGTTGTAGAAAACGAGGATAAAGCGATTTTCTTATAAATAGAACGACACCAAACAACATACACTACGGTAGACAAAGCGCAACTAAATTAAATAGGGACTAATGTTTTGAAGTTGGTCCTTAACCCTTCACATGTAGGGAAATCTACGTCTGTCTCACTCGTTTCATGTTGCTTTCTCCTTTTTATGTATTAAAATTGTCATCCACGCAAGTACCATCAGGTCTTAACCGAGCTATACAGCTCCTTTGGCAAAGTTGAGTTAATTATTCATCATTTTTATTTTCGTAATAGACATACTCAAATAATTATATTATGTATTATATCATGAATACGTATACTCCCGCATAATTCTCTCACAAAGTATAAAAGCTGTACCAAAATATTAGATTCGCACAGATACTTTTCTTTCGAACGTATTTCCTCTCTGCAATATTGATTTTCATTATCGGAACAATAAATTTATGTGGAGCATGAAGTCGAAGCTTTTCGCTTTTAACGTTTAAATTTCGCATCGACGACTCAAAATCGTATTAATTATTGGAAAGTTTAAATATTTTAGTGAAAAAGGTCCGCCTTGCCTTTGCCGTCGACCTTTAAGCCTTAATGAAATTTGATCTCCGCCGGTGGCGGAAGGGAGACGAAAGTAAATCTAAAACACGCCGTCTTTACGTAAATTAATTAAGTCAGTCTATTATGTCAAAAAATCAATGGTAATTTTGTTTTTATTGTTTCAGGTAAGTGCCATTATCAAGGAATTCCGCAGAATTGACAAGAAGCAGCAGCAGAAGAGAGAGATACGGCACTCAATACGCTTTCCTTCTCTCTCTACTCATAATCAGTAACTCTTTCCCTGCGATTCCACCGCCTGTTTCCTCCAGCGTTTCCTTTTATGGTGTTAATCTTGACGATGGTACTGTTGGAGAATAGAAGCGGCTGCGTTTAAAATTGTAGGTTTCCTATTTAATTTATTCTGGATCCTTATGTAACAAATTTTCAACTTGCCTCTAAAATTGCGGTGAAAAGTTTTCCTTCGTTATCCCTCCTAGGTGTTGCCGTTAAATGAAAACAACGAATTTAGCCCATTTCTATATATGCTCGGGGTCGTAAAGGAAGATTATGTTATAAAAACTTTGCGGAATAGGTTAATTAATAATTAATTATTCAACTTTAAGGGAGGAGTTAAAGAAATCATAAATCATTGTTATCAAAATAAACAATAATTTATGTAAATATTATTTTTTATTTTTGAATATTAATTTTTTATTGTTTTGTATTAATACATAAGATTTTTTATCAAAATAATTGCATATTGTGAAAGAAATAGCTCAAATAATGACATTAAATGCACAAAAACACGTGTTTGAATATCCAAAAATACATTAATAATAAGACGAAATGTTAGTAGACATAGTGGCTTAGGCAATTGCATGAATAATATTAGCTTAGCTAACTAATAAGTTTACATATTGCTGTGACCCTTACATATAAATATATTATTTAGTACTTCTATAAAAATTTATTTTTATAAATATATACATTCACGCATGCGTCACTGAGAATTAACATTATGCTAATCTGAGTTTCAATAATTTCTGCAAGAAATGTGGGTTCGGCAATGTTGCATCTCACTAGGTCAGATAATTAGCTCGTTGATGAGCCCTCAGAGGCAGAAACACTATTTCTCCAAATAAATCACTTATCAGCTTCTACACAGGTCAGATACATCAAATAAAATACAAGAAATGGTTTTACACAAATATTTATAACCTAAATACAGAGATAAAAACAGATCAATAAAAATTATATACAATATCACAATTTAATAATCCCAATAATTTACAAAATTTTGTTAAAGGTATACACTCAGTGGTTCTCAACCTTTTTTCGCCTAGCGCCCACTTACTGGATTTTGTATAGATCCCAGCGCCCACTGCAGAAAATCGCGAAGGGACACGTCATGGACTACGACTATGGATTATGGACTAGTTAACCTGGGCACAGTAATTAAAACAAGAAGTAATAAATTCTACCTCTAAATTTATTTAAAAATATTAATTAATACAAACAAAAATTATTATTGAAATATTGAATTTTATTTAACAAAATTAAATTAATAAATTTGTGAGCCCAACCCATGCAGTCTTCACTAATGCGATCCTTGAGGTTGGTACTTGCTCACCAGCTCTTTCACGCGAGGAGTCAGCAGAGACAAATAAAGCCGCAAGTCCCCTCTGTTGACCATGTCCAGCCTTTTCCTCTTGTCTGAGTGCAGAAATGTAGCCGCACTAAATCCGGTTTCCACTAAATAGGAAGTCGGAAACGTGAGAAGAAGCTTGTGAACAATTCCCCACATTGTAGGGAATAGTCCTGCCATGCTGTGGTTGTGCCAGAGTTTCTTGAAGCCTGTTTTGATTCGGACTTTGCAATCCTCGTTGTTGCGAAGTTCCACCAACTCCTCCTGCAATTTAACGTCAACGTCTTCCAGCACGACTCCAAACGGGTCAGTGATCCACGCAGGTACATCCAGTTCGATGAGGTCTTGGAAGCGCGATGTAAGGTCCTCTTTTAGTTGCTGAAGATGAGCCCCATATCGAAGAAGATCTTCATCTGTGGGTGTCTCTGTCATTTGATTAATTTCACTAAATTGGTAAAGTTCTTTCCTAACGACGGTACGTTACTGCGGAGAAGGGCCAGCTTGTCGATAAAGGTGGTCACTGCGCTCTTGCAGTCGATGAGTGTCACCAGTTTACCTTGAATCTGGAGAGACAACTCGTTGAGTTTCCTGAAGATTGTAGCCAAGTAGAAAATGTCGAATTTGTGTTTCTTCAGCTCACCGGCCAACTTCTCATGTTTGACTTGCAGGAAAGTGACAACTGAATCGAACATTTCACAGAATCGAGCCAAGCAGTTGCCCTTAGAGAGCCATCTCACCTCGGTGTGAAGCAGCAGCCGATTGTAGATCTCGTCATTTTCCTGGCAGAGGTTGCGGAATAGTCGATCGCTTTTTGCATTTGTTTTTATTACGTTCACGGCCGTGATCACGAGATTGAGAGAGTCATGAAGGCTGGGGGTCAGCCGTTTCGCTGCAAGATGCTCTCTGTGCGCTACGCAATGTATGCAGATGATATCTGGATGCTCCTTCTTGAGAAGAGCAAGGAACTCCTTGTATCGCCCAACCATTGCTGGTGCTCCATCTGTTGCGCAGGAGTGAATGTTGATTAGCGGGATTTCCTTTTCTTCAAAGTACTTCTTGACAGCAGCAAAGATGGATGTACCAGTTGTGTCAAGGGGTAAGGACTCTGCAAACAACATGTCCTCTTTTGTTTCCCCAGTTTCGTCGAAGTACCTCACGTAAGACATGAGAAGGGTAGTGTTATCACTCAAAGTCGATTCATCAAGCTGGATGGAAAAGTTGGTGTTCTTGAGAATGTCCACCAACTGGATTTCGAGATCACTTGCCATCTCATCTATTCTTCTGGAGACCGTGTCGTTGCTAAGGGGGATAGCCTTCACTATTTCTGTCGCATTCCTATGTAAGACAGTCGAAATAACCTCTTTCACGGCAGGCAGAATCAGTGTTTCCCCCACAGTGTGCGGCTTGCCAGCCTTTGCAATCATATATGCAATGTTATACGATGCCAGCAGGCCATCACGCTGAATCTCTGTCACCTTGGCAAAAGCAGACGAAATGGACGGGGTAGTTTTCTCCCTGTCATCACGCAGTTTCTTGAAGTATTCTGCGGACTTGTCCTTTTTGTCCGAATGCATCTTTTCTAGATGGTCACGCATACGAGAGGGTTTCATACCTTCATTTGAGAAGACATTGGAACAAATGAGGCACATCGGTCTTGTGCGATCCGCTGGGCTTGGTACGAAACCGAAGGCTATATAGTCGACCGAATACTGGCGCACCACCTTCTGCTTTTTGCCTGGAGGGGCCATTGCTGTCGTGTAAAAAAGACCGATGTTAAACAATTTTGGTTGGAGCAATATAATTAAAGTATTTTGTATAAGTTAGATTTCTAAAATAATTTGAGTTATTAAAAACATTACCAACATCAATAAATGATTATTACCTGTAATAAACGGTTTTCGATTATAAAAATTGCTCTACCTAGTTTTAATTCAACTCAAATATATATTGTTTATTTTATAACAGAACCGTGTGTGCTAAATGTACAATATTTTTGATTAACACTCTGTTAATTAATCACACAACTATCGCACACTGAATATTTGTCTCTGTTCGAACGTTATCGCTGACTATCGTAAATAGACTGAATCATGCGAATAATGACTTCGCTATATATACCGCACTGCATGGAATTCTCTGGAAGTTGAACTCTCTCGACCTTGGAACATTCGAGATGCGGTCCACTATACTCACGTTGACTCACAGAGTCGGCGCGTTGCGTCATACATACAATAACATAGTTAAGCACAGAAATAGAAACAGCATGTACGTAACCATAGCAACGATGGGGTTAACAACGCATAATAGGAACATTGGTGAGCGCGGATATTAAACATTTTGCATTTTTGTATAATTTTACTAATTTTTTACTGTGTAGTGTAGCTTTACCTTTACACCGTACAGCGCCCACCCAAAATCCTCCAGCGCCCACTGGTGGGCGCTACCGCCCACGTTGAGAACCACTGAGTATACACGTATCGACATTTGTTTAAAACAAAATGCAAAAAAATTATGTACAGATAATAAAATAAAATATAAATGAATATGATCCACTTATATTTGTTGAATTTAAAATCTCATACACAGAATAATTTATTTCAGGTGATGACTCATACCAGCTACCGTTATAATAAACAAAAAATTAATATGACGGACGCATTAGAATTCAGATTTCGCATTGATGTTAATCCTATCCAAATACATTGTTTCACTTTTGGATAACATATTCAAAACGAACTCAGGCTGAGGTGTCAATCTAAGCTCGCTTCAATAAGTTCACTGTCAAAAACTCATCAAACACTTCCTGGATTCACAATACTACGTATCAAAACTTCTAATACGCAAGATGACTGAATAAAACAAAATTATTATAAAATAAAATTAGAAACTTTTGAAAAACTATTCAAGTTTGCTTTAAAGTAGGCTCTGTGCTGATACAAATCGTATTCAAATGCATTTTCGCACTTCTAAATGACATTTTCACCACAGATGCATGCCAGATAATCAGTTAGGGCTCCATTCCATAAGTTCATTATTGTGAAGCTCAACATGTCAAATCTCAATGCACAAACACAAAAAAGAATTTTATAAATTTCAAATAAATATACTCGCCTTTTAATCATCTACATACCGTAGTCGACAAATTTTGATTTCTGATACGAAAGTAGAAAGAGGAAAAGAGCACAACGAAATAAAGTAAAGATAAACATATAGATAGCGTGGCTGCAAGTACAACCGGTAAACGTTTCATATGAAATGTGAGTATCCCCGACTACGTCATCGCTTCTCCCACCACTGTTGGCAAGCAGGCATCGCTGCATATTATAAGGTCATCTTCTGCATGGGATAGGTAGGTAGTATTGCTGTAAACCGAAATTAAAATATGTCGACTACGGTATATGAATCACCATACACTAGACAAAATCATAGTCATACATCCACTAAAACGTTACTAACACAAAAAAAGTTATTTATGCAAAAATACCTGCCTGAGCTACTAATATAGTTGGTCAAATTCTTCCTTTTGAAAATATTCAATATTTTTATTCTTATTCCAAACTATTAAATCTACAAAAAATTGTTACAAAAAATAATAAAAACTCCATTCTCATTTGTGCAACACAAACAAACAACACAAAAACACGACATTTTGGGCACCTCTTCTATATTTTGATACATAATCTATTATGTAGTATATAAATTTGTAGAGGGTCGTGGATAATTAAAATATTTTGAGTCAAATTTTTTACCCTAAACAATAGCAAATTATGATGATTTATATAAAAAATTATAAAGAAACCAATCCTAGAGTAGATGTTCAGAAATAAATAGAATTTTCTTCTTATGTTACTCCCCCGTATCATTCACTACCCACTTATATTTTCCTCTCTTCGACACCATTTCATCACCTCCTTCCATATTTCTAAGTGCTACAACGTTCGTCACATCGCCGCAGTGTTGGTGCGTCATCGTTTCTCACAGTAAGTTATCAAACTTTAAGCGGAACTTTTACCTAATTAACTTTAAAATAAGTTGACGAGTCTCCGATCCTGATATTAGACATCCATTTTCCACATTATTGGAGCTAATTTAACATATTTCAGATTTATGGCAGCAGTCAAAAATTTCGCCTTCCTCGTCTGCCGCGGATGTCGAGAAGTGTGTAGGCAAGCAGGGCCCCCGCTTCCGCTTCTCTTGTAATTAAAATTAAAAATTAACGTATATCAAAGGGATCGATTGCTTTACAAAATCCTTTAACTGAAATATTTCAACAAAGATGAAGTCGTTATTCATGGGAGATTGGAATGAAATATTATTAGTCTTTTTAAGACATAATTCAAAAGATATTTTTACCTTTAATTTTTTTTTCTTCGCTGTTTGCATGGAATTTATATTTATTTCTTGGTCATAATGATAATATTAAAAGCAAATTACTTCAATCACGAAGTTTTGAAAGCAATTGGAAGGAAGGAAAGAATGAATAAATACTTTAATGTATACCTAGTTTCGATTATAAATAATTATGCAAAAAATTAACACAATGTCTTGTACCGCTGTTTGCATGGAATTTATATTTATTTCTTGGTCATAATGATAATATTAAAAGCAAATTACTTCAATGACGAACTTTTGAAAGCAATTGGAAGGAAGGAAAGAATGAATAAATACTTCAATGTATACCTAGTTTCGATTATAAATAATTATGCAAAAAATTAACAGAATGTCTTGTACCTGGTAGCCTTGGGACATGATCTAGCCACCTCATTCTTTGTACTGGTATTATTCTAACTTCTCTACTGGCTGTTTGCACGTAAACCTCCAACTTTTCTTCTCGGCACCTTCCTTTCAAAATTGCTACGGCATCCGCCTTATAGTGACTGATCCTACAAAGTTTGCTTCCAAACCCACTGGTGTTATAATTGTTTTATAGATATTTTTTCGAAGCCCATCTGAATCTAATCACCTTTATTAGCATTGCTAAACATTGCCATTCCCTTAGTTATTTTTTCTTGTGTTATCTTTGTGTTTTCTTCACCTACGCCTCTTTGGTCACAGTAATAGATAATCATATTGATCCTCCATAGTTTTCCTCCAAAATCACTGGTGTCATAATTATTTTATAGACATTTTGCTCACATTTTCTGAAGCTCATCTGAATCTAATCACATTCCTTAACATTGCTGAACATAACCAATTCCTTTGTTATTCTTTTTTTTTTTTTGGTATTATGGTGTTTTCTTCTCCCATCTGAATCTAATCACATTTCTTAACATTGCCATTTCTTCTGTTATTCTTTCTGGTATCTTTGTCTTTTCTTCTCCTACGCATTTTTGGTCACAGTAATAGATAATCAGATTATTCCTCCATAATCTGCTTCCAAAATCACTGGTTTCATAATTATTTTATAGATATTTTTCCCACATTTTCTGACGCCCATCTGAATCTAAACACATTTCTGAACATTGCTAAACATTACCATTTTTTTTTTGTTATACTTTTTGTATCTTTGTGTTTTCTTCTCCTACGCCTTTTTGGTCACTGTAATAGATAATCGGGTCGATCCTCCATAGTTTGCTTCGAAAACCACTGGTGTCATAATTATTTTATAGACATTTTTCGCACATTTTCTGTCGCCCATCTGAATCTAATCACATTCCTTAATATTGCTAAATATAGCTATTTCCTTTGTTATGCTGTCTTGTTTCTTTGTATTTTCTTCTCCTACGCCTTTTTGGTCATAGTAATTGATAATCAGATTGATCCTCCATCATTTGCTTCCAAAACCATTAGTGTCATAGTTGATTTATAAATATTTTTTTACATTTTCTAAAGTACATCTGAAACTATTCACATTTATTAACATTGCTAAACATTGCCGTTTCCTTTGTTTGTATTACTGTATTTTCTTCTCCTACGCCTGTTTGGTTACAGTAATATATAAATGCTTAGTTGAGTCGTATTTTATAAAAGCTTCTTCTTCATCAAT
The DNA here is from genome assembly GCA_963170755.1 of Amphimallon solstitiale. Lineage (NCBI taxonomy): Eukaryota > Metazoa > Arthropoda > Insecta > Coleoptera > Scarabaeidae > Amphimallon > Amphimallon solstitiale. Next base: position 90,527,172 of record OY720678.1, on the reverse strand, counting down.
GTTCCTTACTTCCAGCTCACATAGTATTGAAATGTTTTGTTTAATTCTTTAAAAGTTTTTGACTAACACAATCCTCGAGGTTGAAAGAAGCATTTTCAAAGCTTTATAAAAAAAAGATTTTTCTTTTACTTACGGAACATTCCATTTATTTTTACATACAATACACGACAAAAGCAAGAAAAAACTATACGGCAAAAATAAAGAAAGGAACATAAAAATCTTTGGAAAAAGTCGACACGTAAGGGAAAACGGAATGGCGCTTTAGAAAATAATTGCGGCCTTAGTTGGTCGACACGGGAGTGTTGGGTTTATGAAGCGTGGAACTGAAATTGGCCCCAGGTTGATGGTATTCAGAGTTAACTCGCATATAAAGAACATTTTATTTGATCGATCTGACTGTTCCAGGCATGGAACTATCCGGTTCATTATGTTCATATATTCCTCTCTCTTTCTATCGCTCTTTATCGCAGTTTCCGGTCGTCCTTTTCCTTTCTAATCTTGTTTCATGAAAGTGAGGTGTAAATCTAGAAATCCTCTCTCGCGAGATCCCCTGGAAACTTTCTGGTAACGCTGCTCTATATCATTACAAACTTGAACGGGACACCCGATATGTTAATGAACAGTTGAAAAGTTTCCGCAATTGATTACTACCGCCAGTACGTAGGTAGCAGCGTGTAATAGTGATGGGGTAGTGGTGTGACAACAACTGCTGCAATGAGAGAAACGAGGGAATGGTAACTGTACGCCAACCATCTTTACAACTCTCGACGAAACGCGACTATAAAGTATTCTACGGTATTCACTCATAATAGCCATTCGTCTGCACAAAGCGGTAAAATCCATAGTCTGGAAATGCAAATGGCTTTCGTACTCGGGCGAGAGAATGCGAGCTTCTCTCTTTCTATTGCTCGGGCCCTTTTCAAAGGAAACCGTAATATTATAATCCTGTTAAAGTACTAAAGTTGGACCATCATTTCAAAATAGAAACCGACCGCTGACTCGTATGAGCGCATGTTCGTAGCGAGTGGGTACATTCAATTGCATCCTTTCATGGACTACCTGTCGCTGATGTTAAACTTTGTAGAATCATACTGATAGTCATAGTCATCGATTTTCAACACGACAAGCTGCTGTTAAGCTCCGAGTGATAGGATTTGTTATTATTGCATGGCAAATACTGGGTGTATACGGGATGATTCATCACGGACGACGCAGTCTGTCTGTCAGGAAAATAGTGAAAGTTATGATGGTACAAAGTTTTAGTTTTATACAGCGTGGAAAAAAAGTAACGGATAAAGGCATTACCCTCGTTAATATTCATTTTTTGAAAAAAATCTCGCGGGGTATAGCGATTTTAACTAAGGGGAATATTTTCGTCGGATTTTCAGTTTCTTCATTTGTTTTTCATATTATGACGTCATCAATTTTTTAAATGACAATCTATCTCTTTTTAATTGATTTCGATAGTACCTTCAATTTTTTGAATATTACATTTGAAAACTCTTGAGAAAAAGAGTCTTAAAGTTCAAATATTAAAAATCCATTAAACGAATCCAGTCACATAAATTTGATGGAAAGATTGACGTTTTCATTATTAAATTATAAAAATTTTGAAAAAGCGAACCATAAATTTACAATCTACTCCATTCAAGATTAATAATTACGTAAAACTAAATTGTTTAAAGAGAAAAAAGACAATAACATCAAACACAAAAATAAGCACCAAAGTAACACTTTTTAAATTACATTTGCACTACGTATTCAAAATGACGGCCCAAGACGATTATAAAACTCATTTCTCACATTCTGAATAATTTGAGATCTTCTAAATTATTAGGTCGATTTTTATACACTTTTCTTATTAAGTACCCCTATAGAAAGAAGTCTAATGGCGTTAGATCTGGAGAACTAGCCGACCATTCCATCGGACCTCTTCTTCTTATCCATCCTCCTGGGAGAACACTATCATGTTGTAACAATATATTATTATTCGGTAGGTCAGGGCTGTTTGTATTAGCAAATAATGTAACTAATACAGAAGTCAACTCAAACTGTAGAAATTGCAACTATCTCTTTCCAGTCAAATTGTTGTCAAAAAATGGACCTAGAATTCTGTCATGAATAATTCCTACCAATACGTTGACTATCTGAAGATATTGTGTATGAATCTCCTGCATCCAATGGGGATTTCCCCTAGCCCAAATTATGTCTACTATCCGTTCTATTTAAATAAAATATTGCCTCATCCGAAAATGGAATACCCTGGGAAAACAATGGATTGCGAAGAAAAATGTTCATCATTTCTTCACAGAATTCTTATCTATGATCATAATCATCTTCGGCCAACTAATGACCCAATTCCAGCTTATAAAGGTGAAATTTTTGAATTTCCAAAAGTTTCAGAACTAAGCTAATGCAAGCCATCATTATGGTCGAAAGCAATGCTTCCACTAATTGAATTTGAATTGTTATCAATTTCTAGTAGCATATCATGTTATTCATCTTCACTTAAAGTCGCTGGACATCCAGTCTTTTGAATATACTTTACAATGCCATTTTCCTGAAATTTCTTATTAATCCTAATTGTTGATCCCCGATACTTTTCTCTAAAAAGTTGACGCTTGATGTGTTCTAGCTCTGTCGCCATAACCAATCATTTTTAACACTTATTTTATTGTGACACGGACAAATTATTTTATTCTGACAACCGTAACTGATGTTTTTGTTTTATGCACCGGTTTTATGCATTCATTTTGCCAATATGATGGTCTTTTATTATTTGTAATTTAAGACTCTTTTTCTCATTTTTTTCAAATATAGCATATTAAAAATTTTATACCGTTGGATAGGGAATGGAAAGTACTATCGAACTGAGTAAAAATAAAAAAGAAAAGGGTGTGCTTAAGACCACACGGCAGAACTGAAAACTATCAAGGCGAGGTTAGTAATACGAAATCCAACTTTTTTTTTCGTTCTATATTCATTTACATTTACATTTTCCATTTTCCATTTTCGTTCTATATTACATTTAAAAAATATGTATTTATTATTATTGTGTATACATTATTCTAGTACATTTCGCGCGGTCTGATCAAGTTTTCACTTCAAAAATTCATACGTACGCATGTATATATACAAATATGATAATTTTCATACGAGTACCCGCTCTGGTCTAATGGTAACGAGCCGGCCTTACATCCGGGCGGCTCGGGATCGCATCTGCACGCGGACGAGAAGTTTTCTGAAAATAAAAATACAATACTTCGCGTATTTATTCTAAATTTCAATTTAATTGAATTTAAATACCGCTAGTTAGTGTTATAATACAAAGCCGAGCGGGACTCGAGCCGACTTTACCCGAACGAGCGTTACATTCCGAGCGTGACGGCTCAGTCTCTTTCAGTGCCCAACAATCAATGCATCAACGCGTCCATAGAAGTTTTCACTTCAAAAAAGTTTTTCGAAATTCTTAAATATCTGGCAAATTATGCGTTCTGTACAGATTTATCTGAAATACAATAGTATTTAGAGCTCCAGTTCGAACGATTTTTATATATAAAGAAATTCAATATTCTGGTCGTATGTAACGCCTTTACTCTTATCGAGTAGCAGTTTTTTGCAAATATTCCTCAAATTATGCTTCTATAGAGATTTATTAATTAAATTGTAGGTTAGTTTTTTTTTATAATACAAAGCCGAGCGCGACTCGAGCCGACTTTACCCGAACGAGCGCTACATTCCGAGCGTGACGGCTCAGTCTCTTTCAGTGCCCAACAATCAATGCATCAACGCGCCCATAGAAGTTTTCACTTCAAAAAATATAGGTTGGTATTGAAATAAATATTACTATTCACTTATTTTAGTGTAAACGTTAATTTGGAAATTAATAGAATTAATGAACTCAAAGAGAATATTCAATTTTTTGTTTGTAGTTGTATACCTTACCAAAATAACGCCCATCTGAACCAAAATAATACGTTCTTAGTTAATATTTTATTCTCAAACATCCTACTTTCTAAATTGTCCGTGAATATTTCTGCTAATAGAGGTGACAGGATTTTCCATAATTAAACCGCATTTGTAAAAATAGTGTAAATCTAAACCATTTGTTTATTTTGTTTCACGTCGAAAATGAATTTGCATCAAGTAAAGTTAATATTTAATATGTTACCGTCTTCGGTCGGGCACTCCTAGGGTGTCACTGTAATAATAATGTTAAGAAAGTGATAGCTTACTCTTTCTTTTAAATCTCGCGTGGGATTTGAACCTAATTAATGCGCGATGAATGTTCATATTACTTGGACGCAATTGTGATTCAGCGTCCTCGAAGAAAGAGCCTACTTCTCACTCTCACATATTTTAAAGTCCAAATCAGCCACAAGAAAAACAAAAATTATCATCTACAAAGCCATGGTAAGACCCGTGTTGACACTAGGAAGCGAGACGTGAACAATCACTAATCACCCAGAGGAGCTACTAGCAAGATGAGAACGGCAAATCCTAAGGAACATATTTGGGCCGGTGATGGAGGATAGGGAGTGGAGAATCCTATACAACATTGAATTAAATCAGAAATACAAACAACTAGATATTGTCGAATTTATTAAATTACAAAGATGAGGTGAGGCACCTAGAAAGAATTGGTGAAGACCGAATCCTAAAGAAGGTATATAACTCTCAGATAGAGGGAGCCAGGGAAGAGGACGACCAAGACAGAGATGGGTGGACAACATTGAAAAGGACCCTAAACAATTACTGAAAGTGTGCAATTGAAAGGCAACAGCAAGGCAGCGAGATGTCTGGAGGCAAAAAATATCGGAAGCCCAGGTCCAAATAGAACTGTAGCGCCATGAAGAAGAAGAAGAAAGGAAAAGGAACTCTTGTTTACCATGTTGCTATTTGAACTGTCTTTATGTCTCCAATAAAAAACTTGTCACTGGTGAGCACTTTACTTTGTACACGGTATATATATTACTAACTGACTGTAGTGTACTTTCAGTATAAATATATTATATCACTCAAGTATACATACACGCTTTGTTCACAATGCCTTAAAAACTTAGATTACCTGATATAGTCAACTTGGGTACCAAATGCCATGAGAGATTCCCAGCGGCATCTGTTACCCAAGCCCGATTAGTAGTTGTACTAGGCAGGGTAACAACGCCTTGTGAAGTCGCGCTTGGGTAACAGATGCCGCCGGGAATCTCTCATGGTATTTGGTACGTAAGTTGACTCTATCAGGTAATCTAAGTTTTTAAGGCATTGTAAAGAACACGTTCGTGCACTTATGAGACCAATGTAAGGTCGAAATAGCTGTCTGCACGTTGTTGTTCGCAATACCAGCTTAGGGTAGATGTGCATTTATACATTTATTCACATACGAAAAATTTTTCATGTATGTATACTTGAGTGACTTAATAATGTGAGAGCGCTTACTCTCCAAGAATTACTTTGTTACATTGTATTTTAAATACGTGGTGCCCCGTATCGTTATATTCAAATTTTGGGAGTGCAAACTAGACTTTATTTCAAGTAAAGAAAACGCAAACTTGTATATCCATTATTATTTATTTCAAAGTTACAGGTCTATGAATGTGATTGTCAAATCATGAAAAAGTGTGTAATCATAAAGTCAATAAAAACTGATTTTACTTAAAAAAAAAGTTATACGATTCAATAACAGACCTGTGATTGCTAACGTCGCATAATAAAAAGTTATCCTAAAATAAATAAACACCTGGGACACGTGTTTATTTATTTTATATTATATATATTATAAATAAACACGTGTCCCAGAACATAAAATGATTTTTTGTAGATCTACATAAAAAAACACTGGAGGTTGATTTAAATAACAAGGTTCTTACTTATTTAGTTTCAGTTCCTACAACAGCTTATTAGTGAGTGGACATGTTTTCATTAAAGATTTAGTCTACGCGCAAGTCAGTTATAAATTGAACTTTTTCTAAATAAAATCAGTTTGTATTGACTTTAGGATTACATTTTCTTTCATGATCTGACAATCACATTCATAGACCTTTAACATTGAATCCAATAAAAATGGACATACAAGTTTTGCGTTTTCTTGACTTGAAATAAAGTCTACTTTACACTTCCAAAATTTGAACATAACGATACGGGACACCTTGTATATTATATACTAAACAGTATTTGACGAGCGATTCAAGGGAACTAATAGAAAAGTCGTCTAGAAAAGTCCATCCAATGAGGCAATTTCATTACGGTCTTCATTTTATCTCGCAGAGTGCAGACAACTCAATTTTATAATATAAATGCATTATTTTACGAGAGAAACGTCAAATTGCTCCCGCAATACATCTTCCGTCAAACACCGCCTGGTCTCCTTGTTTTCCGTATTTTACAAAACCGAAACACTAACTAAAGTATAAGGCGTGTGCGTGCAACATGCAACGATATCAACTTCTTAGCTGTATATATGTGCTTGTGTGTGTGCGCGCGTTTGTCTTTATCTAAAAAAATAAAATTTCGCACTAAATATAGTAACTTCCATGCGCGCAAACAGATTTGATCTTGGTGTGTTTGTTTGAACAAACGTTGCCATTACTAGGAGAGCATGACGTCAGACTTAACGATTGGAGCAAAATAGTCGTTCAAATGCTACGCAATGCTCGTGTTCGTACTTCTTAGTTTCTGTCGGTAGCTTTCTAAATTTGGAAAAGGAAAAACCAGCCGGCACGTAAATAATAATTTATACATTTTTGTCGTGTTAATTTTGCCCGTTTCTTCTATCGATCTGTCACAGAAATAAGTGCAAAGTGTGGCGAATCTGGTCTAAATGTAACACTCGTGTTGATACTTTAATTTTATGAGTTTTAGATGTTTTAAATTAAGCATTCATTTATTTATGTGATTAAAGCTTTTACTTCACTTAAATCGAAACCTGATTTTAAAGAATGTAAGATTCCGACTTTTTCTGTATGGTAAATTGGGGAGAAATGTCCCACTTTTTTAAACGATAAGTACATTGTACATTTAAACGATCCTTAAAGTAAAAATAGTATATTAAAGAACGAGTGTCATAAGACACGTCTTATTGCACGAGCCTAAGCCTATTATAGGATACGACGCGCACAACGAGCTAAATAAATGCTCACGCAAATGATCTTCTTCTTCTTCTTTCTCTTTTCTTAAGACTTAGTCTTGTTTCTTCTACTCTACTTAATCTCGTTCAGCCTTGGAAAGCAGATGTCCAATTCTCGCACTATCTATCGGGAGGTCGACCGAAGGGTCTCCTTCAACTCTGCTTTTTATCCTTTGCCCATTCTACCCACCGATCTTCTGTCATTCTGTTGACCTGGCCTCTTCAGTATCGTCGTCTGGATCGTGTAAACCGCACCACATCTTGAATTTTGAGATCTGCTCTTATATCTTTGCTTCTTATCTGGTCTCTCAAGCTTGTTCCCTTAATATTCCTCAATTCTTCATCTCTGCTGTCCTCATGATGCTCTTCGCTTTTGTTGTAATCGCTCGAGTTTCCACTGCATATGTGAGTACAGGTCTCACGGCTGTTTTATATATGCGGACTATATGTTCCTCCATATGAGATCCCTCAGATAGCCAGAGATTCTTGAGGCTTCGCTCACTTGGGTTTTGACTTCCTGTTGTAAGTTTTTTTAGCTCTGCATATTAAAGGCCTTCGCTCTTGTTTGAAACCTATATAGTAATCGCTGTAGATCGTCTTTGTTATCCGCCATCAAAATTATGTCGTCAGCGTAGCATAGCATCTTTATCGATTCTTGTCTCGCTCTGTATCCTCCATCAACTTCTTTTAAACTTTTAATTATTTTATCCATAGTGATGTTGAACAAGATTGGGCTCAAACTATCACCCTGACGGATTCCAGTTAGTACTGGTACTTGTTCTGTAAATTCCTGTGACGTTTTGATCTTATTGTGTTAGTTTTATTGAGCTCTTTTAATACGTTAATGTAAGATACGGGTATCCCGTTTTCCTGGAGTATATCTATGATGTCCGCTATTTGTACTCTGTCAAACGCTTCCCTGAGATCTATTAGGCAGGGGAACAACGGTCTTTCATGTACGAGAGATTTTTCAATCACTTGTCTGAGAATGAAGATTGCGTCCACTGTCGATATATTCTGTCTGAAGCCTTGTTGTTCTTCGCTTATTTCTATTCTGTTCGTTATTTTTGTTGTTATAATTTTTGTGAACAGCTTGCTTATACTGGCTAGTAAAGATATAATTTTATAATTTTCCGGGTCGTTCTTGTTTCCCTTTTTACTGTCTTATACACCTCATTTTTATAGAGTGGTATTGGGATGCTGTTTTTCCAATCAGTGGGCACGCTTACTTTCTTAGTATTGTGATGACGAAAATTTTCGACCTCGAGATTTTTGCAGATGTCCACGTTTTGAAGTCCCCTGATACCGAAAAAGTGGTTTTTAAAAAATGTCTCTCTCTCCCCCCCTCTCCCCCTCTCTCTCTCTCTCTCTCTCTGTGTGTGTGTGTGTAGCCACGATAGCGGCCAAATCGCTGTAGATATCAATTCAAATTTTGTATTTACGTGTATAATCTCCCTCTTGAGATCTGATTAGTTTTTCAATACAATCGGTAGATCGGAAATAGTAGTTTACTTCAGTGAAAATATTGAATTTTGCCAATATTTCGTCAATTACTAAGTTTAAACAAATTTATAAGGAATTAAAATATATTCAAAATTAAATTTGGGAAGAATTTTATTAAAAAAGTTTTTCGAAATTCCTACCGGAAATAGGTCTTTTACTCTTATCGAAAATCAGTTTTTTGCGAATATTTCGCAAGTTATGCTTTTTATACAGGTACGTTACGAGTATAAAAGTATTTAGATCTTAATTTTTAATACATTTTGTATAAAAGAAATTTCAAAATTCGGACCGGAAGTAACGCTTTTATTCTTATCGAATAACGATTTTTTGCAAATACGTCGTGAATTATGCTTTTTATATATTAATATATATATTTGTCAAAAGTACAAAAGTATTTATAGCTGGATTTGCAATGCTTTTTGTAAATTTCAAAATTCGGACCAGAAGTATTACTTTTACTCTTAGCGAATAGCACTTTTTTTCGAATATCTTGCAAAGTATGCATTCTATAGAAATTTATTAAGAGAACAGAAGTACTTAGAACAGGATTTTGAATAATTTTTGTACAAAAAAAAATTCTGAAAATGTTATAATTTAAAACGCTGATACGTATAACAAAGAAGTGTCATGGCCACACCTCATTTTACTTTCTTATACGTAGTATAAGGAAGTATTGTGATGATGAAAATTTTCGACCTCGACATTTTTGCAGATGTCCACGTTTTGAAGTCCCCTGATACCGAAAAAGTGGTTTTTAAAAAATGTCTGTGTGTGTGTCTGTGTGTCTGTGTGTCTGTGTGTGACCACGATAGCGGTCAAACCGCTGTTGATATCAATTCCAAATTTTGTATTTACGTGTATAATCTCCCTCTTGGGATCTGATTAGTTTTTCAGTAAAATCGGTAGACCGGAAGTAGCAGTTTACTTCAGTGAAAAATACGAATTTTGCCAATATTTCGTCAATTACTAAGTTTCAACAAATTCATAAAGAATTGAAATGTACTCAAAATTAAATTTGGGATAAATTATCTTAAAAAGTTTTTCGAAATTCCAACCGGAAATAGGTCTTTTACTCTTATCGAAAATCAGTTTTTTGCGAATATCTCGCAAGTCATGCTTTCTAGGCAGGTACATTACGAGTATAAAAGTATTTAAATTATAATTTTAAATATCTTTTGTATAAAAAAAAATTCAAAATTCGGACCGGAAGTACCACTTTTACTCTTACCGAATAGCGATTTTTACAGGTATGTCGTAAATTATGCATTCTATATATATTTATTAAGAGTACAAAAGTATTTAGAGTTGAATTTGCAATATTTTTTGTATACATGAAATTTCAAAATTCGGACCGGAAGTGGCACTTTTACTCTTAGCGAGTAGCACTTTTTTTCGAATATCTTGCATAGTATGCATTCTATAGCGATTTATTAAGAGAATGAAAGTACTTAGAATAGGATTTTGAATAAGTTTTGTATAAAAAAATTCTGAAAATTGTATAGTTTGAAACGCCCATACGTATAAGAAAGTTGTGTGGTGGCCACACCTCATTTTTTGTATGAGGAGATAAATTTTTGTAATAATTTTGTGAATGCTGTTTCCAATTCAATTCCTCCGTATTTAAAAATTTCGTTAACGATTTGTTCTGGGCCAGAGGTCTCTTTATTTTTCAATCCTATCAGTGCTTCATGTACTTCGTCCTCTGTTATGTAATCTTTTTCCAAAAGTTATTCTGTGTAGATGTTGTCTTTTTATCTTTATTGTCACCTGTCATTATCCAGCGAAAGATATTCATTTAATTAGTAATAACTCGGACACTTAATTCTGAAACGACCTGTATTTGTGCGCCCCATAAAACAGACACGCCCGTGGTAGCCAACTAAAACCGCAATCATTTCAAAAGAACTCCCTCCACCTCTCGCTTTTTTTTATCAAAGACTTTCACACCCCCGGTACCACCACCGAAATTGTAATCTCTCCATCTCTTACTCCGCCATTATCTCTTTTCCATAGAAAAATAACGCGATACTCGTGTTGTTTTTTCCTTCGTTTTTTTCGACCCCGTTTTTTTTCTTTTTTCATTTTTTTTTTATTCTGGTGAAACATCAGCCTTTCTGTATGGCGGGAAACGTGTTAATCTGAGGGCCGCAAATATTTATCTTTTGAATCCACCAAGTCACGTGATTACATCCGTTTTAGTGCAGGGGCCACGGCATCGGGGCGATTTATGTGTCGAATTTGTCCCCGTCAAATAGAGAATATTCGGTCTCCACGGTCTTCGGTGGTTGGCGGTGGCACAGCACATAAAGCTCGTGCTCGGCCGAGCTTGACAAATTAAACTTTTGCACGAGTCCGTGCGGAAAAAATTAACACCTCACGTTTTGACAATCAACGTTGGATGTCTATTACGGTTACATTTGTGCGATGATTATTTTGAATTTTTCAATATAAAATATGTGTGTACGTGACGGTAACAATAACTTACCAGATATTTCCCCAGAAAATCTCCCCAGAAAAAATCTTCCTACTGTTTGAGAATTTATAATAATATGATATATTATCCAACAGAGTTATACACCATTTACATAATACTTACATATCTCCTCTACAAACCACAAAATAATGTTAAAACAGTCATGTTTGATCTGTGTTGATCTGCACGGTTCCTATAAGAAATATTTTTGTTTCATTGCACCGAAGGACCATTATGCTTTTATCGGATAAAAACACTTTCACTAAGTTCTCCAGCGGCTGGACAATCACTGGCACTGGCACATCCTGCCAAAGCTCCTGTGACCCCACATCGCAGTTAACGTTATATTTTGCAAAAACATTTATTACGTTTTGTACGATGAATTCTAAACCAAGTACGTCACACAGTGTAGGTGTGTTAGATCCTGCCTTTGAGAAAACCATTATGGGTTGCTATGAAGAATGTGATGCTGGAGGTCCCTCTGACTTTTTAAATTGAAAGAGAAAATAGTTCGATTTCTGAACAGTCAGAAGATAAAGAGGATGATAATTCGAATGAACAGAGGGAAATGCCTGAAACACAGGAACGCTAGAGGTCGGATGACTCAGTAGACAAGGAGGACATATGCAACACAAAGAGTAAGAAATATTTCTATAAAAGAAATCATTATAACTGGTCAGCCTGGTGGGCCAACCAGAAATGTTCGCTTTCCACAGCACAATATTTGCTCCCATTTAACAGGATCATGTGGAAATTCTGGGATTTTGGGGAATGGAGCAGACCCTGAAAGCATCTGGGGATGGTAGACATTTTAGTCCAAAAAAAATCTCAAATTATTTATTGATTCATATTTAAAATTCACAGAAAATGCTGAAACTTAATTTTACAGAGTAACAATCGACAGTTATTTAATACCAAATAAGACAATTCATTAACGCAAATGTACTATCGAATATATTTTTAAATAACTGTGCTCTTCCACAATTTTATGAAAGATCGAATATATCAGAATCTTTTTGAATGATGAAAGTAAATATTTGTAGTGTGCTGAGAGGAAACGCGATCATGCATAAAAGAAATTTCTTTACCTGCACGTTTCTTTCGGACATTGCTTTTCTTTCACAATTCCGAAGACTTGCAGAATATTTCCAGTTAGTTTACATAATTAGTAGAATTTTAATGATCAACAAACAAAAGCAAAAGATTCACGTCCATAAAAACATGACTGGTACTGTCAAGATGTTTCGTTGCAAGCAAAACAAAATTAGCAATTTGTTTTCCCTTGTTTTGCATATGTAAACAATTCATGCTTGCTTCCCGTTCAGAACTTAAAAGACGAGCGACCACGAACTACGCTGAAATTTATATAATCTCGTTCAACTATTTAGCGGTTAGCGATGAGTCTTAAAAGTTAAGGGAAACGTTTAAAGTGTACTACTACTCTATTGCCGTGCCGTGTCTATAAATTTCGCGATTTTAAACTGCTCGCCGCTTAACTTTAAACATGTGAGGATGAGGAATATTAAATGGGGCATGTGGCCGGATGGTGGGAGAGACAGAAAATAACATTTTAAGGAGGAAATATTCAGAAAATTGAAATCACAGTCTATTTTCTAATTCAAATAATATTTGTAGACTTAAGTAAGGCATTCGATCTAATTGATCGCAGCCTGTAGCTGCAGAAATTATTTAGGTATGGTATTAGGGGTACACCCTTGAAATGATTTCATAGTTATTTGGAGGACTGCAGTCAGTACGTGCATATTGGGAACGCTTTTTCGAGTAAGTGCACACCCAGTAGAAATGTGCCATAGGGAGCGTTCTTAGGCCCCTTTTGTACATCATATACGTGACTGATATTCTATCAGATAAAATTATGTACGCTGATAGCATTGCACTTTTAGTTCCCATTGACTAAACACTTGAGGCGACATGCGTCTAATAGTTTCGGTGTTTTCTATGACTATTTCCTAGGAAACAATTTAATGATAAATAATGAGAAGACTGTATTTATGGAATTTAAGGCAGTATCATGCGATCGAGATCGATCTCATCTACTTAAGGGGCCTCAGCCGACTATCGCTCAGGCAGACAATGCTTAGTTTTTGGGTATAACTGTGGATTCAACATGCAATTGGAAAGAGCGTATAAAAATTGTATGCAATAAAACTTAGTTCCATATGTTTTGCTCTGACTTGGCTGAGAGATGAAGTGAATTCTGCAATATAAAGGATGTTCTATTTTGCTTGATGAAATATGTCATAATAGCATGGGGATTATCAACGGATATGGTTCGTCTGTTCGAAATTCAAAAGAGAACACTGCATGTTATGTCGTAAATATCTGCAAGAACGACTTGTAGAAATTTCTTCAGGGAGCATAACATTATGACTCTACCGTGCGTCTATATTTTGCGGCTTTTGTTATATGCTGCCAAGATAACAGAAGGGATAACAGAATTAGACGATAGAAGGCAACTACGTTATCAAAGAGCGCTTCGGCATCAATTTATTTCGAGAATATCATGATGAAGAAATGGAAAACTCAACCAATGAAATCAATTTTCAAGAATACTCCAGTGCAAGTGAGAAATATGGATGCTAAAACGAACCACAATGTATGTACTACTACAATTACTGAATGTCAGGTTTGCAAGAGTAACCTCTTCATTACATTCAGACACTATGTTACTACAAGAAATATTCAAAATCTATAAAAGAAATGTGTCTAAAATGGTTTCCCAAAAGTCTATTTCGACTTTAGTTGAAGACAATGATGATTTTACGAAGCTGTAAGCAAAAAATATATAAATTTAACAAACATTCTGAGCATAATCCGAGGTTGATATCTCATCTTTGGGTTAGGCACCAAAGACATTCCAGATACTTCAGCAACATACTTTTTGTACCTCCCCTGTACTAGCTCCCACTTCAATTCGAGCAGTAGAATGTCGTCCATAAAACCAATGGAAATTTTAAGTACATTTTTAGGCTGCAATATATTTTTGACGAAATGCTTTTGATTGGATTTTTTTAATGACTGACAAATAAAAATTACATTCAGACTAGTATCTAACTAACAATAAAATAATAACGCTTATATCATACAAGTGCCTCCTCAGTGGATAGTGCCTAGTCACCAGCTCGGTAAACGTTTCTTTTTCTTTTTTGTAACGTCTATGTATCATACTACATATATAGACTCATAAGTATACCACTTTCAAAAATTAATTTTGAGAAAGATCTAAACCTAATTAAACAAATTGCAATTAACAATAACTATAAGCCAGAAATAATAGATAAAATTCTCCATAATAAAGTATTTAAGAAAGCTATTTAACAAGTCTACCCGATAATAAAAGGTACGAATAATATATATAAAGCCATGACATATTGCCGTGATCCCTATATTGGTCAGGCATTGTAAGATAAATAAATAATTATGTAATAGAATAAGTAAATAATTTTTAGTAGTAAGTGTAATTATAGAAAAATGTATCATGAGTTGCATAACCGCAACGGCGTAACATTATAATGTAAGGTATATGATAATTAAAATTGAAATAAAATAACAGAGAGAGAGTTATGATGAAAGATGGTGTAGTCAAAAGAGTTAGTCATTTGAATGCCGTAAAGTTATATGAAAAGGGTGAAATTAGACATTCACGACATGAAAACATCTTTCATCATGAGTAGACGTAAATTCATAAAAGATTGTTATTTGTTTGTCATTCTATGGTCACACTTAACAATATGATAAATACTTGAGACTTATATCTAAGCATAATTTTAAAAGGAATATGTAGAAAAGTATATTTTTTTATTCGACACAATATAATAAAGCAAAAACTTCAGTAATAGCAGGTTAAATAAAAGAAGTATTCCAGTCGTATGCAATGTTTTTCCTATTATTTTCAAAGGAAACGTCTGCAAAAGAAAAATACGAATAGTGTTAAATAGTGGTAAAAGAATGTATTTAAATAATGATGAAAGAAGCAATGAATTCACCTATAAACACAATAAAGGATGGCGTTAATGAAAAAGAATGTACCTACCAAGATGAGAAAATCGCAAATATGCATAGATATTAACAATAATAAACAATTTGAGTGCGTGTATATTTTGTGTAATTTCTGGATGTCAAAACAATATGAGTACAGGTCAGCTTAGGGAAAACATCAAGAAAATAAATCTGAGCAGATCAATGCCAACTTAAACGTTAGTGCGAAAATTGTGGCGCTGCGAACGAAGAATGTTTTTTTTCTGATGACCGAAAATTAATAAAAAGCCGGGAACGAGGCAAGTACAAGGGAAGTCGTCGATCCATGGGTGAAGTAGCTTAACTTTTAAAAAAGAAGCGGTCAATCTTCGATCTTCGAATTTTGTTTGATGATTGCAGGCGTATAATACACTGCATAGAAATCATCCTTAGTAAATGTATTAAGTTATTTTTATTTTCAATAAGTACTTTTCATTTCATAATTAATTTTTGTCATTTAGTTTAATTTCATTTTTTTGCATTATCAATATGATAGACCAATATCAGGAGGAATTTGATGAAATGTATGAACATCATAAGTAAGTTTTACTTAAAATAAATTATGCTAAAGATGCTATGTGAAAATATTCATCTTTAGCAAAGCGTTTAAAAATTTATTTAATATTTTGGATGAGATTATTATCTTCTTTGTTATAAGTAAACTAATGTAATAAATAATGGGAGAAAGGCATCAATGACACAACGTGTGAATGTTTGTTAGCGATGTTATCTATGCATTGTTAACAAGTTTTTAGATACAAAATTTTATAGGGATTTCAAATATATTAATATACGTAAAGATAGGAGCATTTTTGATAGACAATAGCCAATTTGTGGTATGTACAACGTGTAAATATTTGCATATGATGATTGGTGACAGTCTTATCAAGGTGTTTTCTGTTCTGCGGAATTTTGTATTTTCAAAGACACTTCGTGTGAATGAATGTCTTTAGGAAGCGAAATCTAGCATAGTATAAGAAAATTATTAATATTATAAGTTAAAGGGGTAGTGATTGTCCTAAGTTTTACAGAGGTCAAACAGGAAGAACTTTTGAGAAAAGGATATCAGAACATTTCAGATCTTTCAAAACGAAGAAAACCGACTCCTCATACGCAAACCACCTTCTAGAAGAAAACCATAGTTTTTGTCATGACTTTGATATCCTACATATAGAAAACAAAGGCGTTAAATTAAACCTATTAGAATCCTCTGAAATTAATAAAAATAGACCCTCTAATAATTTAATTAACGATTACTTAGAAACAAATAACTCCCCCTTATTAAATGTATTTTCATAATGTACACTCTTCAACAGATCACCCCCTCTTCATAATTTTTGCCATATTGTTAGATATATAAGTGTATGTGTAATATTTTATTCATTTCTGAAGAAGCCACTGTGTTGGCGAAACAATTGTCAATATTAAACTTTATTTTGAATAGTAAATAGTGAAAATCCAACTTTTGTTGTTATTTAGTAATTAATATGATGTAAAGACAGAATCAATCCAATATTCAAACTGTTGCGGTATTGCTGACGTCGCATTTGTATTATTCTTCTTGTGAAGAACGGACAAAAACCACATGGACACATATTAATTCTTTAAGGATTTTTTTAGCGGATGGTCTAAATCTGCAAAACGTCTTTCCTGCAAACAAAGACTACTAATATTGGCAATATAAATAAAGAATTTCATGTTCTTAGTAATGTGATTAGCGAAACTGAGAATATTGTATCTAATAATTCAACAGAAGTGCGAGTATATGTTGAAAATAAAGACGAAGAACAAGAACTCGACCAACATAAGCATGATAAAAAAACTGTTCTATCATATTTAGATTTCCAAACTAAAGACAACGGATTGGCAACAAATAGGGAAATACTATTGATGTGCCCTACATTCCTGATTCGGGTCAGATGGATATTGAAGAAAATGAAGAAGCAAAACCAGATAGCACTTGATCACTTAAGAAAAGAACTGACAAGAAAATGAATAGAAATAATGGTATGCAATATACTACAGTAAAAGAGGGTATATGAAAAGAACGGAAACAGAGAGATTTGGAAGCATGAAAAATGAATTGCCGGGACTCATTTCAGAAGAAGAACGAAAAAATGTATTTGAGGTAAAAGTAATGACGGAAGAACATTTTCTCGATTTTCCAGATTTGTTCAAGAAATATTTACAAACGAAAAAAATTGGTTGTGCTCAAGAACAATTCAACTTTCGGAAGATAAAATGGCTACGGTTTGATAAAGATTTTGGTTTGTTTCAATACAAAACTGCTGTTGACAATTTAACGGGGATTTTAAGCGAATGAGTTACCAAAGAAAAAAACAAGTAGAAATTCTAGTAAATTATGAACGCCACGTCCTTACGAGCAACCAGTGCCCATCTCAGTCAAGAAAACGAAAAATTTGGTATTTCTTTTTGATAAAATTGATCATGACGCTAGAGAGTTTTATGCGACCCTGCCTACACAGAATATGGCTGATGATGACCCAGATTTAGACAGGCTAGGAGATGAAGGCGAATAAAGAAGAAAAAGTGATTTTGTTACCAAAGAAATAAATTGCTTAATTAAAGTTTTTTTTTTTTGTCACTTATGTTTTAACATTATTTTCAAACATTTCTCAAGTTCAACATTTTATTTTCTGTTTAAAATAGAGATTCAAATATGTTGTTGATGCTTATTTTGAAATTATTATTGGCCACATTTTTTGAGTATTTAATAAAGTGTGCAAAAAGGGTATTAGTGTACTTGACTCCCTATTTTTTTTTATTGTTATGATGTTAATGATACATTCATAGAATTTATAGGCATATAAAGGGCAGTTTGTTTCGTGCCGACCGGGCATACACAAATTACTATTTAGATTCGCGCTGTTAAATTAGATAAACGGCATATTTTGAAATATTTCTGAAATATCTTGTCATTTTTTGTGTACTAATGAGATAAGTAAAAATATAAACAATAATCTCAGAAGATTTACTTCTTTTTCACAGTAATGCTGTACTAATTTGTTTTTGAGAACAATACTAGAATGTAATAGGGCCTTTAAAAGCGATAATATTCTCAAAATTATGATGACAGACACAAAAACCTGTCTACTGAAAAACGATCCATTTTGACATATTCCCTTATTGCCTGTGACTACAGAACTGTACTGCACATAAATTGTTACGTTTTAAATTTTAATCCAAACACCTATTTTGACCGCGCGCGAATGGACGGCTTAATCCGAAGAACACATATATCACAATTATTCTTTTTGCTCCATTATATTATTTACCAGACCACACCAATAGATCATATCGTATAAATGATACATTCATAGAATTTATAGGCCTATAAAGGGCAGTTTGTTTCGTGCCGACCGGGCATACACAAATTACTATTTAGATTCGCGCTGTTAAATTAGATAAACGGCATATTTTGAAAAATTCGTCATGCAAAATGCATGAGATAAACAAGTTATAATTGCGATTTTGGTTTACATTTGGAGTTGGGGACTCGTTTCGAATTATGACGGCTATTACCGAGCAGTCTCTACGGAACACTGGGCTAAGTTCCCGTACATAACGCTGTTCACCTCGTGTTTAGATTGTGTTTGATATTTTACGGTGGCCGCTCCGCTGTTTCATATTCATCCTCTTCGTATGCTTAAAGCTGAACAATGACATTATGGTACTTCAATTGCTGAAGCACTTTTTTAAAATTATCACTAACACTATTGTCAAATAGGTCATGTATACAGTATGCCCATGAATTATCTCTTTAGTTCAACATATTGCTCTCACTCTTACGTCAATAGAAAATAATAAATTTAGATTGTTATACCAAGTGATTCATTTAACCTGAAATTTTCTAAGATTTCGAAAAATAGGTATCGTACTGAAAAATTTGCCGAATCGAAACTTTAATATCTTTGAGGGGGGGGGGGGCATCCGTTAGTACTAAATTACGTCGACCCCCATACCCGCCGTGAGCGAGGCGGGCAACAAATTTGAAATCTTAAATAGGAATCTCTATTTTTTATTGCAGATTCGGATGATACGTCGAAAGTAAGTACAATTTGTTTGAATTCAATTCGCGACAGATAACGCTGTAGTCGCAACAAATTTAACAGTAATCACAAAAATTTTAAAACACCTTGGTTACCTCTGACAAAGACAAACGTCAAATAATAGTCTTTTTAAATTCGGAATTTTGTAAGTATTATTGTACATTAGTTGTAGAAAATAGTAATAAATATTAACAAGGAACAATTTATTTTATTACTCATATTACAAAATTCCAAGTTAAATAAATCACGTGGTATATTTATGAGCTTAATCAGTACTTAATAATTTAGGTGCTTTTCCATGCAATATACAGGGTTGCGATTATGTATGGATACAGCTAAATATTTTGAAAACGCTTTATTGGAAGCCGCTGAAATTTGGCACACTGTTAGAAGGATTTAGACTACATTATTTGAGATGTTTTCCAGTTTTACATCGTCATTCGTTTTGTAGATACAAGGCTAACTTGATGTTTTTTAAATAGCACAGGGGGTCAAATGTAACATTTTTGAAAAGGGTGCTCTTTTCTCTATTAAGCGATGTAACCCATGCTTGCCTTAATTTGCATAAAAACCTTTTTTTTTTGTTTTTACGAATTCGAATTTGAAGAAAGGTAAAAGTAAGTTAGCTTTGAAAATGTTACCATTAGCCTTCTCTAATTTGCATTATATTCAAAAAATATGCTTATGTCATATAATCAGTTTTAAAATGGTGAATTTAAGTGAAAGAGAGCGCATAGAAATCCTGATGATGGTTGGATATGGCGATAGAAGACGAATTTGTGCTGAGGTCGTAACTCTTTTTAATGAAATACATCTCAATCGACAGTCGATCTCTAGAAGAACGGTTTCAAAAACTTTAAGAAGATCTGGAAGCACAAAAAATCGTGTAAAAGCCGGACGACCAAAAGCTGTTACAAACGAAGAATATTCCTTGAATGTTATATTAGATGTGGAAGAAAATCAAAAAACTTCTTTACACCAGTTGGCTCTAAATCATAATATGAGTGGAAGATCTACACACAATATAATGAAACGCGAAAAATATCATCCCTATAAAATCCATGTGTTACAAGAACTGTTAAGATGATTTTGACCGCGGAATCGAATTTTGAGAAACAATGATGAACAAAATAAATCAAGATGGTAACTTTACAAATCACATTTTCTTTTCTGATGAATCAACTTTTTGTTTAAGTGGGAATGTTAGCCGCCATAATTGTAGGTATTGGTCGGACAGAAATCCGCACTGTATGAAGCAAGTTCATACGCAGTATCCTCAAAAAATTAATGTTTGGTGTGGAATTATTGGTCGGAATATTATTGGTCCTTTTTTAATTAATGGTAATTTAACTTCTCAAAGATACTTACAACTTTTACAACAAAACATTGTTCCCCGGCTCATTGAAATCTATCCAAATTACAATAACCGAAATATACCAGCAGGCACCATATGCTTTCAACAAGACGGAGCATCGTCCCATTTTGGTCGTGTAGTACGTCAGTATTTAAACCAAACGTTTCCTGATACATGGATAGGACGGAGGGGAACAATTGAATGGCCGGCTAGGTGACCTAATTTTTTCTTGTGGGGCATTTAGAAAATCGAGTTTATTTAAAGAGACCATTAAATATCACAGATCTGCAAGAGCGAATAGAAAATGTGATTGCCATAATTTCTCCTCATACTTTGAATGACACCTTGCAGAATTTTGTCCATCGAATTCGTTACTGTCAAAAAGTTAAAGAACAGCATTTTAAGCATATTTTATAATATAATATATTTATACAATTTAAACATTTTTTTATTCTTCTTAAAATGTAAGAGTTTAATTTTAATAAAATGCGTTATTTTTATTATTTTTGGTCGAAGTGAGGTTAACAGTTGACGACAGATTAAAAAAATTATTTGAAAAGCTAACTTACTTTTACTTTTCATCAAATTCGAATTGGTAAAAACAAAAAAAACGGTTCTTATGAGAGTTAAGGCAGGCATGTCTTATATCGCTGAATAGAGACAAGAACACTCTTTTTAAAAGTGTTACATTTGACCCCCCCCCCCCCCCGTGCTATTTAAAGAACATCAAGTTAGCCTTATACCTCGGAAACAAACGGCAATGTAAAACAGGAGAACATCTCAAATAATGTAGTCTAAATCCTTCTAACAGTGTGCCAAATTTCAGCTAGTTGTTTCAATAAACCATTTTCAAAATATTTAGCTGTATCCATGCATAATCGCATCCTTGTACCTATATAAAGGTATTATGTTTAGGAAGTGCCTCCATAGCCGGCGCCGGTCTCCGTTTTGTATGCATATTGATGCCGGCTACGGCATCAAGAATTGCGGACGGCAGCCGGCTTCACGTATCGTTACTAGTGGTGTTGCAAATGTAACTATCCGTTACTAAAGTACTCGTTACTCGATAAAATCCGAAGTAACGAATACTGGTTTCAAATAATCGTTACTTTTGCAAATAGTTACTTTCATAATATATAACTTTTAGAAAATGCATTCTTGTTCCCCTATCGTAAATAAAATGGCTCCTTAAAAATACTTAAGGCTTTGGCATTTTACTTTTAATTTTGAGTTGGAATGGTTTGTATGATACTTTTAAGGAATTTTACAGTGCTTTTCATTTGCTTTTCCTCTTTTGTCAATTGTGTTTCACTATTTTTCAAATGAATTTCCCCCATTCTGTTAGTAGTTGCTATGCATGTCAAATAATTTCCTCATATGTCAAATATATATCACTTTTTGTCAATTCAGTTTCACACATTCAGTTGTAAACAACATGAATGGTGAAAGACGAAGAAAAGCTGTAATAAGTGATGAGGTGCGTTCTCTTATTATTAGAGGTATGAATAGCGGGCATTCGTCAACCTTTATAGGGCAACAGTTTAGTGTACGACCCAATACGGTACGAAAAATGTATGCCAATTATCGAGAAACAAATCAAATTAAAAAGAAAAGTGGCGGTCATCGGCCAAAAAAATTAACTATAGAGCAAAAGGAAGCTCTTTGCAATTGGATTGATGAAGATTGTTCCCTAACACTTCAAAAGTTAAGAACTAAATTATTAGAAGAAAATCCTCAATTGCAAGTTTGCATATCCACCATAAGTAGGGCTTTCAGGGAATTTCACTATTCCATGAAACGAATTTCATTTGTACCAGAAAGACGCAACACACCGGAAACTATTCAAGCAAGATTTGATTATGCTGTTCAGTACAACAAAATAATGGTTGAACGAGAAAAAATATTTTTTATCGATGAATGTGGAGTTCAAGTATATTCGCGAATGGCATATGGTAGATCAGAGAAAAATATCAGAGCAACGAAAGTCAAAGCCCAGATAAGAGGAAGAAATTATTCTATTGCTGCAGCAATGAATAGTTCTTCACTGTACTTATTTCAAATACAGGACAGACCCTATAATGCAGAACATTTTGGAGAATTTTTAACTAATTTAATAAATCATTTACAAGAAGATGATATCCAAGGCGCTCATTTCGTCATGGATAATGTTAGATTTCATCGAACCGAAGAAATCTTGCAACTAATAAGAGCCCACGGACATTTTCCAATATTTCTTCCCCCATACAGTCCATTCATAAATCCCATCGAAGAATTATTTATTCAGTGGAAATGTTTAGTTAAAAGAAGAGAACCGAACAACGAAGATGAACTATACAACGCGGTACATAAAGCATCAGAAGCAATAAATGAACAAAATTGCAATAATTATATTCGGCACATGGAATCCTATTTGGGGGATTGTTTAAACAGAACTGAGATACAGTGCTTTTCATTTGCTTTTCCCCTTTTGTCAATTGTGTTTCACTATTTTTCAAATGAGTTTCCCATATCTTGTCACATTGACATTATATGTCAAATAAGATTCCCCTTTTATCAAAACAGATTCACTTTATATCAAATGCTTTTCACATTTATTGAACAGTATAGAATACCAATACATTATGTTACATATAAGTATAAGAAAAAACAGCATGCAACGAAAGCTGTCTGGTTAATATTACTAAAACATTGAAATAAACTTTGGGTAACTACAACTATATTAATTTAATATCTCAGTTCTGTTTAAACAATCCCCCAAATAGGATTCCATGTGCCGAATATAATTATTGCAATTTTGTTCATTTATTGCTTCTGATGCGTTATGTACCGCGTTGTATAGTTCATCTTCGTTGTTCGGTTCTCTTCTTTTAACTAAACATTTCCACTGATTAAATAATTCTTCGATGGGATTTAAGAATGGACTGTATGGGGGAAGAAATATTGGAAAATGTCCGTGGGCTCTTATTAGTTGCAAGATTTCTTCGGTTCGATGAAATCTAACATTATCCATGACGAAATGAGCGCCTTGGATATCATCTTCTTGTAAATGATTTATTAAATTAGTTAAAAATTCTCCAAAATGTTCTGCATTATAGGGTCTGTCCTGTATTTGAAATAAGCACAGTGAAGAACTATTCATTGCTGCAGCAATAGAATAATTTCTTCCTCTTATCTGGGCTTTGACTTTCGTTGCTCTGGTATTTTTCTCTGATCTACCATATGCCATTCGCGAATATACTTGAACTCCACATTCATCGATAAAAAATATTTTTTCTCGTTCAACCATTATTCTGGTGTACTGAACAGCATAATCAAATCTTGCTTGAATAGTTTCCGGTGTTGCGTCTTTCTGGTACAAATGAAATTCGTTTCATGGAATAGTGAAATTCCCTGAAAGCCCTACTTATGGCGGATATGCAAACTTGCAATTGAGGATTTTCTTCTAATAATTTAGTTCTTAACTTTTGAAGTGTTAGGGAACAATCTTCATCAATCCAATTGCAAAGAGCTTCCTTTTGCTCTATAGTTAATTTTTTTGGCCGATGACCGCCACTTTTCTTTTTAATTTGATTTGTTTTTCGATAATTGGCGTACATTTTTCGTACCGTATTGGGTCGTACACTAAACTGTTGCCCTATAAAGGTTGACGAATGCCCGCTATTCATACCTCTAATAATAAGAGAACGCACCTCATCACTTATTACAGCTTTTCTTCGTCTTTCACCATTCATGTTGTTTACAACTGAATGTGTGAAACTGAATTGACAAAAAGTGATATATATTTGACATATGAGGAAATTATTTGACATGCATAGCAACTACTAACAGAATGGGGGAAATTCATTTGAAAAATAGTGAAACACAATTGACAAAAGAAGAAAAGCAAATGAAAAGCACTGTATTAAATTAATATAGTTGTAGTTACCCAAAGTTTATTTCAATGTTTTAGTAATATTAACCAGACAGCTTTCGTTGCATGCTGTTTTTTCTTATACTTATATGTAACATAATGTATTGGTATTCTGTACTGTTCAATAAATGTGAAAAGCATTTGATATAAAGTGAATCTGTTTTGATAAAAGGGGAATCTTATTTGACATATAATGTCAATGTGACAAGATATGGGAAACTCATTTGAAAAATAGTGAAACACAATTGACAAACGGGGAAAAGCAAATGAAAAGCACTGTATTTATTTAACGTAATATATATTAAAATTAGTATATACACAGAGAAAACTGTCTAATACAGTCTAGATTATAGAAAAAATATAATACCGGTTATAATAAGTTTTATTAATACTTAATAATCCAGTTAATTGTCTCTATATTACAAATATAATACAATGTCTTTAACATTTACTAAACAATAAAGTTTTGGCGTGAATAAAAATTTAAGTGCTTTCAAATTTCAAATATATTGAAAAAGACAATAATCCAGACAATGAAAAGGAATAGCTACAGAAAAACAAAACCTCAAAAATTGCTTTAAACACTAACCTTCCCAAAAACAGTAACGGTTTGGACGCAGCTCTTTTTTTGTTGTTGAAAGTTTGGGTATAACAATCGAAATATGATGTGGTGCACCTGTCGTTTCCTAAATTGTTTTATTTTGTGGATGACCACTCAATATTTGCTTATTTTGTATATATGTTACTGTGAAAGACCGAAATCTGGTGAATGTCGAGATTCACCGGTGAATGTCAACATTCTCAACGTTGCTTGACGTATGTCCGAAATATTGGTGAAATTTCATTATTTCTAACTTACACCGGCGATTGTCGACATTCAGGATGCACTCATGGTGTATGTTAAAAACATTTTTTTTTTAAATAAAAAAAAAACCCCATAGGTCTTTATTTATTAAAATAATATGGGAAAAAGACTTTGTTGAACTCAAAACAAACAGTAGAACATAAAAATATAAAATGAAATATAAAAAATAATAACAATATCTTATTTATTGCAACAACATAAACTACCATGACACTTCGAATTGCACAAAAGTTCCTTGCTTTTACAGCTGCATTTAGTCGTGGAACACTTTCTTTTGCAGTTACAACGTGTGTAGCCTTGCCCTCCACTTTTTGAATTAGCAGAAGCTGCTTCTCTTAGCGACATTTCTTTTGTTGAAACTTCGTCCATGGAAACTAACTTTTCTTTACAAATTACGAACTGATTACGGGTGAAAAGCTGCTTCAAGGTACCATTTTTGTTAGCTAGTCTATAAAAGGCTGAATCCTCTATTCCAACAACAACCGCTAACACATTTCGAGGGTCTGTACGACCACGGTCGACATCAGGGACTTGAATTCTTACGGTATCACCAATTTGGGCAGGAGGAAACTTTTTTTTTGAGGTTCGCAACATTTTTGTTGCTTGAAGTAGAAGACTCTCTTTTGCAGCTACTCTTTTTGAAGAAATTAGCTCGTGTTGTTCAGTCAGTACTTGAGATGAAGATGTGCTAGGTGGCGGATCAGTCAGTGCTTGAGATGAAGACGTGTTAGGTTGCGGGTCAGTCAGTGCTTGAGATGAAGACGTGTTAGGTTGCGAGTCAGTCAGTGCTTGAGATGAAGACGTGTTAGGTTGCGAGTCAGTCAGTGCTTGAGATGAAGACGTGCCAGGTTGCGGATCAGCTCCAATGGTATTTTCATTATCCATGCCTCTTTCAATATGGTCACTACCCAAATTTTCTTCAACATAAGCTTCTAGCTGTTCTTCGGTCTCAATGTTTGCAATTTGCCCGCGGGGGAGTGATGACGATGTTATACCCCTTTTTGGTTTAACGCCAAACAGGGCTTCATAAGGACTCTGGCGTATTCCTTCGTGATAAGTTGTGTTTTTGGCGAATTGGACAAACGGCAAACCTTCTGACCACTTGTTTGAATCATTGTCTTGCATCCATGCAGTTAACATATTTTGTATGTCCTGATTGGCTCTTTCAACTGAGCCTTGTGTTTGACTGTGACGAGGCTTTCCGTGCACTATTTTAACATCTTTCCACATAGCGCATAGTTCAGATATGACTCGATTACTGAACTCTCTACCATTATCCGAATGCAATATAGCGGGAGCACCAAATGTTAAAAAAATTTGGAGAAGGTGATAAGCTACTTCTTCCGCTCTCTTGCTTTTTAAAGGTCGTAACTGGACAAATTTGGTTAAATGATCTTGATATACCAATATAAACTTGTAATCGCCATCCCTGTGTGATTGCAAGTCTATCAAGTCGACTTGACATCTAGAGTTCAATTCGGAACTGACCATTGGTTTCACAACAATACCTTTTTTAGGCGCACTGTGTTTCATTTGACATTGTTTACACAAATTTAAATACAACATTACAACTTCATAAGTAATATTTTTGTATCTAACTTGCAATTCTTTAAGCATTCGTGTTCTTCCTCCATGGCCTGTTCTTATGTGAGTTTCAGAAAGTATTGTAAACAACTCATCATTAGTAACATAATACTGGATATTCGTTTCTCCTGGTTTTAATGGCACAATTAACTTTTCTTCATCACTAACTTTTAAAATGTCAAAACGTTTTAAACGTCTGTAGTCCAAAGGTGTACTACACTTACTTTTAGCAGAAATTACTTCAGAAACGATTTTAGAGTACTTTTCTTGTGAAAAATAAAAACAATTGTCTTCTCGTTTACTTCCAATTAAGGCATGTAACTTTTCAAAAAACTTATCACGATTCACTGTAGTAGCCATTGAATACAAATTATAATTTCTAATAAGAAAATTAAATTAGGTTAGGGAGCGTGCCCGCAGGCTGTCAAACGTTGCGTTAGACTGACGAAGGCAAAGCTAACTGAAACAAGATGCTGGAACCGTCTAAAAACTTGTTGCGACCTGCCGTTTCCGACATTCACCGGACCTCATTTGTGTTTGTCGACATATACCGGTAAAAGTCCGAATCTATAATACAATTAAGAAATGTTCGGACTTTCACCAAGGCATTTGGTATTTGTCGACATCCACCGGCGGACATTCACTACTTTCGGTCTTTCACGGTAACATATACATACACAACTTTGCTGATGTTAACACGATGGCGACCAAATTAATCTGCAGATGACAACGGTGTAATGAAAGACAATCGGGTAATTTTTGTAGATAGGCTGAACCAATCGAGACAACTATAGAGATTGTGCTAATTAACTTACTTCCTGTTACTTTAATTGAAAAATATTTCAAGTAAAAAAGAAGACGAATAATTAATAGTATTATACGTTATAATAATCTGTATTAAGAGATTCATATTAAATTTGTGTAATACTGTGTATTAAATTTTAGCCTGTATTATACAGTCTTTTCTGTGTAACGGAACATTTTGTTTGTACCATATATTAACTATACATATGCCCGCACCGCACATTTGAACGAGTACTCGGTAACGACTAAAGTAACGAATATTGAATTCGAAGGTAACGGATAGTTACAAGTATTGAAAAGTAACTGAATTCAACATCACTAAATTCGTTACCGGCATATCAACATAACCCCTGTTTTCCATATTGCGCGCGTGAACGGCTTCACTTTTAGTGTTAATTTTCTTTAATTTATCTAAATTCGCAGATATGTTTTTCCCTGTAGCTATGCTTTTTGTTAAAAACGATGTTCTTCTAATTGTAGAATGTTGAAAGTGAGCGATAACTTTGAAAGTTACGAGAATTTCAACAAGCAGTTACAAAAATACAAAAATGAAGTGTTCAATGATTACTGGATTAGAGATTCTAGAACCATCAAGACGCAGGCTAAAAGATATCCTGAAAGTGTGGCAGCTCAAGCAAAACAAGACTTAATTTACCATTATGTAAGAATATCTTGCATTAAAGGTGGCAGAATTCACACTCCTAGGAATAAAACAAAAAACACATTTACATTTAGGCAGAAGTGTCCAGCCGGTATGTTTTTAAAATTAACTACTTGTGGGAAATTTTTAGAGATAAAGGTACTAAATGAAGACCAAACTCATCCGGTATCACTAACTTTATTTAAAAGTTTACCCCAGCAAAGACTGAACATTTCTAATCAGCTTAAGGTTAATTCAGTAGCAGCATTGCAGGCTCGCGCCAACAAAAAAATCGTACAAAATGATATCATTAATGAATCCAGGTGCCTTGTGACTTTGAAAGACTTAACAAATCTAAACAGAAAACCACATAACAGAATGAAGTTTGATGAATGTGTATCAATTTTAGGAAATACTTACAAATGTGACGTTCATATTAACGTTGACGTGGAAGCAAATTTAAAATAGGTACTTCTATTTTCAAGATCCTGAGATGAAACATATGTTTGACTCATATCCAGAAATAATTTGTCAGCGGAAGATTTGTATTCTAGACTTTTAAGGAATTTCGCCTTTAAAAAGGTTCAACAACAACTTGAATCTATGACTAAATGCAAAGATTTTCAATTTATTGAAGAAGAAAAATATCCTGCTCCTACTATTGAAGGTCTTCTAGAGGTAAAACACCTTATAGTTGTCAGTGCATGTTTTGGACCTCCGTCCAGTTACCTTGTCTCCACATCCTCAAACCTCGATCTATGTGCAACCTCTCTTTATTTGATGAAAAACATTTGCTTGCAACGATGGAAGAGAACCTCAGATGCTTACACCACGCGCTGTCGCTCATGGTGCATGTCATCTTCGTGGGTTATAGCCATAACACGCGAATCGAATATTATATGTATTTTATCTACAACTTTCACGGAAAGAAACTGATATTGACATAACGATATAGTTATAACCATAACTCAATCGCTGTTATAACTTGCCAAAATTATCTTAGTATTCATAGATTATGCGATAGTTGTAGTTAAATTTCAAAATTAGTTGGAAATTTTTAGTTATAAGTGTTGTAAAAGGGAGTGGAGATTCAATCACATATGCACATAACCGCCGCGCCGGTAGCGATACGATATGCCGGTGCCGGCAACCATACTTAAAACCGGCGCCGGCTACGGAGGCACTTCCTTATGTTTAATTATTTTTTGTAGAAATAATGATCTAGACGAAACATTTTCGCACGTGTATGATCAAGAAAATACACATCCATGCATAAAGAGCTGGATTTAAAGAGGGCAGTAGCGTAAACTCTAAGACTTCAGATCATTTGGTATCCGTGTATGTCAGCTGATGGCTGCCAAGCTACGTAGAAAGAGAATACAAAGACCTTTATCTAAAGACAACGTACCCAATCACTCACTTTTCCATATCCATTTTCTTGTTTAGCAGCTAAACTCGTATCTACAGACTGGAAACTAATTTAAAATTCATCAAAAAAACTGGACCCGATAAGTGACTCTGGTAGTCAAATTATTAACAAATTCTCTATTTATGGACCGAAATGATTTATATATACACAATATGTCTTCGTGTTAAACAAACTTGTTTTGGTATATGAATTGAATTTTGGAATATGAACATCGTGTCTCTTTGGATTTCAACGTAAGAAACTTTAACCAAATCAAACTCATCGCACCACATAGCGAAGAGGATAGGACGTGTGCTGGGTCAGCTAGTACGATTATAAAGTAATATCTATATTGTAAATTAAATATCTAGGCACGCCCATGCAGTTAGAAGGCATGAAAGAACACTTTTCCATTTGCCGATTTAATAACATGAAAATTTCTAAATCGCAATGGATGAGTCAATTACAGACACTCGTTATATCCTACCAGCCCAGTACAAAAAAAAAGAATTTTTTCATAAGGCCAAAAAGTTTTGTTTCAATTCAAACTACAACTATAGTCCGTCTCAACCTTATTATGCAGTACAGGTCTTATGGGAATTGTGTTCATGGTTGCCAAATCGTCTCATTGTATAATGTCGTTACAGTTCCGGTTCAATATCTGACATTTTTTGTAATCAAAACATAACCTATACGACTGTTTGTCATTCAATTGATGCATACTGCATACAAAAAATTAATAGTAATTTGAAACACTAAAAGGGGAGAATATATGGGAAGATGGATTAGTTAAAATATTTGTAATAATATAATCCTTTGGGATTGTTCTGTAAAAAATTATTTAAAATCTAACTGAATATAGTAAGCCAGAGTAAATGAATTAATATTTCAAAGAAACACTTAAGGTATACAATTTTCTTCGACACTGAATATTGACATCTTAATCAATTATCCACTATAAATTCAGACCAAGACAAAGTTAATCACAAGTTTATTTTTCATAAAAAACTCTTCTATTTATAAAAACAACTTAAATAATACATATTTATGAAAAGAACAACAATAACCACACACAACATGTACTTTTATTTTTTAATATGTTA
Source organism: Amphimallon solstitiale (assembly GCA_963170755.1). NCBI lineage: Eukaryota > Metazoa > Arthropoda > Insecta > Coleoptera > Scarabaeidae > Amphimallon > Amphimallon solstitiale. Next base: position 90,496,294 of record OY720678.1, on the reverse strand, counting down.
CATGATTTATGTACAAGTCTTATTGAATATTAATATGTTAACCTACATTGCGTTATACACATTTAATAAAGACACAAATTCCTCACAAATTCATTTTGCAAGAACATATTTTCCCATTTATAAGAACAAATTAATAATACATGATAACATTTATGAAAAAACTAACCATGACCATACAAAGGAGTAGGTACACATATTGTTTTATTTTTCTTCATCACTTAAAGAATCTTGATCTGATGATGAATGTGTGACGTTAATTATAAACTCTTCAACATCGTCTTGCAAGTTGGCAAGGTGGCCAATGTAATTCCGCCAGTTGTTCACTGTTACATTCTGATAACCCTTCACAATTAATTGTTCAATATCTCTTTATTTGAATGTCGTATTGTGCATTTCAACGTAGTGCTTAACTTGTGCTCACACCGTTTCAATTGGGTTTAATTCACAATGATAAGTTGAAAGCCGAAGAACCCTTTATTCTTTGCAAATTCATCAATTCTGTTTCTCTCATACTGAGACCTAACCTCTGACACACAAGCCAGTAAATCTCTTTTTAACATGTCATTATCAAGTGGAATATTCTTCTCAGTGAGCCATTCAATAATTTGGTCTTCTCCGTGCTACTGCTGGAAACTTTTCTAATTTTCTCGTGTGATATGAGGCATTATCGAGACCAACAACAGAGTTCTCTAGTATATTTGGAAGCAATTTATTCTTGAACCAATCTCCATATGTATCTGCATCCATTTCGCTATGAACATCAGCAGTATTTTTCTTACAAAGAAATGTACATTCAGCACCAATAACAAAACCTTGCTCGCCTCCAGCATGAATTAATGGAAATCGAGGCCCAAGACCACTTGGTGTTGAGTCCTTACGTAAAAGCTTGTCGACTGCTTTGAACAGTAACGTCAGTCCACTTTTTATTTACCGAGTGTCCTGCATTCACTCATGATTCATCAGTATATATTATAGTTCTACCTAAAAATAAAACAATCACAATCAAACACAAGCAAATAATAAATTGCGTAATGAACATAAAAGTATAACAAATTAAATGATAAACTATACCTTCGTCTCAGAATTTTCTCATGTCTCGTAAGTATTTATGTCTCCACCTAATGATGTCATCTCTTTCAATAACAATACTCTTTCATCCCACTTTTTAAAATTCAAAATTCATATCATGTAGCAATCTGTAAACATTATATGTATATGTATATAGGTTATCACGTTAATCAGAATTATAGATCTAGGTATGCATACTTACTTTTAAATGCTTGAAAAAGATAATATGCTTGCTAAAAAGAACGATTTAACAGAAATTATATATAGATAAATTAAAGACAATATAAAAGTTTACACACTACGGTAAAAACTGACAATTGACAGCAACGATTACTCACATATTACTCATATACCCATCATATACTTTGCATAATAGAACTTGCAACAAGGCAACCGGATATAAAGATGTCGTTATTAAGAGACTACTAAAGATAATAAGAGATGCAATATCCCTATTAAACCTGTACTGCATAATAGGGTTGAGACGGAGTATACAATAATATATATGCCAAATGATTTTGTGTGGAATTAGTTTTACAATTATCTTTTCAGTACGACGTGTTTCGAGCATATACCTGTTATTTCTTTTTGTAATAAATAGTATTCATTATTCATTAGAATTCATTCAAAAAGTCAAAGATAATAACCTGGAACAGGGTGAAATTTTAGTTTCATTTGATGTAAGTTTATTGTTTCCCTCAGTACCGATCCCAGAAACATTGAAATATTTAGACGATTGGTTGATTAAGAATAAAATAGATGAATACTTGAAGTTAACTCTTTGCATGTCCCAGAACTGCTTTCAGATTGAAGGCAACTTCTACGAACAGCGACAGGTTACAGCAATGGGCAACAGCTTGTCTCCATTTATAGCGAATTTGTTCACTTTGAAACCGAATTTAAAAGAAGTATTTCTCTAAAGTATGGGTTAGGTACGTTGACGATATTTTCGTGATTTTTAATACAACTTCTGTGATTTGGATGACTTCTTATTTAAATTAAACCCAAAATTCCCTACAATTAATTTCACAATAGAAAAGGAAAACAATGATCAACTACAATTTTTAGATGTTTTGGTTATAAAGAATAGTAGTAGTTTAATATTTAAAGAGTGAGGACGTATTTTTATCGGCTCTGCATATAGTGCAGTGTCGAAAAGAAAAATATTGTTATTTATTATTGAGACATAAATGAAATTGTGATGATGTAAACTATTAGTGAAATACATCGATGAAGCAAATGGATGATTAATCATTTGTCAAGTGGGTCAACATATATAAAATAACAAAAATATGTCTAACAATAAGTGCTATGTTTGCCGCGTGAAATTTCGAAGAACAGGAAGAGCTGTAAAGCGCATCGTATGTGAGGAAGAGAGACATAGTAAATGTGCTGCAATTAGTGACGAAACAGCTAAGAAGTTGAGTGACACGGATATTATTACATATTGCTGTGGCATATAAATATTTCTTTTAAATAATGTTATTGCCATACGTTGGGCATCGCCATATAATTTATATGCTGTGACAACATATATTTGTGTGTATTACCACACGTAGGGTATAGTCTTTTGTATATGCTGTACTCTTAAAATTATTCTTTATACACCAAAAACTTATAATTGGTTTTGTATTTTATTTTTTTTATATTGTTGAAGCATGTACTTTGTGACTATTGTGGATTCTGGCAATGTGTGTGGTTCCTTCTCCTTCACTGATGATTTTTCTCTTGCTCATAATAGGGAAGAGGTAATAGTAATAGTTTTGTTCAAAGAAAAACTATATGTCTATACAACATAATTATATACCTTTTATTTTGTAATTTATAGATTCAAAATAATTTTTATACACACCTTTATGCTCTAAACAAAATACATAGTTGAAAATGCTCATATCATTTATACCTAATGCCGGTTGTAATGTATGTAAATCTTTTATTTATTTATTTATTCTGCTAAACAAAATAAATATTTATCCTGTAAATAAACAAATGTAAACTTTTATTGTACATTGATGGTGATACTTATCGATGTAATTATATTTATGTGTTGGCTTCAATTAATTGCTTTAGACAACCATTTGCACGTGTTGTATCTAGCTCTTAATCTTTGCCTTGTGGAACTTTTAATTAATTATTTGCCTAACTTGAAAGAGATTAATGATGCCTAGACAATACGATGAAGAAAATGCTCATTCGCACGTAGCATCTCTCCAACTGCCCAACACCATTAATCCTATTTTGTTGTAATTCCAACTTTATGAATTAAAAACAAACCTTACAGGATAAAATATTTACTTATCTATATTGTCCAACAATACATTGATTAATCATTTGCACGTAAAAACCAATGTCTGTTCAACAATTTGTATAACTTCCTTTTCAAAAAAAAATAAACTTACTTGCTATCAAAATATTCATTTTGAATGTCCATATTGAACGTTTCAAGTGAATTCAAATATATTAAATAAAATAAGAACTACTATGAATATACGTGATGAAGAAATAATGAAACTACAATGTAACAATCTAAAGCGTCTTATTCTTTAGGAGTTGTAATAAGAGGTCTTCCTTTCGGAATTGTCATGAGAAGTCTCCTTCGTGTCGAATCTTGTTTCGTATTTATAGCGGCAAAAAAACTCTATGTTGACCATTGCGCCCTCTAGTCCATATTTTAGGTTGGCATTGGAATACACGTTCCAGTGAAGTCGCTGCCCGCATGTTGCCATCTTGATACACACACACATACACATATTGTTCTGACAGTTCACTATTTACCAAACGTCAATATAAATTTCCAATTCAAAAGTCCCCTCTGCCTCGCACAGCATTTCCAACGGTAGGTTTATTCTTGTCGCTAATACCATCCTTCTTTGTATTCGTCAATGAACCTATTGTTCATTGTTCGATACATATTTTTCTTTCCATTTATTAATGTCAATTTCACTTTTCTTTTAGCTGGATTGCGATTCTGTAAAATGGGAAACATGTTGGAGATAACTATTATTTTTCTTCCCGCACTGCCTGTACCTGGAGGACACGTTTGTTTCTTCACTGTTACTCTATCTTCTATCCATGATCTTTCTATTGGTAAAATGTCAATCTGCAATAGACTTTACACAAGTTTTATATATTTTGTTGTCTTTTTGTAGGTCATGAAACTGTACACGTCTGTTTCCAGTCTCTGAAGCACTGTGTTACGAACAAATCATAAACACATATACTTTTTATTTATGATATCAGCTACCTTTAATACAAAATGTTATTGCTGATCATTTCTGCGTTTTGCATATTTTTATATCCTTTCTTAGTCTATTTATAAGCTAAGGTAAATTTTATCTTTTAATACAATTTAGTTCTTAAACTCTTTCATAAAATTTACTGCTTTATGCATATAAATCATAATAATTTACCTATTTATATTTCTTGCATATCGTATTTCATCTTTTTCATGATATATAAACCATACATTTTGTGTATCTCTTCTACAAAAGAAATATATTACAAATATTTATTTTGTCTTTTATTTCATTTTTATTTAATAAATTTTTATTTTGTCTTTTGTTTCATATTTATTTAATAAACTTTATTTTGTATTTTCTCATTATTTACTTGAATAATACTGACTTTTGAATTACTTGTATTGACCATGTGTGTATGCAACTTTGTATACATCCATGTAGTTTTTGTTGCATAGTTTTACTCAATAATATTTATTTTATTTTTAATCCTAAATTAATCTCTAAAGCTATTCTTATTCTATAAATTTTGCGAGTTCACGGCAATATGTATGCGATATATGTCGTAAAATGAAAGTGTGTCAAACAATGAAAGGAATGGACCAGAAACTTAATGATTGTCTCCAAACCATATCAGAACAAAATGTACTGATTCACAAAATTTTAGAGTTTATTTCGAACACCGAAAATAAAGCAGAAAAGAAGACTTTGTATAGCGATCTATTGAAAAAGAAAAATGATGTGTTAATCGTTAAACCTAAAAAGGATGATCAAAAATCACACGAAGCAAAAAAGGATATTAAAAATAAAGAGAATTCAAGTAAACTAGCACTTGGAATTGAAACCATAGAAACTGTTGGAAAAGTTGGTATCGCTATTAATTGTAGCAATTCTATAGAAAAATTAAGAGAAAAAGTAATAAAAGAAATTGGAAATAAATATGTAGTTTCTGAACCGAAATTAAGAAACCCTAAATTAATAATTACTGGTGTTGAAACAGATGTTATTGATGAAGACAATGAAAAAGTGTTAGACGCGATTATTAGGAGAAATGACTTAACATACGTAGACAAGGACATCTCAGATAAAATTAAAATAGAAAAAAAATACTTAGATAAGAAAAAGAAGAACTATGGAAATATTATATTGTATGTTCAACCGGCGATGTATTCCAGCATCATAGACAGGGCACAAATAAATATAGGATGGAGAAAATGTAAGCTGTATGAACACCTACAAATAGTTCGATGTTATAAATGTGCAGGGTACAATCATTTTGCTAAAGAATGTAAAAATGCGAAAACATGTGGTAATTGTGCTGGTAGTCATTTAACAAACAAATGTGATAGCGTAATTATTTATTAGTGTATAAATTGTGTAAGAACAAACGATAAATTTAAAATGGATATTGACACTAATCACACAGCGTTTAATAGAGACTGTATACATTACAAACGAATAGTAGATAAGCAAAGAAACGAAAATTAAATATATGATTATAAGTAGGATTAATTTGCTCAGTTATGATTTAATTGTAGTTTTTTAAGTGTTAAGAACATTAGAATATTTGAAAAATTAGTCCGTAATTATATTATAGAAAAAGTTTTAGTTTCTAGTAATATATTTGTATATTTTAATAGCAATTGCTAATAAAGATTATTATTAAGAATAATAATAACATAGTAATAGATACCTTCCGAGAAGACACCAACTTCGACAAGTTTATAACAGCGGATTCAAATCATAGTTTTCAGCAAAACAGGGCTTCTTTTAATTTTCTTATCCATCGGTTTTTAAGTTTTCCGCTTACAAAAGATGGATATGAAAAAGAACTTAGTTTAATTAGAAAGATCCCAAAGTACAATGGTTTCGATTCGGAAGAGACATAAACTTAAGAAACATATTCAGGATTCTACATGTTTGCTACCTCAAAAATAATAATAAGTTTTGTTCCTTTGCCGTATCATTCAGCCACATGTAATTTGAACAGCATTTTTAAATAACAATCCCGTTTGAATAGTATATTAAAATCACCGTTAGGAAACGCAAAAGATAAAATTGAGGTAGATCAAAAATCTATTTATGAAATAACGCGTAAAGATTGTAATCAAAAACATGTTGGGCAAACTAGACGTTCAATTTCAACTCGTTAGAAAGAACACATTGCACATTTCAGATACAACAGACCGGAAAAATCAAGCAATTTTAGAAAATTAGACAGTTACAAAAGTATTTATATCTATGTATGTAAATACTTTTGTAACTGTAAGATATAAGTAAATGAATTCTGACAATGGACCAATACCCGAATCCAGTTTTTACGAATTATTGCAAGTTTAAGTGTTAATATGTCAGTCCTCACGGTTCCGTTATTGTCCCCCTACATTTATGTAGTATATAAAGTGATGTTGTTTGTTAAGAAATCAGTGTTATCCCGCTGGTGATTTGGTGAAGAGCACATCTTCTAAGGTTACACCTTAGCCAAAAACACTACGTTTAACACTCTTCTTCTGTTTTCCTACAGGTTTGTACTGAAGATGACAACTTAGTTGCCGAAATACGTATATAGCTTTTTTATATCTTTTTAATATTTCTGGTAAGAGATTTTTCCTTTTATTTTTTGTTTAATAAATAATATTGTTATTATTACTAAAGATTTACATGATATAAAATTCGATGTTCCAATTTAAAATATTATCTGCGCTTAAGGGGATATTAAAGCGGTCGAGAAAGCAAGATATCGAATTTATCAGTTTTTTTTACTATTGTTCAAGATAGAAATGTGAAATTTTCTGTACAACTCCAATATAGATATAGTACACGGAAAGGTTTTCAGATTATGTAACTTTTTGTCACAACCATCTATTTTTTTATTCCAAATTAGAGTAAAATGTACGTGTGTTTCTCGGTCAAAATCTGCAATAATTAAATGAAATTGATCAAAACGGATGTAATTGCCGTTTAGACCAATGTTTTCTTGTGAGATATAGCTTTTTGAATTGCGGAAAAAAGTTTAATTTGAGTAATTAAATTAAGAAATTCCGGAATGGTGCGGTACTGAATTATTTGTGTTTTAGCAGAGCCTTCAGCTGTATTTTTTCTCTGTATTCGGGTGACGAAAAACAACACATTCATTTCAAATATATGAGAATGAAATGGCTTGCATTTGGCTCCTCCTACGGGCCAACACCTCCAAAAGCAATTATAGTCAATTCCCAAATACAAATCGCCTTTAATATCCCCTTAACAGTATTCTTCGAGAATTATGCCAGGTTATGGAATATTCAAAGTGACAATAATTTATTATTTCTAGAATCGGTTGTAAGTTCTAAACTTACAGACGGACCACAGAGAAAATGTATACACCACATTTTCTTCGTAAAAATCATACATCGAAACAAATTTAATTGCTTCGTTTTAAAATGCGATGCCTTAAAAGTAAACTCTTATTAATTATGACTTCGTCCGGACGAAAGCTCGGTCTTCTTTTTAAATTGAATTTCGAGTTAATTTCGTCCGAAACTTTTTCATGCGGTTAATACGCAAATTAGAGTAGATTTTGGACATCAGCCAAAAATTCCATATTTTGAATTACCAGATTGATTCTAAAACTCTCCGCGAAGTTGAAATTCAACGACTCCAGAATGAATGTCAGTTAATTAAAGGGGAACTTGAGTGGTGATTATTATATTTTGCCATGTTTAAAAAGTGGCATGGTATCGAAATATTACCGAATAAACTTCTCTTGAATATTCGTGCGACGACTTGCGTTGAGATCTTTGTGTTTGGGGAAGTAGGTACCTACGCGTTTATAAAGTAAAATGCGTAATGTTGACAAAATGTCTGTGGAGAAATTGAGTGATAATTATTATATAACAAAAGGGCGTGTCTTTTTATCAACGATAAGTTTTTTAATAATGTATTTCAAAATATACAGGGTGTTTAAAAAAGATGCGGCAATATTAAAGGGGTTGATTGTCCAGGTCATTTTATACAAAAAAGTTTATAATAAACAAGGTCCGCAAACGCTTCGTTACCGATCTACAGCGTGTTGAAATTTAATTAAAAGAAACAGTAAAAATTAGATTTCTCCAAGACGGCATTAAAGATCATAATGAAATTTTAGGCGTGTTATTTTTCAAGAAAAAAATAGGAAGCCGCTGATTTCTCTAAAAATAACAATATGTTTCTATTCTTTGTTCAATTGTGAAGAAAAAAGCATGTACATTTACCATGCTTACAAAAATATTTTTAAACAGTCCTGTTTTATTCACTGACATATTGAATGACATATGATTAATAATGTTGTATGTGTCGAATTTGTTGAATTTCCTTATCATGAATCGCTATACAAATGCAGAGATGACCGACATGCACTACATTTATGGACTTGCTGATGGAAATGCATTAGAAGCTAGGCGGTTGTATACTGAAAGATTCCTGGCCGTATTGCTCCTGATAGAAAAACATTCGAAAGTATTCATCGGCGTCTTTATGAAACAGGCACAGTAACACGAAATGGAGGAGCAGGAAGGCCAAGGACAGCAAGAACGGTAGAGCTGGAAGAGGATGTGCTAGACATGATTGAAGAAGATCGAGGTACATCTACTCGAAAAATTGCTGACGCTTTGGATGTAAGTAATGGGACTATTTGGCACATTCTGAAGGAAAATTTGTTGTACCCATTCCATATACAACGCGTTCAAGCATTACTTCCTGCTGATTTTCCTCCTCGCATTGCATTCTGTCAATGGCTTTTGCAGAAAATGGTTCAAATCCCTCAATTCCTGATGTTGATTCTGTTCACCGATGAAGCAAATTTTTCAAGAAATGCAATACGCAATTTCCATAATAACCATGTATGGTGTGACGAAAATCCACATGAAATTGTTGAAAATCGTTTTCAACATCAGTTTTCTTTGAACGTTTGGCATGGGATTGTGGGTGACTGCCTAATTGGACCGGTATTTTTACCAAGGAGACTAACCGGAGAGGTGTATCGCAACTCTTTGGAAAACACGCTCCCTGGATTTCTGGACGACGTACCATTAGCAATTAGAAATGCAATGTGGTATATGCACGATGGCGCACCAGCTCACTTTAGTCAAGTAACTCGTGATTTCTTCACACACGCATACGGAAATCGCTGGATTGGTCGAGGTGGACCACACTTATGGCCTGGATGATCCCCGGACTTAAATCCCCTGGATTTTTTCCTGTGGGGCCATTTGAAGTCATTGGTGTAGGCTACTCCATTGGAAAACGTAGAAGACTTAAGAAATCGAATCATTGCTGGGTGCAACTCAATTGAAACCGATCCTGTTGTCTTTGAGAGAGTTCGCCAGTGGATGAGGAGAAGATTGGATTCTTGCATCCGAGCTCGAGGTGGTCACTTTGCACAGTTATTGTAATTTTTGCTTGCTAAAATTGTTGGTATGGTAAAATATTCGTTGTTGCCCTTAAATAAAACCCTTGTTATTTAAAAAAAAAATTCTGTAATAAATGTACATGCACTAAAATGTGTTTTTTTTACTAAAAAATGGTACGTCGTATGATAGAAAGTTAAGAGAGCTTTTTTCTTCACAATTAAACAAAGAATAGAAACATATTTTTATTTTTAGAGAAATCAGCGGCGTCCTATTTTTTTCTTGAAACACGCCTAAAATTTCATTATGATCTTTAATGCCGTCTTTGAGAAATCTAATTTTTACTGTTTCTTTTAATTAAACTTCAGCACGCTGTAGATCGGTAACGAAGCGTTTGCGGACCTTGTTTATTATAAACTTTTTTGTATAAAATGACCTGGACAATCAACCCCTTTAATATTGCCGCATCTTTTTTAAACACCCTGTATACAACGTGATAGAAATCAGGGGAAAAAGGGGAATTTATTTGTTGTGTCAGATTTCACAGGGTTATTTTTTTAAATATTGACATGTGCTAACTATTTTATTTGAAAAGATAAACCTATGGCTCCTGAAGCAAACAAAATGTGTGGAACAAATAAACGCCTTATTGCCAGATTAGACGCTATTTCAGAGAAACATATTTTCTTAAATGGCAACACTGCATTTTGTTAACAATTTCTAATACATCTTGAGATTCAAGACAAAACAGAAAGAGTGCAAGTTTTTGATTAGAGTGGCAGTTTACGAGCTAATAGTGCCTAAACTTTAATAAATTTTCCAACATTAAAGGAATAACAAGGAGGCTTTGTTTGTCCCTGCTGCCATCACATGACAATAAGTTCTGTGTAATCTTCAATTGAAACGGATCGTATTACACCTCAACAGAAAATTGAATTATTTTTTTTTGCATGTTGGTGGTTTAAGTTTGCGAAAAGTATGCACTGAATTCCATGTGAGACATCCCAACAAACCTGGTCCTAGTCCAGAATTTTTAAGACAAAACTTGGTTAAGTTGAAAGCTACAGGAAGTGTCCGTCCAAGGAGTCGACAAAGAAGTACAAATACTGCGGTACAAGAAAATATTCTTTTGGAGAGTGTTGAAAACCCAAATCGATCTACAAATAAGATTGCGTAAACATTTGGCTGCTCTCAGATTAGAGTTTGGGCAACCTTAAATTCAAATAAATTCCATCCCTATAAATTGATGAGAGTACAGCAACTTCATGAAGATGATTGTTATCGGCGACTGGAATTTTGCGATTGATTTTTGGGGAAAAAGCGGCTACAACCACATTTTCAAAATTATATCTTATTTAGCGATGAGGCTTCCTTTTATTTAAACCGTTTGGTAAACCGGCAAAATTACAGATATTGGTCTGATAATAGTCCTTGTTGGGCTGTTTTCATAGAAGGGAATTTAACGGTGCAAGGTACTTGACATTGTTACGAAATCAATTAGAAAACGTTATTGATGAGCTTCCTCTAAACGACAGAAGAATCATGTATTTTCAGCAAGATGGTGCAACATTCCATTTTAGTTTAAAAGTTAGAGCCTATCTTGATGAGCTGCTACCTGAGCGTTGGATCGAAAGAAGAGGACCAATAGAGTGGTCACCCAGATCTTCCGATCTCACTCCTTTAGACTTCTTTTTCTGGGGACATCTGAAAAATAAAGTTTATGTTTACGCTCCTGTGGCTATTGATGAATTAAAACTAACCATACAAAGGGAAATTTAAAACATAACCCCTCAAATGTTACATAATGTTAATAGAAATTTTGTTGAACGTATTTGTTGCTGCAGAACTCAACAAGGAAATCAGTTCGATTATTTTTTTAAAAAATAAACGTTAGGGAATTAATTTTTGTTACTATTACTTTTCTTTAATGTTGGAAAATAAATTGAGTTTAGACATTATTAGCTTGTAAATCGCCACTCTAATCAAAAACTTGCACTATTTTGTTTTGTCTTGACTCTCAAGATGTATTAGAAATTGATAAAAAAAAACAGTGTTGCAATTTAAGGAAATATGTTTCCCTGAAATAGTGCCCAATCTGGCAACAACGCGTTTATTTTTTCCACAGATATTTCTTACTTGGAATAATTCCTAAAACTCTACTTGAGGAACCATAGGTCTATCTTTTCAAATGAAAAAGTTAGCTTACGTCAAGATTTAAAAAAATAACCCTGTATATTCAACCTACGCGTATTATCAACTATACAGAGTGTTCGAGAAGGGAAGAGCATATCAAAGATGTGCGTTAGTAAATGGAACAGTATTTATCTAATGTTATATTTCAATTCTATTCATCTAAAAAAAATAATTTTGTGTAACAGAGAGGAGGAATTGAGTGGTTATTATTGTATAACAAAAGGGAGTGTCTTGTTATCAACGACGAGTTTTTTAACAATGTATTTCAAAATATATACATGGTGATCCACATTAGAAAAAAAAAAGGAATTTATTTTTATGTCAGATTATATACCCAACTTAAGAGTATTCTCAATTATACCGAGTGTTTGAGTAAAAAAGAACATATCAAAGGCGTGCATTAGGAAATGGAATAGTATTTATTTAATGCCATATTTCAAATCTACTCATCTAAAAAGAATAATTTTATGTAAGATATCCTATAAGTAAAAGTTATAATTTTTTGAGATATGTTCAAATTTCCAAAACTATAGGGCAAGAATAGACTATTAATCATAAAATTGAAACGACTGTTAAAAAATTCATATTCAAAAACTTAATAGATGAATTCTCCTCTGTGCGAAAGAATTATGAAAATTATAATCTCTCAATTACAAATGATAATGTTACTAGTGAAATTTAATATTAAAAATCGTGCCGTCTGTGAGATTCAATTTCACGCCTCAAGGTTAGTCAGATTTTGCGCTCTGCCAACTGCATCAAGATGGGTACGTAATTCTTTTCATATTGGTTGGTTATTTTCAATAACTCATATTCAAGCTTGACAAAATTCTGAGACAATTAACCTTCTTATTTTAAACAAAACGTCCTATATATGAGGATTTTATCACATGTAAAATTTAATTATCTCTTCAGTTGTGTTAAAGCTCTATATACCTAATGCCAACAGTTGCTTATTAATTTGGATTTTATTTGTCATATATCAAAGCTTTGGGTATAATAATTGTAATGATTTAATTTTTGTATGTTATTTGTTTATTAAGTTAGCTTAGAATTAGTTAGTAAAAGCAAGTCTTAAATTGTTTGAATTTGTATAAAGCTCTAAGTCATTACATAAGCGTGGTACGGCTACCACACCCCATTCTGAACACATATAACTCCATGAGCGTTCCGAATTTTTAGGCAAAAGTTATAATTTTATCTTATTAATAATAAAAAAAAAAACGTGAGTAAAAGTGTTACTTCCGGTCTATATTTTAATTTTTTTGATACAAACATTATTCCAAATGCAAATCTGTACAGGAAGCATAATTTACAAGATATTTGCAAAAAAAACTGCTATTAGACAAGTGCAGAAATGCTACTTCCGATTCAACTTTTGAATTGTTTATGCAAAAATTATTTAAATTAAAGTCTAAATAGTTTTATGTCCTCAATATATCTGTCTGGAAAGCATGACTTATAGGTTATTCCCAAAAAGCTGTTGCCAGATAAGACAAAAAATAACATATAATTTTTTGTTAAATTCACTTTTAAGCAATTTTGTATTTTCTAGAAATTTGACTAAACTTAGTAGTTGACAAGATATTCGTAAAAAAATTTACTGAAGTAAACTACCATTTCCGGTCTACCGATTTCCAAATATAAAGTTTGGTATTGATATCTTGTATCGTTTCGCCGCTGTCTACCCATGAAAAACATCATGTCAAATCCGAAGATATCGGTCGCTTTAGATGATGAAACTCTTTAATTCGAAATTCAAATTCAATTAACGCACATTTCTCAACAACATGTTCTCCCTATCTTTGGAAACCAACAAAGATCTCTTTCGTTTCCAAATTCGTAAACTCGATTTCCACCTAAATAACTTCATGTTATGAAGATTTTAAGCAAATAAAAACAAAATTTATGGGTTTTAATTGTTATGTATTTTGAGAACGTATTCGAACTAATTTTCTTCTTAAATTTAAAAGTCTAACAGAGGCCAGTCTCTTTCAAATAATAGCAGAAGCAGCAACAGCCCTGGAGATGTTTAGCGAGTAACAATTTTTTTAGAATATCTTGCAAAGTATGCATTCTATAGAGATTTATAAAGAAGAATAGGATTTTGTATCATTTTGGTATAAAAAAAATTCTTAAAATTGTATAATTTGAAACGCTCATACGTATAAGAAATTCGTATGGAGGCCACACCTTATTATTTAAGTTTGAAACACAGACCCTCATGCAAAACTTTATCAAATGCCTGTGTAAAGTCTAAAAATACAGCTAAGCAGTATCTATTTTTATGCAAATCCTGGTTTACTTGACTGACTAACATGATAGCTGCTAAAACCGGATTTGTGATCAGGGATCATTTTACGTTCGTCAAGGATAATTTTCATACTTAGTAAAAGTATTTTTTCGAAGAGCTTTGACATAAATATAGCATAACAATGTTTAAGTTATGTTATATAAATTCTGTGTCAGTATAATAATGGAGTAAATACGTGTACGATAGTTGTCATAAAGTAATTGTCTTTAGAACGTCTTCAACATTAAATTATTACGAAAATTTCATTTCAAAAACAAATATTTACGGTGGCGCTTAGGTGTCGTTCACGGAGAACCTAACTGTTCCATTGCTTTTACTATCGCCATCGTTCTTCCATTATCTCGAGGCTATTATTATCTGTTTCACTTTTATTACCGTCCTCGACCCCCCTGACCCCAGTCGTACCGCCGCACCGCCAGCTAATCTGGCGTGATTGTACTCGTGAGACGTAGCGAAGCAGCTTCTTAGATCCTCCACGGTTATTACGGCCTCCTAGACATACTCGCATATAGATTGGCCTCTTTCAGCTCTGCCTGGCTGCTCTACTTCCCTGAAGAGCACTTGTATGCATTTTACATCATGCACATGCTTTACTTGGAGTGACTAAAACGCCAAACACCCTATTGTTGCATATAATAATGTATTTTTTCTCGTTCGTCATGGCTGTCTTCATGTACTCTAAATTCTATAGAAATAATGAGTTTGTTATGCATACACGAGAAGTGTAGGAGATATTAAAATAAATGTTCGCATTTACTTTTTTTCTTACTTAAAACAGTGACAATAATTTTACAGTATTTGCTGTAAATTTTCTTTTCTGAAATTGTCCATATTTCGCCACTTACTGAACACTTTTGAATCAGGAAAGTAGAATTTCCCTGACCCATGGTAATAAAAACCAGACTACAGAGCGTCTCACCTTAGTATTCAGTGTGTCTTATGCAGTGAGACAACATAGTTGTCAGTTCGACAATGACAGGATAGGTTGGTAACTCATTATAATGACATGACATTTTAAATACTTGTTGGTTAGGATATTATTCTAATATACCTACATATTATTATATTATATTATTGCCACTTGACAGGAAAGTTATGTTATGGTACTTACACCATAGATAAAATATATATTATGCTCTTATATATAGTCGGATCGTTTTCGCAACCGACATAGCAAAACTACGAACTAAAGACGGTGATTCAATACCACTACAAATTCCAGTCAACCGGAACAATTTTAGAACAATAAAATTCAAATAATTAATTACTATTTTAGGATAAATAGCTACGGCTAGGAAAATACTATCACATGAAAGTCCGTTAGAAATTAAATATTATAGATAAAATTATTAAATATTACTTTTCTATATCAATATTTTATTTAATACATGGCTATTCTGAGCATTGTTGTCAGATTTTTATTTTCACGGAGCGGATGACACTTGACAAGCGTAGCGAATATTAATGTGAATGACATTGTGGTCATCTTTATTATCACAATTTTAAGTCCCCTTAGAAAATTTCAAGTATTAAATCCTACACCGTACAAAAAACAGCTTAACACTGGCAGTGCGGAAGAACTAGTAATTTGTGATGGTAACCAGATGGCGATGCGAGTGTGTCGTTAAGTTGAAGCAGTCAAATGATCCAAACTATCCCAAGATTATTTCATAGATTATTTGCAACCTGTGTTTGCAAACGATCTGCAAAGAGCAAGTTTATGTACATGAAACTGAACATAGAACTTTTATTACACATAATTACATGACCTGTTTGAGATTTTACTGGTACATTGCATATTAGTACGTTTTGCAGTTTGGATTTTATAACCTAATATCTGACAAAAGAATACAAGCTTAATATTGTCTGAACGTGTTTTCCAATTTACTTATAAAAGGCATAAGAAACGCTGATTATTTTTATTCTGAAGCAAATCTTTCTTAAACAACCTCATTAAAAACTAATCAGCACACTTTCCTGTTCAGAAATAAATCGAATATATTGATCTAAACCAAATTATATAAGACAAGGTAAGTTTTATTCAACAGAAATGTTTGGTTTTATTTGTAATTACTTTGTTATCTAGCATAATCAACTGATAAAACGAATGTTGCATATAAAGAATTGGAGATGGATTAAATTCAGTATCTATATCAAAGACAGATTTCGGATTCTGTTAACTTACATTGATCTGTTGAAGAAAAATTTTATCTAATCGAAGTAGGTGACTCTCACTAAGATTCTAAATGTTTGAAGATTACATACTGTTTAGAAAATTTTCAACTTTAAGAAGGTATAATTATGTTGACTAATAGAAGAATTGTGGATGATTGATGTCAGCACCTGTCTTTCAAACATAGACGGAAAGCATAGAGAAACACTAGGAAAAGTTAGGCATGACACATTGTACCAGACATGTGTTCCTATTAGGAACTATAACTTGTTAGGAAATTTAACTGTTGTGGAATAAAGTGTGCCGATTCTAAAATTAAATAACTGAAATTAGTGTTTTCTCAAAGAAAGTGATCCAGAATAAAATAATGATCGAGTTTATTAATGTGACAACAATATAAGCATTTGCATAGGGGAATGCAGTTAAAACATATTTCAGTTATATTATTTTTATAGTTTTTCGAAAATAACTTCTGTATATTTTCTGTACGCTTTTAATTTTGTAATTATTTATTGTTATGAATGGAATTAAGATTATATAATTTAAAAAATATGTGATGGTATTGTAATAATATTAATGTAGTACATTATAAATTGGGATAGTAAAAATACTTGTTCATTATTGTATTATAATTTAAAGTTGCTTGGTAAGTTGAATTCTGATCAGTAGCAAAGATTCAGCTTATGAATACTCAACATTTGAAATACTATAAGATGTTGAATTGTTTAATTCAGCATTAAGTATAATCTTTAACTACAAGAAATGTGTACTAGTTTAAAGCATGTTCACAGAACAATGGTACCGTAATAAGACAGAAAGCTATCTAATCGAAGAAGCAGGTGATTGTCACATAATAATAAATGTTTGAAGATCACATGTGATATTATTTAGGAAATTTTCAAATTTAAGAAGGGTTAAACACGTTGACTGTAATAGAAGAATGGATAGAATTTATACTAGTTTAAAGCTTAAATAAATAATAATGATGAGTTTAGCTTAATCAAAAATGTTTGATTAGCATACAAAAACTATGTTGTAATCAATGATATACCTGCGAGAAATGTTTCAAACAAGTTGCTTTTAGTATGTCGGTGAGTATGGTAATAATCATAGTGAACAGTAAGAATCTGGCAAAAAAAAAGTTTTTGTAATTGGTGTAATACTTTTCTGACCTTGTTGTTGTTGCATGTAAAATTACTTTAATGTTAATGCATTTAATGGATATATCTTTATTGTCTATAGTAAAACTAACTGGAACATATTTACTTAATACATTTCTGAATTTAAATGAACCCCAAAAGTTCAATTCTGTCTGAAAATCTTACCTTTATTGTACTTCTATTTAATTATTAACAGCAGACAAATTCATACAAATATAAAATAATCATTATATTCGGTTTCTAATAGTACTTAAGCCAAATTATTATCAAATGAATAGTTACATATTAGAATTATTGTCGGTAGTGCTAAAATCACAAGTCTAATTGATTATTTAGGGTTATAGTATCAAAATTAATATTACTTGACAGATCAAATTTTGCAACGTCTCAAATTTGACGCCATTTTAATTTTGGTGGCGCATGTCGGTTGCGAGAGCGATTCTAGTATAGATAGCTAAGTTCACTAATAACAGACGACTTGAAACAGAAATTGTTTTTGTCGCCAGCAGCACTGTGTGCACGAGCGGCAAGTTTGACATATGCAGGTGCATTTAATTTTTTTGGTTTTATATATATATGTTTTTATTTTATGATTAAAGGAGCTACTACAAGTTAATAATAGTCTATTTTTTTTATTAATATATTTATTTTGTATTTATAATAAATGTTCGCATTTACTTTTTTCTTACTTAAAACAGTGACAATAATTTTACAGTATTTGCTGTAAATTTTCTTTTCTGAAATTGTCCATATTTCGTCACTTACAGAACACTTTTGAATCAGGAAAGTAGAATTTCCCTGACCCACGATAATAAAAACCAGACTACAGAGCGTCTCACCTTAGTATTCAGTGTGTCTTATGCAGTGAGGCAACATAGTTGTCAGTTCGACAATGACAGGTTAGGTTGGTAACTCATTATAATGACATGACATTTTAAATACTTGTTGGTTAGGATATTATTCTAATATACCTACATATTACCACGCGATCATTTAAATTCTAAATTATAGCAGGCGGGATTTTTTTTATTAGGTTGTCCAGAATGTCAATTATTGATTAATTGAAATTTGCGGCTATGTTATACTTTGTGACATTTGTGAATCTTATGTGTAATCGATTTAAATTTAATGGAAATGAAAGCATTACAAGATAAATTAGTTTTATTGTGAATTACAAAAGGTGTTCAAAGTGTTCTCCCCCTGTTGCAATGCAACTGTTAACCCTCCGTTTCATATTTTCAAAAGCATTTGCCAACATCTGAACGGTTATAGCGTTACATGCATTAGAAATTGCCTCTTGTAGTTCTTCAAGATTTTGTGGGTTATTTTTGTAAACTGTGTTTTTCAGATACGGATAAATGAAATAATCAAGAATCGTTAAGTCCGGACTGCGAGGCGAAAATTCAATGACTCGATTATCATAAAACTCGCGAACTCGAGCCATACTTTCCCATGTTTTGTGAGCTGTTGCATTGTCCTGTTAGAAATACCCATGTAAAAGTTCGTCATCATGAAGATTTTGTAAAAACGGTTCAAGTAAATTATTTCGATATCTCTCAGCATTTATCGTTCCTTCAAAAAACACAGGTCCAAATATACGCCTTCTAGAAACCGCTAGCCAAACACCAATTTTATGCGGATGGAGAGGCGATTGAATAAACTCATGAGGATTCTCCGAAGACCAAATACGCATATTTTGTTTGTTTATATAGCCGGATAGGTGAAACCATGCTTCGTCAGCAAAGAAATGTTAAATCCAAAGTGTTGTTGTTATTTAAATTATTCAAAAACCACTGACAGTATTCTATTCGTACAGGAAAATCTCGAGGGAATAGCTCTTGAACGACGTTAATCTTATAGCGATAAAGATTTAAATTTTCTTTTAACATTTTTTGACAAGTTCCATATGAAAGGTTTATTTCTTGGGCTAATCTGCGAAGAGATTTTTTGGGAGACTGTTCCATTCTTTCTGCAACATCTGCCACAATCTCAGGAGTCCCTTTTTTGGGTGCGCCACTACCAGCTTTCCTACCTACAGTTCCAACATTACGAAATTTCGCCACACATGTGTAAATTTCTTGGACTAATTTTTGATAATCCGCAGGAAAATTAGGGAAGGCATTTTGAAAGTCATTGATGCAGTGCGGTACTGAATATGTCCATTCAACATTCTCTTGTCGTTCGGCGTTTTTAAAATAACTTTCAGTAAGAAAAATCTTATGTTCTAAATCAAACATTTTGAAACGTCAATTAGTACTTATATACCAACTTAATTTAAATTTCACAAACTGCTCTAATTTAGAATTTAAATGATCGCGCGGTATTATATTATATTATTGACACTTGACAGGAAAGTTATGTTATGGTACTTACACCATAGATAAAATATATATTATGCTCTTATATAGATAGCTAAGTTCACTAATAACAGACGACTTGAAACAGAAATTGTTTTTGTCGCCAGCAGCACTGTGTGCACGAGCGGCAAGTTTGACATATGCAGGTGCATTTCATTTTTTTGGTTTTATATATATATGTTTTTATTTTATGATTAAAGGAGCTACTACAGGTTAATAATAATCTATTTTTTTTTATTAATATATTTATTTTGCAATTAAAATACAATTATTGTTAAAGTATAGTTAATAATAGAACATAATATGCGTACAATGCTACAATACAATATAAAAGACAAAAAAGAATATAGTAAGTAAATATTTGATCGAATATGGTCGAAATTTCATTGGATATTATTTATGGAAAAGATAAAAGAAAATTTGTCATAAAGAAACTCAAAACAATATGCTTACCTCAGGTTTCTTGGTAAAAATATGCAGAATTGCATTTTTTGGTAATTATTAATCCCAGTTACAATACACTTCACCATTTTCGCAAATTACAAACACTTCAAATATTGACACTGATACAAAGCTCGAAAATAAAATGATCATATAAACAAAACACTTCACACAGAATATTTCGCCATGTTGCGTACAGGGTTACCAGCATAACTGGTTTTAGGAAACTATAAAATATTAAAATTTCTGTACAAATTACTAAGTGCTACAGACCTGCTGCAGCCGACAAAAACATTTATTTGTGGTTTAGATTTAGGATCACTTTATTGTCTGCTATGTAAATAATTACTACAAGAAAATTAGCATACATAGTCATACATAAAATTTACTAAAATATTAAACAATATCATATACAGCTTTACACATGTCATTTAGACCCAGAGCTTTTTAGCTCTTTCCATTCCTTGCTGTTATTGTCTTTGGATCTCGAGTTTTGTACATTTATCCTTCTCTGCCATCCTTTTAATGTGCCGTAGCCATTGCAGCCGTCTTGTTTTCATATACGCGTGTATAGTTGGTTTAGCATGCATTTCATAGACATCTTTATTTGGTCATCTCTCATACTCGTCAACTATTTTCTTTCCTCGTAAAATTCTTCTTGAGAGAGCAATTGGTTGCAGACTGTTTGATATGACGGAAATTTAGGCTTTCTGGATAGGTGCTGTGATCTCAATGATGGTTCATCATACTAGATTGATGATGGATGTGGCTAATAAATAACAAATAAAAGAAAATGCTCCACAATGGTTAAAAGCTAAAATAATAACAGTATATAAGTAAAAAACATAAAAAAATACAATAAATTAGTGCCAATCTATTTCTCTTGAGAAACTGGTGTTCAATAAGCTAATCGACAATTCTTTCTGTAAGCTAGCACGGGTTTCAAAGCAACATTTTTATTGCTTTGCGCAGTAGGCTATTTTCAAGGCATTGTAGCAAACATTCTGTATATTTGGAAGACTATAATATAGTCTATATTATAGAATCGATCCGAACCTAAACCATCCGGTGTAATATTATTTATGGAACTTTAATTTTAGGCAACAAAGGGATCTATATATAGGTATATTTCTAACAATAAAATAGGTATATAAATTGCTGTAAGAAATATTCACACTCTTTATTTGACTATTGCCGTGTAACTTGTGTTCAGCTTTGCAGATTACAAAAAACTATTTAGATTTACTGACCGGAAAAAACAAATTGTCTGTTCTTTTTACAAATAATACGTCTGGGCGCCAAGAAAATGGAGGTATTTTATCTTTCATATAGGGAATATATAATAAATATTTGAAATCATAACTCAATATCTGGACGAATAAAAATTCATTTACACATTTGTAACCGCCCTCTAGAAAAACAATTGGTTGAAAAATGAAAGGGAGGAAAAGATTTTTACCAGAATATGAGGTAGCTTTTTATTCAATTTTTAACGTGAACTAAAACAAAAAAGTCTGCTGCAAACGATTTTTGGGAACACTGGTTTCAAATATTTTGACATATTAATTAATTTACTTTAATCAGATAGCTTCTTTCTAAGTTTGGTTATTCAGCGAGGTAGATCACTAAATTCTTCATAAGTTGACGATAAAAGCTTTTTCCCAATTTAAAATCAACAAAACTATCTTGCATCAAAAATCTGCTATTTTTCAACTATTCACAGAATTTAGAATCCACTGTCGAGGAGCCTTAAGAAGGGCATTTACCAACTGCATCTGGGCAAATAGAAACTTATGCAACTTGTATTACTAGCAGGACGGTAGACGCAAGGGGTGTGAGTAGGTAGAGCTAGACGATATTCGGGTTCCAATCAGAGCGCTTCGGTTTTATTCACAGATTCGCTATGTAGATCGGGAAAAGACGCTGGGGGTTCTAAACCGGTAATTTAATAGTAATACTAATTAGATACAGCTACCTTCTAACAGACAATTTTTATTTTTAAACGTTTTCAAAACAATTATCTATTACGCGAAACAGCTATCGTGGGTTGAAAATTTTAATATATAGGTACATAAAATGAATCGTCAAATATTTAAATTCTGAAATCTACTCGCATATTGGTATTATGTACTTAGTTAAACTGAATCGAATTAACAAATATCAAAATAAAATAAAATTGTGGACTAAAAATTACTTTGTCGTATTTTGATTTTTCATTGCACTTGCATATTTCTTTTTTTTTTGTTTTGATTTTTTATAATAATTCGATTTCCGCTTGACCATCTGCTATATACACTCCAGTATTATAGGTCTTGCATTTCTTTTTTATTGCATAAAATGTCTGTCGTTCGGATTCAAGTCTGCAATATATTATCCATATATTATGGTATTATTAAACTAAATTGAATTAACAAATATCAAAATAATGTAAATAAAATTGTGGACTGAATTACTTATGTGGTATTTTCATTTTTCATTCGACTTGCATATTTACTTTTTTTGTTTTGTTGATTTTTTATAATAATGCAATTTCCGCTTTTCCATCTGTTATATACACTCCAATATTATAGGTACTGCATTTCTTTCTATTTGCAAAAACTTTCTATGGATCGGATTCAAGTCTGCAATAGCCGACCGATTCCGATAGATTTGATGTGTGTGACAATGTTTACTATAGGTCAATTACCCAAACAGGCGATACACGTCATATGAAACGTCACTGTGATGTCATATCAGTGTTGACATAACATTGCTTTGAGCAAGCTGTACTTTGAAAATAATCTGTGGTTAGGACTAGGTTGACATTTTAAAATATTAGCAAATGCTATTAATATGTTTTAAATTATTTGACTATGTCTACAAAAAATATAAACAAATTCTAAATACATGTGAGTTTATTTATTTTAGGCTACATTCACAAAAATAATATACACAAAATCTATATATTATTATACATATTAGTGATTAAAAAACTCGTAACATTGCGATAAGCATATGATAAAAAGAAAATAATATTAAGTTGAAATGCTAGTTTTCTTCATCCTTTAACACTGTCTTCTGAATCGGAATCATTTACATTAATTATAAAAGGTAATATATCTTGTCTCTCAAAACCTACTTCTCTATCCCACCATTTTTGAATTTCAGTTTCACAGTGGTTAACGCTATTTGCCCAAATGTCTGGGGTTACTTGTGTTAATGCCTCTTTCCACAGTTTTATGCATTCGTCCACTTTTCTACCATATTTTCCAATGTGATTGTTATAGTATGTTTTTGTTATTCCCCACACTAGTTCTATAGGGTTAAATATACAATGGTAGGGTGGAAGTGGAAGAACTACGTGCTCATACTTCTCTGCTAAATCATCGGTTTCATTTATAGTTGGTGGTTTATGCCTTTACGTAAAGATATAAATGAAATTATTGAATAAAATAACTAAATATATATGTACTAACCGTTTAACTAAATCCAGTAATTGTATTTTTAAAGCAGCTCCGTCATAGTCAATGTTATTGGTGAGCCATGTCTGAATTTCATTTTTAGTGGCAGATGATGTTGTACTTTTATTTTTAATAGTACTGTGGTAACTGGCATTATCCAAAACAATTATGGACGGCTCTTTTAAACTTATAAGAAGTTGGTGTTCAAACCAGTATAAAAAGTTGTCTCTGTTCATATCACCGTGATAATCTAAATACTGACTATTTGTCGGAAATATTAGGTCTGCTCCAGGAATAAATCCATTAGAACTACCTGCATGTAATACAATATATCTAAAACAAGATAATATAATAAATATACATAAGATAAGAATATGTTATTCTTAGAAATATAATGTACCTTTTTCCACCTACTTTTGAAGCTTTTGTGGTTTCTATAGATTCATTTTGCCAAGATTTACGAATTGTTCCATCTTGGAAAACCCAGGTTTCATCAAGGAACACAAACTGGCGAACATTTTCATGTTTCATACGAACATATTGTTGCAAGAATGTAACACGTTTTAATACAATTTGTGGTAGTTCCATTAAAGCTCGTTTAGGATCATCCTTCTTGTAATTAAAACCAATATTGTGTAATACTGTCCGTAAAGATGACTTGCCACCAGAAAAGAGTTCCTTTTCTTTAAGAGTAATATTCAGTGAATGAAGCGTGATATGTTGTTCTGTAAAAAACTCAAATATTAATTTTATAAACGTAAATCCTTAAGAACTTACTGTTTCTATACATTTCATATACTGTATTTCTTATTGCACACTGAGTAAAGTCATCAACATTTACAACAGGCTTACTTCTAGGCCGTTTTCGCTTTGGGCTAGATGGTCCAACCCTCTGTTTTGATGTAGATGATATTTTATTTACAGTTGCAATGTGAATATTTAAAGCACTTGCTACTCTCTAAATGAAAAATATTATTATTAAAACGTTTATTGTATAAAATATAAATAACAGAAAATATTACCTCTCGAACTGCTGTTAGGGGTAGCAATGGCGCATTATTATCGCGTTCTTTTTCAAAATACCGGATTAAAGAGAGAATTATTTCTTTCCCTTGCTTACCTAACGGTTTAGGCATGATTTAGTTGTGAAAACAACTGATTGTTAAAAATGAAATCGGCGTATAAATATAGTAAAAATGGAAGAAATACGTATGATAATGAAGTGACTGAAAAATGTAAACAACTATGACAGTATGATATTTGACAGAATAAAATGTTACCATTTTATATGTTGCAACGGCGTACAGTTCCGGTAACATAAAACGTTACCGGAAGCTAGAATAATATTAGGATTAGTAGGTATTATTGTACTTTAATGTTACTTGGACCGAAATTATTCTTTATGACGTGTATCGTCTGTTTGGGTAATCGACCCATATTTTCAATTTTTTATCTTCAAATCTAATTACATAAATTTAATTTTTTTATATCGTTCATCAGATGTGCAGCTGGCGCCTAGAGGTTGTTTTTTTCTTTTGTGTGCCAGTACATGTAATAATGTTTTTGTGGTTATTTCTAAAACACATAACTTTTTTAAGAAAATATACCAATACAAAAACTGGCCATGACATTATAAATTTATGCCTTTTGCATCGCTAACCCAAGTTTGAGATTCTAAAATTACTAAATAAATTTACAAAACGCAAAACGGCAATGCCTCACGGGATCACAGTTTTCGATAGATAAACGCTCCTCTTAATAAAAAATATTTCTATTTTAAGGCAAAATTCAAATTTAAACTTATATCTAGATGATCCATTTAGAAAATACATCTATTTTGTGCCAATGATGAATCACTCAGTAGAAGCGTATATATATTTTAAAATTATAAAGCAATGTCAACCCTATCAACTATAGTATGCGAGTTTTTAATTATAATAATCATTAAAGAGTACATCGTTGAGTCACCCTGTATATGTATGTATATGTGAGTTAAAGCGAGATTTGACAATAAGAATATATCTTTGAAAGATATGTGCATGCTTCAAAAACAAAAAATGTCACCACGCATTTTATCCGTCGTTACGAATATTTATCTAACTTCGAAAGAATAATGCATAACTTAGTTGGGCAAAGAAGAAATCCCTGAAGTTGATATATAATAGACAATTTCCCATATTACCGTAATATTATTTTTCTATATTTTATTTATGCCATTCTCCGTTATTGGAAGATTTTCATACTGTGCAAAAGTGTATCCCGTTCCGCCAGATGTCTCCGATAACAATCCATAATAAATAACCCCTCCTAACGATATCGTATTCCGAACATAACTCAGGCCATTGTTCCAGATAGTAAAATCGGAGAAACACATATTTAAAAACTTTTCTTATTTCGTCGGTTTTCGCTGCGCGTATCCGTGATCCGAAGAAAAAAAGGGACGATGGAAAAAAGACGCGGAAAAGTGTCCAAGTCCCCTTACTTACATTCAAAAATGGGAAAGAGAGGAGCACGAGATATACGGACCGACTCATAAATTTAAACATGGCATCGGTTGTATTTGAATATGACCCTATATCATGAGAGCGATGATAAAAACTTCTGAAACAAACAACATTAATGCAGATGCAAAATGGTCCTCCGGAGAGTTTAAGAATATTATATCCGATAACTGGGCATCCACACATCAGCTACGTATATCTGCTAACATGTTAGCATGGGTATAAGTAGGCGCTTTTGATTCTACAAATTTAATATTGAAAGTTTTTATGCGCTTGCAGAAATTTATGTAGAGAAAGAAGGAAAACAAGAGGAAGTAATATTATAGTAGATACTTCACTTTCACAGTATATGTCACCAGTTACCGATTTTTCTGCAATAATAATCTGGCGTGAATAAAATAAGTAATATAGTTAAGGATACTAAAGAATAAAAATATATACTGGATTGATGATGCATATAGCTAATAAATCTAGAATAAAAGAAAATTTTCCACATCAGTTAAAATCTAAAATTATAACAGTATATAAGGAAAAGACTATAAACTAGTGTCAACCTATTTCTCTACTACCTGTATTATCTAATGCTCTTGAGAAATTGGCATCCAATAGGCTAATGAACGATTCTTTCTCTAAACTAATACGGGTTTCAAAGCAATACTTTTAATGCTTTGCACAGAGTAGGCTATCTTCAAGGTATTGAAACAAATATTAACAAATCTACACAAAACGGTTTTTTTCCACAGGCCTATTCGACTTACAGGTTCGTCACTGGGTGTTTCTTGAGCTCCTTTGGGTCTATATTCGATTGACCAAAAATGCGTTGCCTCCCTCGATCCAGTGCCTCTCACTTTACTAACATATCCCTTACTGTTTCTGGTTGATTTACATGCAGATCCAGACTCACATGTAGTAGTTCTTCAGCTCTTCGGTTACATAGTTGACCAATATATTCCTTATCATGAATTTGCCCAGGATTTGTCACCGAGTTATGCTTATGGTTTTCATATATCCACACTGTAGCTTTGGGTCATATATTTTTGTACTACCAGAGCTTCATCTAGGCCTGAGTTCTCACTCTGATCATCTCCTAGTAACTTCATCGGCTCTTTCGTTACTCTTATCCCCTCTGCGTCCTGGGCACCTAGATTAGTTTTATCTTATATTGGTCCGCCAGTAATTTTAGCGCTTTTCGAGGCACTTTTAAAGCAGTCGTGACGACACTTCTTGGGCCTTCTGAGCAGCTCGACTGTCAGACATTATTAGAATCCACCTATTGACTACGACATTCCAATTGTTTTTTATACCACATTAGTGCCAACTGCAGTTTTTAACCCATATTTGCACCAGATCTCTCCGCCTTCTGATACCCTACATACGATTTTCCCATTCGACTCGTTCTGGAAAGCTTACTTCGAAGTTAACGCTACATCGCTTTAATATGTGGTCTCTCTTCCTGTTAAAATCTTATCCACTCACAATATCTGCAATTGCCATTGAGGCACACCCATCCAAACCGCCCACTGTATCACAAATTGAAGAGGCGGAAGGTCCAAGATAGCCCATATGGCTGCATTTGGAGTGGTCCTCATTGAAGCTGGTTACATGCTCACACATGAAATAATATTAAATAAATTGTCAAGTACTGATATTATGGGCGTCTATTCAACTGGTTTAGAGATTTTTTGCCCGGTAGAATATAGAAACGTAATTATAAATATCAGTGGCGAAGGCGCATATTCGGATCCTAAAAGTGTCACTAGAGGAATCCCGCAGGGTTCTACGCTGGGCCCGATTCTGTTGCTATTTTACGGAAAAAATTTTTCGGCATAGTTGAATAAAATTTTGGACAAAATATTTTCTTCACGTATAAATTTATCAATTAATGCATATCAGCTTAATTTATTATTACATATGAAGAAAAAGCATAAAATTAATCAATGATAAACTAAAAAAATATATATCATAACAAATATGTTCGCATTTTAAAAGACTAGCTTTACACATTAGATTAGCCATTGTTTCTGGTTTACTGCTGACATATTTACAATAATCCTGTCATCATATATTAATTGTTAAATTCAAGATATCGTGTATCGTCCTTCAAGACATGAATCACAGCCAAACTGTACATTTTATTCAATACCATTTCCCAGTGATAAGCAGTCCCGTGTAGATGATAACATAAGTACCCTTACTTACTTCCGTATACATTGTTAATGTATTAGGTGATATGTTACTGATTTAAATAGTAAATCGTAAATTATATTCATTATAATAATATGTAAGGATTACATTCAAGATAAATCAATGGCAAAACATCTTTTTAAACTCATTTTAAAATAAAATGAAAAAACTAAAACCCTGAATGCGCTATAGATGAATAAAGTTTTATTTCAATTCTTTTACTTTCTTATACGTAGTATAAGGAAGTATTGTGATGATGAAAATTTTCGACCTCGAGATTTTTGCAGATGTCCACGTTTTGAAGTCACCTGATACCAAAAAAGTGGTTTTTAAAAAAATGTCTGTGTGTCTGTGTGTCTGGCTGTGTGTGTGTGTGTGTGTGTGTGTGACCACGATAGCGGTCAAACCGCTGGAGATATCAATTCCAAATTTTGTATTTACAAATATAATCTCCCTCTTGAGAACTGATTAGATTTTGAGCAAAATCGGCGAACCGGAAGTAGTAGTTTACTTCAGTGAAAAAATCGAAATTTGCAAATATTTCGTCAATTACTAAGTTTAGACTAATTTATAAAGAATTCATAAGTATTTAGAACTTCATTTCCAATATCTTTTATATAAAAAAAATTTCAAAATTCGGACCGGAAATATCACTTTTACTCTTACCGAATAACGATTTTTTGCAAATATGTCGTAAATTATGCATTCTATATACATTTATGAAGAGTACAAAAGTATTTAGAGTTGGATTTGGAAAATTTTTTGTATAAATGAAATTTCAAAATTCGGACCGGAAATAACATTTTCATACGTATAAGAAAGTCGTGTGGTGGCCACACCTCATTTTTTTGATTCAAATAACCATCATCAATAGTGAGTATACATTACTAGTTTACTTTTCCAATTAATATTTATTATTATTAAAGACTAATAAGTTCAATGCTTTAATACACTGTCTTTAGAATATATTAAATAGTAAAGGTCCAAAGTTTAATCCTTTTGGGACTCCCGAAATTGTCGTAAAAATGCTTGAACATAGTCCATCACGATGACAACCGTTATTTTTTATATTAAATTTAAAATCATCTAACATAAGAATCTTCTTAATAAAAATTGCAATAATGAAAATGTCAAATTCATATATCCCTACTTAATCATGACGACAAAAGTCAAAATAATGAGGAAATTCTAGCTGAAACTAGTTTGTATTTGAAACTCAAATATTAATACAGGAAACGCCAAGAATTAATTCATAAATCATTTTCTATTGGTCGCTGGTGTGTTCTTTTTCTCTTTCAATTGAAAAACATGGACGAGAAAAAACTGGCATTAATTAGTTTTTGCCCGATGTACCAGTATAGTAAGTGGTTGGCAAACAGACTGCCAAATGCAATGTTTGGCGAAATTGATGAATTTCCTCTATAAGTGGATACCTAACATAGTTATCCACTCGGCAATATTTTGATCGTCCTGCACTGGTGTTTACCTATGCACTGAACACTTGTACCGTACTAAATGAGTCGCTCTCTTCGCATTATAAACGTGCACATATGTATAGTATACGTATATATGAAATGAAACTAATGCGGAATACCCCCGAGTTTACGAAATCCTTGGGCTAACATGTGTGTGTGGTGCTCGTATGTGTTGTGGAAATGATTGTTCGAATTAAGTGTTCATTTTGTTAATTAAAATATCGTACAGGGCCTAAAACAAATAGCGAAAGCTTACGCTCAATCATCTACATTCTAGGGGAGAGAGTAAATATTTAATAATGAAAATGGTAGAAATATGTTTAAAATGTTCTAAAAGCTTTTTTACAGGATCGTCATGTAGTTCAATTATTTAAAAAAAGGAATGTAACTTATAAGAAAATGTAAAAACACTTTGAAAATAAATAAATTCGTAATTATTTGACAATCTTTATAATAAATCATATATTCAGTATGCAGTTTTTATTAGTATTAATATTATTATTGAGTAGTAACTATAGAAGAGACAGAAAATAATACAGGTATTTGAATGATTCCATTTATTCACTGTGCCCATATATAAAAGAAATTTACTCTTTCTAATATTCATTTGGTTATTTTGTAAATAGTAATACGTAATACATATTACATTTTCTACACGACTAAACTGAATAAATTTTAGTTACCACCGAACAAAGAACTAATGAGTAAACAGATGATTCTGTCGACGTACAGTATTAAAAAAAAATTGCAAAAAGAATGAATGGGGAATTGGTCACCGTCATTCCAAAAGCCACTAGAATTATCGCCGAAAAATATATGTGTATAAAAAGCATTAACTATAATGTAATAAATATAAATTCAGTGATAAAAATAAATAAGTTTCAATAAATATTTCTAGTATGTTTAAGAGTATTTTAATCAATCAGTGTTAGTGTCTTCATCGTTTTGTTACTGTTATATTTAATATCGCCTGGTTCTATTTATATATCCCAACTAACTAAGGTAAAAACGTTAAAATAATGTTCACTACTCCGGAAAAAGTGCGCGCGATAAGTTTATTCGGCAATGGATTGTCCGCAAGAGTTGTTGCTCGAGAATTAAATGTTAACCATACATCTACAAATAAATTACTGCATAAATGAAGCGTTGAGAATACAAGTTGAAGGCAACCAGGATTAGGTAGACGAAGAGCTACCACAGATGAAGAAGACAAAATTTCATCACAATATGTCCGCGAGCATCCATTTACCAGCTTCCGTTCGAAGGTCCACGAAAATAGTTTTCCTGCTAGTACGAGCAGTATACGAAGAAGACTGATCTCTAAAGTTATACTGCGGCGGTGAAACCTTCACTAACGGAAAGGTATCAACATGATAGATTAATATTTGCGCAAACCTACCACTGCATGGACAGACATTTTTGGCGGTCAGTAATTTTTTCCTATGAATCAAATTTCAATCGTCTTCCTAGAGAAAGAAAACGGTTAATCGTGAGAGAGGACAAAAATATATTTATGAACGTTCGGTTTTCTGTTGACGTTTGGGGATGGATGTCTTTTGATGGGCTACGCCCTACAAGCCAAGCTGATCTTCAATCAAGATGTTGGCTGATTTTTTTTTTCATTTCTCTTGTCAATTTTGTGTCAGATGCCATTTCAGTTTGCATTTGAAGATAAACTGGAAATACTTCTAATTCTTCTTGAAAGCAGAAGGAATGCCATGCTGACAGCAGGATTTTATGCCGAACGTTTTCCAGGTCGACCACATCCCAACAGGAAAATATTTAATACTCTGGTAGAAACTTTATCATCAATCGGGTCTTTTTCTCACAAAAAGACGACCTGCGTAAATACAGTATTAAATATTGTTGATAATAATCCTTCGGGGCAGCTTCAGAGAAATTAGTAGAAAAGATCTTGACCATTTCGTCGAAACTGTTTGTTAATCAACGGCCATAAATAACCAAACTTTACTGTAACGATTAGTAACTTCAACTTTAAGGAAAACTAACCTAAATTTTTGATTTTAATTTAGATAAATATGTTTCTAAAAAAAATACCTGCATTTCATAAACTTTTTGTTAAAGTTTTGTTTTTTTTTGTCTGCCACTGACACATTTTGTAGAGTTTTTTTTATTAGGTATGTAGTGTACATTTCAATTTAGCTTTACACAAAATTTGATTTTCTTTTTTTTATAAATAAGATCCATTTTGGCGGGCGGTAAAACATGGGTAGCCCGCTACAGTACATTCCATCATATTCGAACAAAAGTGCAACATTGTTTTGTAATAAAGTATAACCACAACACCTTAACGAAAAAATAATATTCTCCTTTTACCAAAACAGATTCACTTTATATCATATGCTTTTCACATTTATTGAACAGTTCAGAAAGCAATACATTATATTACATAAAAGTATAAAAAGAAACAGCATCTAAATAAAACTTTCTGGCTAATATTACTCAAACATTGAAATAAACTTTGGGTAACTACAACATCATTAATTTAATATCTCATTTCTGTTTAAACAATCTCCCAAATAGAATTCCATGTGCCGAATATAATTATTGTAATTTTGTTCTGTTATTGCTTCAGATGCGCTATGTACTGCGTCGTATAGTTCATCTTGGCTGTTCTATTGTCTTCTTCTAACTAAACACTGATTAAATAATTCTTCAATAGGATATAAAAAGGGACTGCATGTGGAAATAATATAAAAAAAATGTTGTGAAATATCCATGGGCTTTTATTAGTTGCAAGATTTCTTCGGTTGACGGAATCTAACATTATCCACGACGAAATGAGCGTCTTGGATATCATCTTCATGTAAATGATTTATTAAATTGATTAAAAATCCTCCAAAATGTTCTGCATTATATGGTCTGTCATGTATTTGAAATAAGTACAGTGTAGAACCATTCATTGTAGCATCAGTAGAAAAATTTCTTCCTCTTATCTGGGCTATGACTGTTGGTGCTCTGGTATTTTTTTTGCAATCTACCTTAATGCCATTAGCGAATATACTTGAAAGTCAACATTCATCAACAAATTCTTTTTTTCTCTTTCAACCATTATTCTATTGTACTAAGCAGCATAATCAAATCTTGCTTGAATAGTTTCCGGTGTGTTGGGTCTTTCTGGTACAAATGAAACTCGTTTCTTGGAATAGTGAAACTCCCTGAAAGCCATACTTATGGTGGATATGCTAATTTGCAATTGAGAATTTTATTCTCATAATTTAGTTCTTTACTTTTGAAGTATTAGGATACAATCTTCATCAATCCAATTGCAAAGAGCTTCCCTTTGCTCTATATCTAATTTTTTTGGTCAATGACCGCCACATTTCCTTTTAATTTGATTTGTTTTTCGATAATTTGCATAAATTTTTCTTGTCGTAATGGGTCGTACACTAAACTGGTGTCCTACGATTTTTGACAGATACCCACAATTCATAACTCTAATAATAAGAGAACGCAACTCATTACTTATTTCACCTTTTCTTCGTATTTCACCATTCATGTTATTTGCAGCTAAACGTGCAAAACTGAATTGAAGAAAGTGATTTATATTTGACATATGAGGAAATTATTTGACATGCATAGCAACTACTAATAGAAAGGGGGGAAACTCATTGGAAAAATAGTGAAACACAATTGACAAAAGAGGAAAAGCGAATTAAAAGCACTGTTATAACATGAGTCATCAACGTATTAAATATAGCGTAGATTCACATTTACACAATTAATAATATTTTCACTCACAATCGTATTTATTTGAATCAGATTGGTTTACTCAATCTAAACTCATGGACAAAATTAAAGTACCACTCAATTAAACTTGTATAATTACAATACTGAATTTAATATTGCAAAAAAAATCATGAAAGCTTATTGTTAGGTACTGTCTAGCTTGTAAATGAAATCAGCGAAACATGGCGATATTTCTAATCATTTTTTATTAAAAGAAAATGTAAAGAAAAAACGAAAACTATAGAATTTATGGACCCACAGCTATTCTAATATCGTGTATGTCCTCCTCTACTTCTAATTACTGCTTCCATGCGTCTTGGCATACTGGAGGTCAAATTTTGAAAGACTTCTTGAGGGGTATTTTCCCATTCTTGAATTGCTGCTTCTATCAGCTGATTGCAGTTGGCACGTGGAGTTGTACGACGTCGAACCCTTTTTTTTTTAATATCATCCCATAAATGCTCTATTGGGTTCATGTCAAGACTATTGGCTGGCCATTTCATGAACGGAATAGCAACAGCATTTAAGTAGTAAATAACTTGCCCAGCTACATGAGGACGAACATTATCCTACATAAACAAGAAATTCGGCCCCACAAAAGGAGCAAATGGCATTACATGGGCAACAATGATGTGTTCAAAATAATAATCTGCATTCATTGACTTAACCCGTATAGGGACCAACTCTGTGTGGCCATCGAAACATATTCTTCCCTAAAACATTACAGAGCCACCATCAAATGGGACTCTTGGAGGGATGTTGCATGTCATCGTTTCGTCTGAAAATAAAACCATCTTCCGATCATTAAGAGTCTAATCTTGATGATTTCTCGCAAAACGCAATCTTTGAATTTTGTGCTCTCGGGTGATCAGGGGTTTCTTGGCCGGTTTTCTGCTGTCCAATCCAGCTTCATTTATTCGCTTTCTAATCGTTCGGGAAGATGCAAGAAGATTGCGAGCAGCTAGGAGCTCAGTTTTTAGGATGGTACCAGACGTTCTCCTATTTCTGAGAGCTGATTGTCTAAGAAAACGCTCATCTATTGCATAAGTGTACCGTTTTCGCTCTTATCCCGGCTTCCGTAAGTGAGAACTTGTCTCGTTAAATCGCCTAACCATGCGACTTAAGCTGGAATGGCTTCCTTCAATCACTTTAGCAACTTGATGCATCAAATATTTCTCATCCAGCAAAGTTGATGCTCTTACTGCTTCCTCCGCTGACAAATTTGTTCTGCGATTCATTACTAAAATGTATTACACTGGCACTGACACTATCAATAACAAAAAACTTGGTGACTGAAGACAACTTGTCTTAATATACAAAAATTTCCGGTCAGATTTTGGATAAAGTTTTGCCAACAATGCTTTTATTTGCAATTGTACTTTTAAAAGAAAAAAAAGTCCCAGTAGGTGCACGGCCTACTTGCAAGATAATTAAAATACTAAAAGTCATCATTATTTTGAAGTAACACAAAATATATGCGGTGGTGCGTTAATTTTGTCCATGAGTTTAGTTACCAACAATTATGATCAAATGAAATACGAAGTTAAAATTGCAAAAATTAATTTTATAAAATCTAATTTTCCATTTCAAAATTAATAAGTACTCTAACTACATATTTGCTTCATCTCCTTCTATGTATTGCACAAAATGAAAGTCATGTAAGGTTTCTCCACGGGATTCACAGACGAGAATTTCATCATGTGAGATGATGCAACAACATCCATCTAACTATTCTCAATCCTATCACGCGGTACACTTTTCATTTGATGCGTCGTCGCATATACCCATCACCGTCGTGTTAGAGGAGCTCCGCTTTTATTGTTAGTTCGCGAATAACGTAATCTGCGCTAAACTTCCTGATAACACTGCACGAGGACAAAGTTACACTCCGCAAAATATAACTCCTAATCCTTTACATTCGGTAGTTTCAGGATTCTCATCATCATCGCCGTTGACGGACAGCAACGCGGGGTTTCCCCTGCCGTATTACTTACTCCAGGCTATTCTTTCATTCGCGGACAACGAGAGATCGCTTTAAATTATTCACGCTCCATTTTCGTTCGCACAACGCCAGCAGCGACTTGAGGTATTTTCGTGTTATTTTTTCTCAATTCTCCTGGAGCATTACCTCGCTTTCTTTCTTCATGTCCTTTTTGTCTTCTTGAATAAGAGAATAAGTACCTAACTATACTACCGTTATTTTATCACATTTTCCTTATTTTCTTCGTTTCGAGTTCTTCGCGATAATAATATTGTTGAATTTCAATTCGTTTATGGAAAAAAAAATCCATTGCGCTTCAAAATGTTAAGATGCGCAAGCTAATAGTAAATTATAACAATGATTGGGGGTTTTGGCTAATTAATTATCTTCAGTACTGTATCTAGGATAGAATTAGATAAGAGATCCTTTTGCCTCCCCTCCAGTTATAGTTTCTGACGTCGGATTGGGACTACTTTTCTAGTCCTTTCTCTATATTACTTTCATATTGACATAAGTAGACTATATCTTTAAATATGACTTAAATAAACATGGCAGAATTTTTACTTTAAACGCTAATTGAGGCTAAACTGAACACAAAATAATTATCAAGGACGTGAAACATAGCCTTACTACATAAATATAAAGAACAAATCTAACCGATATTAATTAAAGCCCAAATTTACAGAGGTATCCGTTTAAAATATAAAACTTATTCTAAATCTGAAATTAAATTTAAATCTGTTAAGAATGAACTTATGGAGAAGTAAATGCATACGTCAGTTATATGTTGTATTTTAACAATTATTAGAGGTTATTCAATGATATGAGTTATACTAATCAAATAAAATTCATGATTTCTTCATTTCAAAAAGTTTAAATAATATTCTTGACTGTTGCAGCAGACACTTCTTGGCGAAACATTTTTAACTTCATACATTAAATAACTTAAAACACTTGGCTTGTTTCACTATGAGTTTATTAACAATACTCTGACATATACGTTTCGGTTGTTACACCATTATCAAAGAGATATACAAATCTAACTTAAAGTCTATAAATGTCTTACATACTTGTCTGTTCTTGTGTGTGGTGGGGTTTTATTATGTTGTTAATGACAGTGTCTATGAAGGGAGTTCCTAAAAGTAATAAATTCTATAAACCTTAGGATACAATTTACAATAGAAACTGAAAAAGACAAGAAAATAAACTTTCTAGACGTCACAATATACAGAAATAATAATAAACTTACATTTGAAATATATAGAAAGCCAACTTTTACTGACAACATATTACACGTAAATGCTAAAATATCAATGAAAATAAAATTGGCAGCCTTCCATAGTTATATACATCGAGCCACAAACATACCACTAAACAAGAGATCCTTTAATGAAGAAATAAACACAATTAAATTAATTGCAATAAATCATGGATATGACCCTAAATTCATAGAAAAACTGTTAAAACAAAAAGAAAAGCACATTAATAAGAACAAATACTTATACCCGAATATAACAGAAAATACACAAAAATGGCACAAAATAACATATACAGGGTGTGTTATCTAAGCGGGTAAGGCCGATTATGCCTTTATAAGTAAAGATTTTCGAAGCGGTTTTTTCCTTGTGATAGCTGTTCATTAGGAGCACATTTTAAAAATATTTTGTATTATACAGAGTGTTCCATAACTTGTTGGCTAATCATTGTTACAGTTTTTTAAGTGGAACACCCTATATATTATTCTATTTTTAAATTCCCCGTATAATTTTTAGTCAAAAAGTTATAAGTTAGTACTTATAGGCCTAAAGTGTAAAGTTCTTGCCTTAATCCCATTTTTCTGAAAAATTCAATGTTTGTATAAATTTTTTCAAACGGAACACCCTGTATATTATTTCATTTTTGAATTTCTTATTAAATTTCACATCAAAAACATGTAAGACGTTAATACTTTAAAACTGACTATTACTGAGCCTTTTTGATATAATTTTGTCAGTACTATACTATATTAATTAAAACCACAAAACTGACAAAATGATATCAAAAAGAGACAATAGCTCAGTAATAGTCACTTTTAAAGTATTAACGTCTTACATGTTTTTGATGTGAAATTTAATAAGAAATTCAAAAATTAAATAATATACAGGGTGTTCCATTTGAAAAAATTCACTTTTTTGCAAAAACTAACAAAAGCATATCAAAAAACGACAGTAGCTCAGTAATAGTCACATTTAAAGTATTAACGTCTTACATGTTCCTAACATGAAATTTAATAAACAATTCAAAAATGAACTGATATACAAGGTGTTCCACTAAAAAAAAATTGACTTTTATACAAAAACGTGTCATGTAATTTTAATCCAGTTACCTGCAAAGTTTTAGGAATTAGTCCAAATAAGAAAAATGCGCGGAGAAAATAAACGCGTTGTTGCCAGATTGGGCGCTATTTCAGAAAAATATATTTTCTTAAATGGCAACACCGCGTTTTTTTAACAATTTCTAATACATCTTGAGATTCTAGACAAAACAGAGAGGATGTAAGTTTTTGATTAGAGTGGCGGTTTACGAGCTAATAGTGCCTAAACTTTAATACATTTTTCCCTCAAATGTTACATCATGTTAATAGAAATTTTGTTGAACGTATTTATTGCTGCAGAACCCAACAAGGAAATCAGTTCGAACAATTTTTTAAAAAATAAATGTTAGGTAATTAATTTTTGTTACTATTGCTATTTTTTTAATGCTGGAAAGTAAGTTAAATATAGGCACCATTAGCTCGTAAACCGCCACTCTAATCAAAAATTTGCATCCTCTTTGTTTTGTCTAGAATCTTAAGATGTATTAGATATTGCATTTAAGAAAATATGTTTTTCTGAAATAGCGCCCAATCTGGCAACAACGCGTTTATTTTTTCCACGCATTTTTCTTATTTGGACTAATTCCTAAAACTTTGCTTCAGGGACCATAGGTCTATCTTTTCAAATAAAAAAGTTGGCCTATCTCAAGATTTAAAAAAATAACCCTGTATATAAAAATCGTTCGAAATGGAGCTCTAAATACTATTGTATTTCAGATAAATCTGTACAGAACGCATAATTTGCGCGATATTTAAGAATTTCGAAAAACTTTTTTTATAAAATGTTTCTAAAATTCATTTTTGGTACTTTTGTATTCTTTAGAAATTTGTCTTAATTTAATAGTCGACGAGTTATTATTAAATTTTGATTTTTTTGCTGAAGTAAACTACTACTTCCAGTAAAATGATTTTACTGAAAATCTTGTCAGATCTCAAAAGGACGATTATGCTCATAAATATAAACTTTGGTATTAGTACCTACAGCCGTTTGGACACTAGTGACAGACATCATTTGATAGAGAATAACCATATCATTAAAGAATAATTTTATATTCTTTATGTAGAAAACAAAAGTATAAAATTCTAAAATGATAAAGTAGCGCTTAACTCATCACCATTGTTAAATTTATTTCGGTTATTAACACAGGTTATCCCTAATTTCACAAGTAACCTCTGCTAGTAATACAATTATTTAACAGTTAATGTCGGAGAGATGTTGATTGTATATATAATATAATATGTCAAGCTGAGGAAGCTACTATGTATAGTGAAGAGCTGTCATGTTTATTGTAATCAAATATAGTGTAAATCTAAAATATTTGTTTGTTTTATTCGACGTTAAAAGTGGATTTACATCAAGTAAAGACTAAGTCAATTCAAGTTATCCTTAAATTAATATTAATTTAACGACAACTAGCCGTATGTCGAAAATTCGCTGTTTCTGCAGATAAATTTGTGTATTTTGTAATTCGTGCATATATATATAAAAGAAAAGTTGCTTTCAAATAAGAAATATCTCATACACACACACCGATATTAACAAAAAAAAATAGACACCTTTCATTTTGTACCCATTTTTTGTGGGTAATCATAAAGGTACAACCCAACCAGCTTTAGCTAGTAAAACAAATCTGTAAATCTGACGAATAATGAAATAAATAAATGAAAAGTGTAAAAAGAGAGCAAAACAAAATGAAATGTTCGTTAGTTTTCGAATAATGTCACGTCATACGATAATACAAAAAGAGAGAACAGCACAAGTTTATTTTATATGTAGTGCAACCAGTACATTTCGAGTGCGCTTTAAGCTGGATAAAACTATTAAATATCAAAGATAAACTCTTTTTATGATCACAACCAACATTACGCCAGCAAATATTGGGAATAAGCGCAACATATTATGGCTAGAGCGGAATAAAAATCTCTTTCTGATATCTTACTCATTTGTTGGAAACATGGTGAAATTGTTTATTTAAACCGTACTGTTTGTCAATGGAATTATCTAAGAAATTTTCTATATATGTATTATGTATCAGTATTACCATTATTTTTACCGATAGTGCCTATACTATTTTAAGATTATAAAGCTAATAAACAGGTAAAGTAAGCTTGAATTCGATATTTATGGAACAGAAAGATACATGCACAAATGAATTATGCTAAAGCGCAAAATGTGTTTGCCTTATATTGTTGCTTAAATACATAGTTCGTTTTATGTGTATATAAAATAGACAAAAAACGAAATGCATTGACTTTTACGAACACATTGCTCATACCACTGTAATAATAAAATCGGGCCTTAGTTTAAGTAACCTACGTGTGTGGTGTAACATGTAAAATAATGATCATATGAGCTTCCGTATATCTATCATTTGACGAGCATAATGCGTATATATTTCCATAACTTAAATTACCTACTCAAATGTGTACCTACTTGATAGCGTCCTTACTTCTCTCATATCTAGTTTAGGCTAGATGACAAAACGATATTTATTTTTAATACATCAAAATCAAATGTCAAGGAAAGAATAATTCATTACATACATGTTTAGAATCGCTATCTCTTTCTTTCTTTCTTTATCTAAAATTTTTTTTGTTTATTTCTTACTAATTGAGAAACCCAATAAACAATGAAAACATAACGCAGCTATAACAGTTACCATGACAAAAAGAGAAGAAGAAAGAATAGGAGTTGCTGAGAGGAAAATCATGAGAATAATAGTAAAGCGATTACGAACAACAGATGGAAAGTACAAAACGAAAACCAATTTGGAAATAGAAGTTTAAAGAGGAAAATATTATAGGTATAAAAAAAACAAAAATTAAGATGGCTATGACAAGTGTAGAGAACAAACAAAGAGCAATATAAGCAGAAGTAGACCAAGGTCATTTTGGATACAAGAAAAAGACGCCAGATATCGGAAAAAATGACACAACATATTGCTGTGGCCTCAATCTTAGAAATGTCAAAAAATTATACTATGTGCTAATGCAAAAACAAAACACAGATATATTGCTACACATTACGTGGATTTACAGTGCCTTTCACTCTAATTTGCTTATAGTACAATCTGGCGGAAAAAATGTTGATAGTCAAACGCACCACAAGAATTTCAACAAAAATATTTTTAAGTTTCCAAATGCTCGGAAAGGGGCCTAATTCTCAAGATCAATTAAAACTTCGATAATTTTTCATTACATTCTAGATTAAGATTTTTACTAGCAACATTTTCAGACGTTTTCAAAAAATTTTCATTTGAAACTTTTTCATCTAAATCCCATACGAAGAGGAGGGTGGAGGGGGGTATGTCTACGTACAAAAGTAGGGGTAATTTCGGTTTGCCTCAACCGATTTTAATGTTTCTGGGCTTATTAGATAGAGAATTTTACAAAGAATTGAAGGGTTTGTAGTACGAATTTGCGTGGTTGTCAAGAAAAATAATAGGGGGCGCTGTTCTCAATTTACGAATATTACTTTTTTTTTCT
Organism: Amphimallon solstitiale; assembly: GCA_963170755.1. Classification (NCBI taxonomy): domain Eukaryota; kingdom Metazoa; phylum Arthropoda; class Insecta; order Coleoptera; family Scarabaeidae; genus Amphimallon; species Amphimallon solstitiale. Next base: position 90,454,816 of record OY720678.1, on the reverse strand, counting down.
TTGAAATATTAAATGTAACGATATATTTATGATATCGTAATATTGCAGCACATAAAAAATGAAGAGAATTATAAAAACCAGAAGTTGCTGCCCTTTTTCTTTTTAAATTTAATTTATTTATTGCGAGTAATAATTTCATTTTAATTTTAAGAGGGTGACTAGACAGTGTATAGTTCGCTTTCAATTGAATTTTCATCATACTCTTCCATAAATGTATTCATTTTAATCTTCTCACCGATATTTTTAATTCCTTGCATATGTTATGTTAGATTCTCCTCTTAAATGCTTTCAAATTCTCTAGCTGTTTTTAAATTTCATGTCTTGTCTTTCCCAACATTGAAATAAAACAATAACGATACTGAACAATGTATAGCTTGCTTTTTTTTAAATTTCCGTCATACAATATCGCATGCACCGTGATACTGAATTACATTATTATAAGATTTCCAAGGTGGGCCATGAAAATCGAAATGTAAAAATATTACTATCACTTGTACTTAAAGTTGTTGTACGTATTTAGCAGCTTAAGTTCTTTTGAACACCTGCACATAATTATTAAGGGGGCTTACGCAGAGGTGCCGACTAACTGCCTTGAGGTAGAACGTAAGAGGGTGGCGCCATATGCGCTAATGGAAATTCCACCGATGTAAGGTATTCGTTAAAATAAAACAGTTTGTAAAATGTCATATTCTAACGTTGAAGCTTATGACATGATCAGAATATACATATTTTCAATGCTTTGAAAATGCAGTTCTTGCTTCTCGGCAATATTTCCTAAATTAGCCCGAAAAAAGATATTATTAAGTTTTTATTCGCCATTTTGCAAAATGTTTTGATTTTTATTTATGGAGCAGAATAAAAGACATAGTTTATCACAAAAAACCGATTATAACAAATGCTGCCCCCGAAATTGAAGTAACTGTGCTCTCTACTAATCGACGAGTAAACATGTGTATTGGAAATAATGGTGGACATTTTGAGGATTTGTTAAGTTGAAGTTTTTTTTTGTTTTATTTTTCGCACTTTCTTATTTAAATATATTTGTTTGTTTCGTTTATATTACTTGGTGAATATATTTTCTAATTTGTTTTTAGTTATAATAATAGGTTCTTTTACTTACTTTCATGTAATATGCGGGATGAATTAGATATCATTTTTTTTCCTAAAAACCGTATTCGTTCTATTACAATTTTCTTTTTTGAAAAAATGAGCCAATTCGGCCCATCCGTTCTGAAGTGATGGGCTTACCAACAAACAGCATTTGATTTATATTTATATAGATGCATGAATAAACAAAAACACTAAACCAGCTTTACCACACTAAAGTACAAAAAACTAAATACGTATTTCGACAACTATGTTATCATCTACAGTAGCATCGATTCAAAACTGCGTTGTCTGAACACCGTAGCGTATACAGAATAACACTGCCACTGCCTTTAAGTGTATGGTGTACATACAACGCGGTTTTTTTAATCCGTGCTAGTGAAGATGACAACATAGTTGTCGAAATACGTATTTAGTTTTTTGTTCTTTAGTGTGGTAAAAGTGTTTTAGTGTTTTTGTTTAATATCAAGCCACGGACTCCAAGTTAGTTTCTTATGAATGAATAAATAAAGGTTACTAAAAAATAGAAATTTTTCGTTAGTGTTCAAGAAAGTGACACTACAATTATTTTATTGGATGCCTGGCTACATTTTTGATCATATATTATTATCAACACAGTAAACATTTGGCCAAACTTTGGTTGGAAAATATATAGTGACTTTTACATAATTTTCGATTTTTTGTCACAGTATATAATCCATTCCCAAATTGATTCCGAAACAGAATAGCTTATTATAAATGCCGTTAGCTACATCATATAAATTTTAAAAAAATTACGATGATCTGGTATGGTCGTTGTCATTGAAAAACTTTTCTAACATTCCCATCCATGATGCGAATAAAATCTCTAAAATGCATTTTTCCAGACGACCGTAAGTCACAAAGCGCACACGCTCGCACGACAAAGGGAAGAAGAAAAACCAATCCGAAGAAGTTTAAATCAAACTTTTCTCTCGGATGAAGTATTACAAATTCATATCATATTTTTGAATGGAGATTGTAGCCATCAATCGGGAAAAAAGGTGTGTGCCAGGAATGGGATATATATATATACGTATGTGCCGGGGGTCCGCATATCTCTTATGCAGTAACCGTCAGCTCTGTAGACGTCATCTTGCGTTGACGTAAATCGAAATTCTTATAAAATGACACCTCCGAAAACTATAATTCAAGGGCATGGCCGTCCCTTTTCCAATATGCTTTATCGGTCATATCATAGAGGGAGCCGCAATACGTCGCATCGCATCGGGGGACGGTTTCCTATATACCAACCCTGATTTCTTTCCCTAGCTTCTCCCCCCGTCATTCTTTCGTGCTTCCGCTTTTTTGACCTTCTTCTTAAAAATGCACATATGCGGTTACGATGAATTTATCTTTCTTTTTCAATCTGCACTTCGTCGTAAGTGGTTGCTTCGGAGATGGTGTAGGCGATTTCGGATGAATTTTTTATACCGCACACCTAACTGTAAAATATAGTCCTCTCAACGCTATATCCCTAACAATAAAACAAACCGCCGGATAGCGCAATTATCGTTCATTTTATGATTATTCCCTAACGTGAGCGAATATCTACCTTTTGAATCGTAAATCTCGGACAAGGGTTTTCATCTAGTCATTATTGATAAGAGCAGTAAGATATTCCACATTTTGTGTCGTTCTGGAATGCTAAAGGTTAATTACGCTGAGACGAAAAAGTTTGTTTTAATATTTCACATTTCTATCGTGAATTTAATGTATTTTCAATACTTCTATAATGTTCTTTGTAGTAATATTTTGTCAAATCAAACGATTTTATATCCAATTTGAATGTCTTGAATTGTCTTGATTTCATATAAACTAAATTAAGTATGATATTTGAAATGTATTCTAACGATTCATTATAGTTTAACACATGAAATACTTGTGTTTTTAGAATTATAGGTAATATATCTTTGTGTTTACAGTTAACAGTGACTGTTTCTTCTGAACGATCTTTTTGGTAGTAATTAATGAAGATTTAATATTAAAACAATTGTTAAACTATAGTAAACCATTAAAACACATTTCAAACGTCATACATATCACTAAAAAAGTCAACTTATGTAGGTACTCTTTATTAAAATATTTAGTAATACTCTCTTACTTTCACAAGAGAAAAAATGACTGTGAGGTTTGTTTAAATTATGAACCTTGACCACTCTCGATAATGACGTCAGATAATTGTCGCGCATAAACCAATAATGTTTAGGGATTTTTAAAAATGGGCCAATTATCAGTGTTTCTCAAAAATACATTATTGTTGATTGAAAATGACTATCTGAGTCTGTCGAAATCTGTATGTTTAATTTGGTGTTTCGCTTTCCTATTGGCTTCTTAATGCTACGGTACCGTCTATAATATCAAGCGTGAATGACTTTTATAAACGTCAGTCATAGATTTCGAACTGTCAGAATCTACCGAAATGAACTCTAAAAATCGATTAGTTTATTATTTCTTTATGATGTGTTTTTATAATCTCTGTAGGTACTTCTTTTTTATCTTCTTATTTCGTGAAGAAATAATCTAAATTTACAACAATTTGAAATAAATGTTAGTTGTCATTATATTGAATTTCCTGTGCAACTGGCAGAATAAGATGGATCGCATAGGTTCGGTGAAAGGAGTTATGGGTCTCGGTTCAATACTCGGCCCAATATTATTTATTATACTGTGTTTATGAATTCATTCATTAATCAATTTTATTAATACAGAAAACTTTTACATTTATTTTAATTTGTATGCTAAAAGAATACACTAAAATTTCTTTGGGTAAATAATTTGTAATCAATTGGAATAAAAACCATTTATAGCTAGTGGGTTTGTTTGTGTTATTAACATGTAGTTGTTATTTATTAGGTACATTTTAAATGAATCGAAATATAAATTCATAGAACTGGGACCTGATTAATTAATTTTATGGTGTTATTAATATTGACATGGTTTAAAATAACCATGCCATATTTATTATAATTATAGTTTTGAATGCTTGGAATTTTAAAATATTGATCTTAGTATAGGTGTCGAATTTATTGTCTGAATTATAATTTAATAGGTTAATAGAGAGGTCGAGATTTCATGGTTGATTTGGTTTAGTCGTTGAACGAACGATTTTCTTTCTTCTATCTTGTATTTGTAAAATCTGTTAAAAAAAAGAAATGAAATAATATAAGTATTGTTCTAAAATATTATGTAATATGTTATTTGTACAAAATTGTTTAATTTACGAAGATATGTCAAGTATAATGGATAAAACTAATTGATTTTGAGTAGAAACAAATTTAAATTAAGATTCCCGCAAGTATTTTGAATAAGAGGAAGTGACAGTTAATTTTGACAGTTCCTGTATAGGTATTTTTAAATAGTATGTAAATGGAAAAAAATGCATGATAAGTAGGGTTTAAAATTAGAAAAAGAATAAATAATGTGTGGAATATCAAATTTTATGGATAAAGATTAAAAAGATTAATAAAAGATAGACATATTGATTTATAAAAGGTATGTGTAGAGATCTCATTGGAGAATTTAAAAAATAAGTAATAATGTTGCCAAGGCAATTTGTTTGAAAAAAAACAAGGGGATGAAAATAATTTTCACACGACGCGGTCGTATTTGTCGCTGAATTTAAATAAATTCATCGATAACGTCTCAAATTTATTGAATTTTGTGCTAAAAAGCATTAATAGTGATTAATTTAAACGAAGTCATAGAGATTATTACCGATTAAAGTGAAAAGTGCTTACATAATTATTATATGTCTATAAATCATAGCAGAACAATTTATAGATAAAGAAAGTATTATTTAAACAGGTTTAATAATAATTTAACAAAAGTACTTACATATATCGAAGATTATCCATCGACGAAGTTCATAATAAATTTTCAAGATTACCCAAAGACGAGGAGTCTAGTGAATTTTCAAGATTAACTATAGACGAAGTTCCTAGTTTATTATCAAGATTAACCAGAGACGAGGACCATATTGTTAAGAAGCGAATTTACTGAGTCCGAACGTGTATATCTAAGAGGGAAAACCATAGGCCAGGAGATCCAGTTCATTTGTGTAGGCGTAATTACTTCATAGGAATCCAGCGAGTACAGAAGCAGCACATCGAGAGTTCTAAAGAAAGTCCCAGGTCATCGTAGGTGCGAAGATTATGTAATTCAAGATACCAATACACTTCATGGAGGTAGAACCTACAAGTTAATATAAATTAATATTTGAGGTAATATAAATCATATTGATACTATTTGTTTCAAAATTAATATATTTCACATTTATATTTAATTAAATTAGAGCTATTTGATTTTGAATAAGTTTGAGAATAATATAAGAAAGGAAATACCTTATTGGTAGTATTATTCCACATCAAATCCAGAGAAATCTCTACATCATTTGAAAAGATATTATAAAATTTCCAACCATTATTTATCGGTCGTCAATTATACTTAAAATGTCGTAAGAAATATACTAGACATAAATGTGTCAATTTTTATAACGGTTTATTTCCATAATAAATTTATACATATCTTCACCATAAATAAACAATTTTCGGAACCATAATTTTATTGTTGTTGCAATATCGGACATTTTTAATATACTCTGTTTGTTTTAAGAATGTTGTTTTTTCTACATTAGAAGTACTATTTGTTTTTATGCTTTAATATATCATCTGGTAATGACAGGCACATTAACCTATAAAGAAAACAAATATCAAATTAATATTATCTGAAGAAAATTATATAGAATAAGAAATACCTACATGTTCACATAGTTATAAAAGTAATCGAGTACATTTAACCAGTCACAACGGATCCAAATTAAACGATTAATCCTGAGATTAAGAGTCATGCTAGCCAAAGAATTTTGTAAACGTATAAATAGTACACGAGATACAAAATAAGGTTAAGAATTAATGCCATAATACATCAAGAACCCCCCCCCCCCCACATTTATATTGTATAGGTATAGTTCATTTAAAGTATAGTACCACCAGTACAATAAAGCATTAGGTAAAGGAAAAGTATTATAATTTAAATTATTTAAGCTGAGTTTGGAGTTTATATTAATTATCTATAAAGATGAATATGTTATAATCGATTCACAGTGCAATCTAGTGGATGTTAATATTCATTTACATATCAAACACCTTTACTAATACATTTTGGCTGTCTCATTGTGAAGAGACGATACTAATACATTTTAAATGCCCGAACTTGGGGCATTATTAGGAAATAATATGTTGTAAATAATACTCATCTACACGACTGTACAACATCAATACAATATATTTCTATATAAGTAGACTTTTCCTTATTCAAGACTGTAGGCTTTTCCAAGGTAATCCCATATCCAAGTCATATATAACACGAATACAATGATAAGTTCCTTATTCCATAAATTCTATATACATAAAGTTTTCTTAACGATATTATTCTTAGTAAAGCGTTTGTGAAATGTATTCTTTATTATAACTATACGTATATATTATTGAAATATTTCAGATAAAGGAATACGAAAATTTATAAAACAAACCTCGAAATAATAACGTTTTAAAAGAAAACATTTTGCCTAACTAAGTTAATGTGCAGATGTAATAATGACCTTGGAGGTGAGAATAATCTAACCTACATTTTTTTAAACACAATTGCGTTAATATAAGATTTGATGAAATACATATTTCTTCAAATCAAGTTCAAATTAAATAAAGGACAAATTTAGTAATAGTAATTGTATTTGAATTATAATAAAAGAAAACAAACCGACCTTTATATTCGAATGTAACTTACTGTCTAATTAATTATATTGTTTTTTTTTCTTAAGTCTGTGAGCACTGTTTTAACTACTAATTTGATAATAAAAATTCAACAGGTTTATAGCGCATGATGCTTAAATAAAATAAAGTATTATTACAAAATAACATCTTAATATAGCTTATATTAATATTTCAAATATTTATAATTAACTCGTAATTTATTTGTTAAAGAATCCAACCCGAGAGATAAGAGATTTTTTCATGAAACTGACCAATAAAATAATTAAATTATGATTTGATTATAATTAAAAGAGACTACAACTTCAGATATTACAAGTGTCAATTTAGGAAAGTATAGAGAAAAGCGAATGTGTTGTTTTAAAAACTTAAAGTATTGTTGAATTAATATTTTAAGGTTTGCACATATAAAAATAAACAATTTAATTTATCTATTTTACATAACATTTTATTAAATATAATAATAATTATTAATAAATAATGTATTATTTATTTCTGTATATATTTTAAAAACAACAAAATACCACTTTGCTTGTTACATTTCACGTAATATAAGAAAGTTTTATGACATTTCGGTTCATCACGTGGGGCAACCTTTGCCCTTGAAATTAACATAAACATTAAAGAAAAGCAAATATGATTGTTAATTTCTATATTTAATTATTATAGGTATAACATGATTAAGGAGGATCTCAATATACAATCAAGAAATACCATATATTTTATATTTGTTTATATTTAAGAAACTCCGTCGCCACACTGATAACACAGAGCTAAATACGTATTTGGACAACTATGTTGTCATCATTAGTAGCATAAAAACTACACTCAGTATGCATTACTGTGGTAACAGTGTTTTTAGTGTTTTTTTTCTATACGGATATTGTGCACTATAGCAAATTATCAATAAATTATTATTACATTATTATTAGTATTACCTGTATTAGTTACGAAAATTGTTTTATTTTGGAAGAACATTATTTTCTTACGAAGACATATATTATAATATTCAGCGAAAATATTTTCTTGCATCAATACATTTTTATCCGAGACATATTCTTTTTTTGATTTAAGAAACTATTTCTGCTAGTGTAAAGTTATTATAGTGCATTAAAAAAAACTGTTGAATCTATTGTATTTTTAATAAATAATGAAAAAGTTGGATATCTAATTGATTACACATAACCTACAACTACATCGACTGACTGTCAATCTAATCTGAAAACGGAATTGTCATTATTATTATAACTTCCATATTCATTTTACAGTTTACAGTATTTATCTTGACTGCGAAGTATTGATTTAAATCGTACAATATTTAATGACGACATATTAAACTGTATTTATTATGTCTACAAATTAATTTTATTTGTGTAGTAAATAAGAATCATCCGTATTTTAGATTTTTTTATTTATTAAAATTATTACGAAACAATGATATAATAAACACGTTATGCCATTTATTATGTAATAATTATTAGTAATAACATTCGGCATTTTGAAAAAAACAATCGTGATTAAAAAACTTAAACTTGTTATACTTAACAATATCGAAATACTTATGGGATACTTTTGGATCATCACCACACTCAGGACTGTCTATACAAATCGGTAGCTCATCATAGTATATTTTTAGATTTACGATGTACCAGTATACTATTCCCTGTTTCCAGGCATATCTCCAAAATTTGTATAAACATTTGCAATTCCAAGGATTTGGAGAAATAAAAATTCTACTAATGTTCATGGATTCCTTCATATTGATGTTATTAAACAGATTAAAACTGATATCCAACATCAGAATATTTGTGTCATCGAGAAAATCTATACTGTTCAAAAAGTTTCCTTCTAAATTTAAACCTTCCAGTTTTATGGGAGCACTAAATGTCTTGTTCCCTATCAAGTGTAATTTGTTCTGTGATAAATTTATGTTCTTGATGTTTATTAATCTTCTGAATGCATCTTTATATAAAACTCTTATGTGATTAATACTGAGATCGAGTGTTTCTATACTGGATTCATGGAACCAATTACTCTTAACTTCTGTTAGTTCGTTCTTTCTTAAAACTAACATCGTGCAGTTCATATATGCAAAAGCTCCTGCGTTTATAGTGTTGATATTATTATCCTGTAGATTTAAATATCTTAAGTTAAAATCGTTAAATACACCCCTATCGATAGATGTGAAGAGATTATATGCAGCGTCAATATATCTCAGATTCGGAGTATTTTTTACAAAACCAGGCCAGAGTTTACGAATTTCATTTGAACGTATAGACAGCGCCTCTAAATTGTCCATATTGACAAACGTATTTGCTTCTAATATATCTATATTTGTTGTCATAGTTACTTCGGTATAATACTTATCTGTTAGACAACCCTTTACATATATAGGAGTAGAAGGATACCAACTATAATAATATGTTAATGAAACGTTAAACACGTATGTATTAGTGCAGCGTTCCAATATTTCTCCAGACTCATTTTCCATTGTGACAGTTTTAGTACTACAAAGGATTACTAAAACTGTTAGTATTAACATAACTTTCACTTCAAAGTTTCCGCGCATTAATAACGAAACGACACGTTACAATTAAATAATGTTAAAAACAGCACATCAATACGTATATGTACTATTTATAGTTGTGTATGACCTTTATATCGCAATAACTGATTACCGTGTTTAAAAATTTTATTCCAAAATACAGGCTGTTTCGTTTAAGATGATAGATTCCGCAATTTCTCTGCTATTAATGAAATTGTCAAAAAGTACTTCAAATAAAGTTAAATCAAGTTCATAGTTTTCAAACAATTATACATCAGAAGACATTCATTCATTTCGGACTTCTAGTAGGTTTGGAAAAGGGACCATATTCTTTTTACCTGCGAAGTTGCCTTCATTCCGGATACAGCCTCAAGTAGATCCTTTCAGCTTCTACACTGTTTTTATGACAAAGGATGTTACAAGTCAACATAACAAATTTTATAGTATTAGTTAATGACACATAAATACTCTGGACAGAATAATTTTTAAGTGACATTAAATTCGATTGTGTTTTCATGTAACAAGGCCTACTTATTAGTTAATGAAACCATGTTTGACACAAAAATACTCTGGACAGAATAATTTTTAAGTGATAATAAATTCGATTGTGTTTATTGTTGAGTGTTTAAAAAAATATATATCACATATGCTATATCATTGTAGAGAGGATAAAGAAACACGTTCAATTCTTTCAAACCCGAATTGACGTTTCATAAGAAAAATTAAAGTTAAGGTTTTTAAACCAAAGAATGGAAAGTGCAAGAAAAAATCCAAGTCGATATTTAAATTCTGCATAAAAAGTGCTTCGAGAAAATGCAAATAAAAATTATCTGTCAACTAAACCAAACAAGTTATTACATGGAAAAGAAATTAGACATTTTCTTTGTCTTGCTATAAGTCTTGAAATACAAGGAAATTTGGAAATTGGAGAATATCGTATATTTTCACTAATTCATCTAATTTAACCGAACCTGTATCTCTTATAATAAGCCAGATTCCCATGCTGAAAATATTATCAGATGGCTAGAATTTTAATAGTGTTGGTTCATAATAAGAGACCCTAATGCAAATATGTTTCCTTCTTTTCAACTACTAATTGCATGCGCAGAAAAATGGATTAAAGTTCCATGACAAATTTTGGTCTAAATATCAATTTTTTCAAATGGACGAAATATACTCAGTGACATTAGAAGTGTTACATCTAGAAGGAATAATTTGTTCAACTTTATTTTTAGCCATCAAAATGACTTTAAATATAGCCATTGCATGCTATTGAACTGTTTTTCTCTGATATTTTTTTTGCGATAAAAGAATTTGTTTAGGAAACCTGTTTATGCGAGCTGGCTAATACAGAAGACAAAAAGATTATTTAGAATCAATTACGATTTTAGACATTTTTACTTTCTTATACGTAGTATAAGGAAGTATTGTAATGACGAAAATTTTCGACCTCGAGATTTTTGCAGATGTCCACGTTTTGAAGTCCCCTGATACCAAAAAAGTGGTTTTTAAAAAAGTCTCTCTCTCTCTCTCTCCCTCTCTCTCTCTCTCTCTCTCTCTCTCTCTCTCTCTCTCTCTCTCTCTCTCTCTCTCTCTCTGTGTGTGTGTGTGTGTGTGTGTGTGTGTGTGTGTGTGTAGGTGTGTTTGTATGTGTGTGACCACGATAGCGGTCAAACCGCTGTAGATATAAATTCCAAATTTTGTATTTACGAGTATAATCTCCCTCTTGAGATCTGATTAGATTTTCAGTAAAATCGCCAGACCGGAAGTAGTAGTTTACTTCGGTGAAAAAATCGAATTTTGCCAATACCTCGTCAACTACTAAGTTCAAACAAATTTATAAAGAATACATATGTACTCAAAATTAAATTTGAGAAAAAGTTTTTTGAAATTCCTACCGGAAGTGGGTCTTTTACTCTTATCGAAGATCAGTTTTTTGCAAATATTTCGCAAGTCATGCTTTTTAGACGGATACATTACGAGTATAAAAGTATTTATAACTTAATTTTCATATCTTTTATGTAATAAAAATTTCAAAATTCGGACCGGAAGTAACACTTTTACTCTTATCGATAGCGATTTTTTGCAAATATGTCGTAAGTTATGCATTATGTATATATTTATGAAGAGTACAAAAGTATTTAGAGATGGATTTGGAATGATTTTTGTATAAATGAATTTTTAAAATTCGGACCGGAAGTAACACTTTTAATCTTAACGACTTTTTTGCAAATATCTCGCAAAGTATGCATTCTATAGAGACTTATTGAGAGGTTAGAAGTATTTATAATAAGACTTTGGATAATCTTTATATGAAAAAATTCTTAAAAAATTTGGACTTGAAGTAACACAAGATAAAAGTATAATTTAGAACAATTTTGTATAATTTGAAACGCTACGTATGAGCGTTTCAAATTAAGAATGTCGTGTTGTGGCCACACCTAATTTTTTTAATTTAAATTACACGAAATTTTATGCACTACCTAGTAATTAAAATAAATTAAACAACATCTGATTGAGTTATACCAAACGGTTTTCATTAATTCTTTTCCAAAATTAAGTCATCGCTCAAATCAGTTTTATATCTGAGAGATGGGTGGTTTGATAAAACGCACTCACACCAACTAAATTCTATACGCTTTGCGTACAGGGCACGCTTCTGTTTATTACTTATACACGTGCGCAAACATCCACCTTGAGCGAAACTGAGAAAACGAGGAAGGGTATGTAAATATTTAAGAGTCATCTTGGCGAAATCCAATTTCCCCTTAAGTAAAATTTCAAAGCCGAGATGGTGTCCTTACGAGCTAGATGCTATGCCGGAAACATAAAATAGTTAATATAATATTTTTCTGCGTTACATTTTATTATATGTGTACGCTATACGAAAGAAGGTGAAAGGGATGTAAAGAAATTGAAATGCTGGTAAAGAATTAACGGACACACTGGCATATCTATCGAGATATTTTAAGAGTGTTTATTAATTTATTTAATTAAAGTTATATGATATTAATCATATGAAAGTTTTATTTTTAAATTGCTCTAAGTTGTTGAAAACTCATTCAAAGGGCAAAGAAGAGATATACTATCAACTTCTAAACTGATAAGCTGCTAATTATGGCAAAATTCAATGAACAGAGCATTAAAAGATTTTTAAAACATACTTTAACCTGTATATATGATATCGTACTTGCGGTGATGCTAGAGAATTTTAAATACGACGTGCCAGCCATGATGACGAATTAGTTATAGTTCGTTACCGCTATGCCCACGGAAAAATGAAAAACAAATGTCCACTTTAAAAGAAAAGCGCCACTTAGCGTCTGTTTAATAAACAAGCTTTCTAGTGGTTATTCTCGGCAATGGAGAAGTCCAAGTACTCTTTGTTCAGATCAAATAATCATTAAAAAAATTAAACATTAATTAATTACGGAAAAATACCGAAGATTCAATAACGCAATTGTGAAGATTATTTTCTACTCATCTTCTTGGCGGCGAGCTGGTATGACATGGGCTTTAAAAAACTTTCACAGCGTCTACAAAAATGCATCTACCGAAATGGCGATTATGTAGAAAAGTAAAGCATTCTTCAACCTTTAAAATGATGTAACTATTATAGAAAATAAATCGGTTGTTTGTATATCTAAAAATATATTAGACCTTACTGTTGGGATTGCTCTCATATATTGAATAATCTTGAGTCGAAATGAAAAAATGTATGTTTATTTTCAATATCATAATTTCGCATAATTCCAATATGCACTTATGTACAAATCAAGGCAATAGTTTTTCTGTTCTAAAATCCACTGGAATCTGACTTCATACCCTTTCTTGTGTCTTCATGGGTTTTCTTAAAACTACATCGTATGTTCTGTGTAAATCTGCTAATCCACCAATGAACTCATGGTATCTAAACTTGCACAAATGCTCATTCAATTAAAATAAGGGGGTGTGGCCACAACACGACTTTCTTATACGTGTGAGTGTTTCAAATTATACAATTTTAAGAATTTTTCTATACAAAAATTATTAAATCCTAAGCCAAGTAATTCTATTCTCTTGACTAATCTCTATAAAATGTATACACTGAGAAAAATGGATGCATTAAATTAACAAAAAAAATTGATTAAATACCGTCAAACTAAAAATTTTGTTAATTTAACAAAGCGGTTTTTGTCAAAATGTTACAGTAAACCTAACAAAAATTTTGTTTTGTCAAGTTAATTAAAAACAAAAGTTTAGATTGAGCAAACCTTTTATTATAGTAATGAAATAGTTTTGTTATTTTGAGCATAGTTTTTCATTTGAAACAACTGAATCATTGTGTTAACGGTATCATATACTGTTGTTGAATTAAAAAAACAGGAGTATGAAAAACGAAAGTTATTCTTGTTAATTTGAACATAGTGATTGTCAAAACAACATCTTTCTTTGTTAATCTAATTAATTATTCTTTTCAGGTTAACTAAATGGTTTTGTTGAAAAGCCCAATTGCTATTGCCGATTTAACAAAGGAGTACTATTAGAAGGACAAATTATTTTTGTTAATTTAAACATAGTGATTGTCAAAACATCTTTCTTTTTGTTAATCTAAATACTTATTCTTTTCAGGTTAACTAAATGTTTTTGTTGAAAAGACTATTTGCTATTGCTGATTTAACAAAGCAGTACTATTAGAAGTACAAATTATTTTTGTTAATTTAAACATAGTGATTGTCAAAACAACATCTTTTTTTTTGTTATTCTAATTACTTTTTTCGAATATAAGTCTTTGTAACATTTAATTTGCTAAATTCAATTGTTCTCAAATTCTTAACTTGTATATACATTATAATTATTTGCAAATGTATAAAAAATCAGCGAGTTTAGTATCAGTATTTATATAGTAGTAATTCTATTTTTATAATTGTTTATAAAATCCTTAATTTGAAGGGTATAGACTAAAAAAATATATAAAAATGAGAAAATGTATTTAGGCCAATTTACAGTTTCTATTTCTTATACTAACATAGGTAGATGCCATTATTTTCTGTTATTAAAGTGTTTTTAACACTTTCATGGTCTTGACTATGTTTGCTTAGCATATGTCTTTTAAATGAGTATACAAATTATTATACATTCTATGATAATGATTGTGGCAACAAGTAAACACAGAATTGTAAGAATGTTTTAACTTGATATGCAAAAATAAACATTTTAATTGTTCAAAAAAAATTTACAGAATGGACAACAGAACATATTCATAAAATAAAATAACTTTTAACTAAATACAATAATGTACCTTCAAATATGCAAAAATACAATGCAAAAATAGCCACAAATGCTCACTTTGGACAGGATAATGTGCATGTAGCACTTGAAGTGCTTTAAAACAGATATCAACACTATTGAGAACTGACTGTGTTTTGTAAATATTATCATCAATTACAATATATGAACTAATAATATGTTTATCACGCGCCAACGACTAACACATACGGTTGAAGTATAAGACCATTTTCAGCTGCTTTTTCTTTTTTCTCTTCTATACTTCTATACATATCTGAGGTTGACTGAAATTAGAAAATTTGTTGAAATATATTATTACAAACATGACTGATAAACTATCTCTTGATTCTCCTACTGACGATTTCTAATGTTTATTACCGTTTTTATAAACTATCCTCGTCGTCGAAGGTAATACAGATGCTAACACGTTAAAGAAAATTAAAACCCGGGAATCAGGAGAAAGAATGTAGAAATTAATAACCTATGTACTAGACTTTCAATCCATTAAGGATGAGTATATGCAAATTATTACCTTGGGATAATTCCGAATCCACAAACTTTACTAATTCTGAAGTATCCTTATTATATTTTTTATTTAGAGATAATAAACTCTCAAAGGATTTTTTCCTATTGGATAACAATGCATTTATGGAAGTACTATATAATTCAGAACAATCTTCTTCAATCTGAAATACATTTAAAAATATTAAATAACAAACCGTATACCTTCTATAATATGAAACTCACGAGATATTGAGCACTATTAATATTTAAGACTGGCAACTCTTTAATAAATTCCGAAACTTATTTAAAACTTTTCTTATAGTATATGAACATTTCCAATGTAGAAGTACTTCTGACCAGGGTTCTGAATTTACTTTTAGCCATTCCATGCTATCTCTTGGTTCTCCTTCTACAACTATGTAAATTATACTAATCCGTCTGATTAGAGAGTGTTAGCTGGTAGTATCCCTCAATTTACAATGATTTTTAACTAAATTTTTAAACTAATTCTGAGTTGTACAATTTTTATTTTTACTCACTGTAAATAATAATTCGAAGTTGTACGATAATTATTTCTCCTCACTGTATCGACTTTTAAGGAATATAACTATACTAGTGTTCCTACATTCATAGTATTTGAAAGCATTAAGAGGGAAAAATATCTATACTTACAGTAAATGGGTTATGTTTATTATGTTTTTCATTCCGATTTTAACAAATTATTTAGATATAAAACTAGCTCAGTTAAACTTATTTATGAGACTCTATAAAATTGTCAGGGCGTTAGGATCCTTTTGGTGAAGAATATTACTTTCGTATAAATGAAAGGCAGTGATAACTCATAAAAATAAAGTATATTGGAATTAAATACACAAACTCGAACATAAAGGTTATAATCAATTCAATTATAAAACAAAAACTATTATGGTGAAATTACATAAACTTTTCTATACTGGAATCAATGGAATTAAATGAATACACAGGTATGTATACAATTCGTTTTAACTATTAAAATCTACGTTTAGTTAAATCAAAATTAATAAGTAAATCCTTTTGCATCTATCTGAGAATACATTTTTAAAAACACAATTCAAATAATTAACATGATGAAATATTATTATAGAATAACTCTTACAAAACACATATATTCTTATACTAAATTACTTATAAATTATATGGCCATTATCGTTTAATTTCTGAATATTTGAAAATCGATTTTTAATAAATTTGTAAGTACTTATCTTAATTTTTCTAATACTGTGTGGAATTGATCATTTTATCTTCTATAAATCTTGTCTGGATTCTCCTATTTCTGTGTGATTCTCTTCGTACTGGACACGATTCTTGGACTGCAATTACTTCAATGGACTGCTTATCCGAAGAATTTTTCGTTATACTTCTTCTCAATGCAGGTATTGTTTAATTTAACACTTTACTATTAATTATTACTTGTAGGTTCGAATACATTTCAATTTATGAAGACTTTATGTTGGCACAATGTTTTAATATTTTTGTATTATGTTAGTGTATAAATCGTAATACAAAACCGACATTCACAGGTATTTATACAATTTCTTTTAATAATACGCTTTTTATCTCAAATTCGGACAGCGTCTTTTTAAGCGTCTGTACGCTGTGAAAAATTAAATTACTCTCCATTTGTTTTTTCTTTTCTTAATAATAATGTATGAGATTGCTTTGATTTTATACATAGGTAATGTGTATACTAAGTTATCTAACTTTAAGTAATTAAATATAAAATTGTTTTTTAGTATCATATAACTGTTATAATTCAAATTTGCCTTAATTCTTTGGCTTTTATTAACTTCTGAATTGTATTAATAATTTCTCAGACATTTAAATATCATTTTTAAAAGCTGAGTCATTCTATATTAATTTGTATCTTAAGTTGCCTAGTTTCGAATTCTATACCTACATGCTCTTAGTATATAAATATTAGTATAAAATATGTGTATAACAATTAGAATATATGCCTTTGAATTAATACCAAACTTACTAGGTTCTTGTACTTCAGTCCGATTATGATGGCCGCTACTGTCTATATATTTATATATCCTCTGAAGGTTTCTGTGTTTATTAATTAATTTACCCTTTGCTTCAATTGGTTTACTTGTTGGAAATACGTCGCATATTTTTGAGGACAAATTATGGAAATCCGCTGCAGTGAGACTGCAATATAATTTCTTTCAGTGTAAGTTTTTTGATAATGTTTATCCATATGTGCTGCTGTCATATAGGGCTTCTTCAATTAAAATTTCAACTAATAAATTTCTGGTTTTCCGGCAAAGCTGCTGAATTCGGACTTATAAGAATTTAAAATGGACTTTCCTTGTAGGGTTCCTTCTAAAAAATCTTTTAAATCGACGTTATAGGTGGGTAAGGGACAAAATTTATATCTAAAAGTTTTTAAATACATAGAGCTACTCGATGATATAAATTTAAGAAATGTGAGCCCTTTTGAGAAGGTAGATAATGCTTAAATAATGCACAAATTTGGATTTAAATAACTGTAAACCAATTATCAACTAAAATTAATTGGGAATGATAGCCATTAGTGTATTAATGCTATACTGAAATAACTATTTCATTAAATTTAGAATTATAAATTTGTGATTTTAAAGATAAGGAGTAATGACTCTATTCAGAGACTTCTCACATTGATTATTTTAAAGTTGAACATTTAAGCTTAAAATTCATAATTCAAAATTTAATTAAACAGCTATTTGAAAATTATTCACACGTAGTAACATAATAAATACTAACAGTCATTTTTATCAATTAATTTACATCAATATATAGTTTTCAATTATTTAAATTAAAATTTGTGCATTATTTATTATACACACATTTATGTTTAAAAAAAAAAATAAAAAAAGAATAAAAAAAAAATGGATACTTACTTTCAAAAATAGGTATAAGATATACGAAGGCCCATTCTTGCAGCAGTTTTTTTGTTACGTCGTCTGCCATATTACAACTATTGATAATTCTTGTGATCACATTCAGTAATTACACTTGCACAGACCACTAGGAGGACGCTACCTTAGCGTGGAACTTAATAAACACGGCTTCTCGGAGAAGGCACAAGTACTTGATTTGATAATTCTACTCACAAGGTCAGGCACAGAAACACGTCAGCATTAACGAATGGTATCGCCTGAAAATTAAGCATGGCCTACAGCATGTGTAACAGTAGACCAAAAACTAAGCTTTAATTCAAAGTTTAATGTAATTTGTTAATTTTATGCGCATACTTTTTTATTCTAATTATATTTTCTCGTTGTTTCAAATACGGAAAATAGTTTATTTTAACCATTTACTTTTAGTTACTTTAACACAAATATTATGTTCAAATTAACCATATTGTTTGTTTAATTTGGCGATTAACCGTTTTATGTGATTGCCCTAACAAAATAAAGTGAACAAAAATTTTCGTTTCTTTTAAAGAGAAAAAAATTTTAAGAGAAAAGGAATTTTGGTTAAATTCATCACTGTCATGTTAATAAAACGAGTTTTGTTAATTTAATGCACACATTTTTCTCAGTGTACTTATAAAGTGCACTCGCTAAGAAAAGTGTTACTTCCGATCCGCATTTTGACATTTCATGTATTCAAAAAAATTAAAATGGTATTGAAACTTATATTTTAAATATTTTTGTTGTCGTAATGCACCTACGGTTAGAGTTCTCAATTTAAATTAGAGGTCATACTTATATTTCGTATTTATCGTTGTATATTTTTTATTTTGTATCTTACAAAAGAGACATTTTGATTTAACGCATGCGCAAAAAACTGTATCCCTAATTCCGTCTCTCTTAGTTGGGATAAAAAATTACACAGTATCCTCCTGTAAACACCTTCCATCAAATCATGCTTATACATGCGATTTTGACCATTTAAAAAACACCACAAGCATATTAGGTACTTAAATGCAATTCTATCTCTAAAATATTTAATTTATTCCTTGTTAATATCAAGTAAAATTAAGCTTTAAAGTATAATAAATACCTCAAGTAAAGTTAATTATTGTTTATTATCATACCAGTTTTAAATCTCCTACGGCAAGAATTTCAAGACCTCTACAATAAAAATATTAAGAGAAAATAAATAAATAATCAGGCCCTTCTACCTATTAAGAAGATCCATCTTTGTCAGAAGAAATTTAAGAATTTAAAGAATATATAAATTTCGGGACATCATCTCTTTCTACTTCGTGCCATCTCGAAAGAAAACCGATTCATTCTGGAAGCAGCGGCGACCACGTCTGAACTTTGACATCAAAAAACTTATTCTAACTCCAATATATTCAGATGTTTTTAATTCCAATAAAATTTTCAAAAGAGGCATATCCATACTCATAGTAGTATTAATAATATTTCAAAGAATTTGTTGTATCCATTACTTTGTCATATCTGTACTTTTTTATAGTATTAATATCAATCGTAGTCAGTGTTAAAGAAAAGGCTAATTTAGAATAATTTACAAGACGATTAAGAAAAAACCTGTTCGTATAAATTGTTGTTTTTATAACAGATACATACAATTTGTTGTTCTAAAATATCAATACAGAGGAATTATACACAATAGTCCATACCTAACCGTTTTGCTTAAACATGTTTGACCTACAATTTTGCAAAATTAATCTGCACTGCCCACGAGTTCGCAAAATAAGCACAAACAAATCTCCCTTTTTGCTATTTTATCACCTACCGAATTTATACCTCGTCCACGCTTGAAAATGTGTATATAAATAAATTCCCGCTCCGGGCCGAATTTCCTCATTGTGTAGGCAGCTAAATACACATTTTACAACCCGATATTCGTCCGGAAAGCCTCAAGGGGTTGCGTTCTTAATAACTGCGACGATGCCAAATCGAGCGTCCTTGAACGACACGCTTCGTCGCTTTCTCTGCTCGCCCGCTGGTTTCTCCCAAATACCGACGCGACCGGTAAAATCTTGCACAATCGATTAAGCAAAGTAAAAGCCGATGATTATGTCCGCGGGTGTATACTCCATTATATACATATAATATATATTTCTTCGTGTTTCTTATTAAAACAACGGGTGGGCCCTTCGTTTTCTACCAGAACATTATCAATTACCGTGTTGTATATGCATCTATCATGGAAAGTGAACAGAATGCTCTCTTCCCGATCGCGGGTGATCGTGGCCGGCGTAGAGTTCTTTCTCGTCTATTCAAACCCGCTTGCACGGACAGTGATCATGATGGATTTGATGCATGATCGGTCGGCACTTAATAAATTATCGTCGCTCCGTGTTCGCAATGAAGAGGAAGGAGGTGGACGTGTATTGTTGTATTATTTTTACAACGTTTCACGTCGGCAACGCCAGTATACAATCGACTGTCGTGTGGTGAATTATTAATAAGCTTCGCGGTGAGGTGATGGTTGTTTTATTCAATTTTTTTGAGATTGAGAAATGACCTACCAATCCTCCAATGGATTTCTCTTCTTTTATTTTTTATATAAATCTATAGTTTCTACGTGGGAAGTTTAATACTAGGCAATGTTTATTAATAAATATATAATTAATAATAATTCATTTGTTTTCAACAATTATAATATAAGTAATGGTAGGATAAGTATTAAGAGCAGAATTCAATCAGGATATGAAATAGAAATAATATAAAGCGTTTTATACTAATAGACCCTTGATACGAGTCAAAAAGTTAAGTAAAAAATCGAAAACAAAAATTTACAAAATTGTTGTAAAATTGTGGGTTGAAACATCAAATATGACGGCTAAAGAAGAAAAGCAACTTAAAGTGTTCAGCATAAATAAATATAAGGAAAGTGAATAAATTTAAAAAAATAGCGAAGTTATTTTTGAAGGATGGAGACATTGTAAGGTTTTGCAAAGCACTTCGAATCATATGAATCGGGCATATGAGTATGATAAGTTGTATAAACATCTATTAATATACATCAATCACATATAAACCTTATATAATAAATCTATGACTTTAAAAAATACAGGAAAGATGATTTTTTTTGATAAGAAACGCTTGGGGTAGCCATTGTAAGGTAGGTATATATACGAAAGTTGGCGTTCTCTAAAATATTTAATTTATTCCTTGTTAATATCAAGTAAAATTAAGCTTTAAAGTAAAATAAATACCTCAAGTAAAGTTAATTATTGTTTATTATTATACCAGTTTTAAATCTCCTACTGCAAGAATTTCAAGACCTCTACAAAAAAATATTATTAGAAAATAAATAAATAATCAGGCCCTTCCACCTATTAAGAAGATCCATCTTTGTCAGAAGAAATTTAAGAATTTAAAGAATATATAAATTTCGAGACATTATCATCTCTTTCTACTTTGTGCCATCTCGAAAGAAAACCGATTCATTCTGGAAGCAGCGGCGACCACGTCTGAACTTTGACATCAAAAAACTTATTCTAACTCCAATATATTCAGATGTTTTTAATTCTTATAAAATTATCAAAAGAGGCATACTCTAAAAATTAGAACATTTAAAAAGGTTTATATAAAAATAGCAGCTGGCCCAGTAGACGTTGTTTTACCTTTTCCGGTAGGTGTCGCGACGAGTTTGATTTGGTTAAAGTCCCTGTCCTGTCCGATTGGAGGATAGGCATGAAGACCGAAAAATGGCCCATGTCGAATTTCAAAGAGAAATTATGTTTATATGTCAAATTTCAACACTACCAAAAAAAAAGTAGCACCATCTGTCAAATCAATTTCGTCGACCACGCAACCATATTTTGTAGGTACATACATCATTTCTGTTTATAAATATAACATTTATTAATAGCTCGACCACAGCGCCACCTATCGTCTCTAGATTTTGTGATTTTTTTTTCACTAAACCAACATATATTGTAAATATGAGTCATGTTGTAAAGTTTATTAACGTATTTTCAATATTTCAACTCCAGGTAAACGCGTAACATGATTATGATTAGTTAAATACGATTTAATCCAACTAAGCGCAGTACCTCCCACACCGTAGCGCTCCAGTTTCTGCAAAAATACGGAATGATCTACGCTGTTGAACACCATCGACAGGTCTAGTAAAACTCCACAGGGAATACATTTGTTTTCTAGATAACAAAGAATGTTATTTACATAATCGAATAAAAAGTAATAAATGTTAGCCCGTACTATAAAATTTGTTAATAACTTGACTTTAGCGCCATCTATCGAATGTTTTAATAGTCTATTTTACGCGCATTGACGATATAAATTTGATCTGAGAATATAAAAACGATTGGTTGAGCCATTCAAAAATGTTGAATAACTTACAGACGCACCAACGATTATATACCGTAGTCTACATATTTTAATTTGTGATACGAAAGTAGAAAGAGGAAAAGAGCGCGACGAAATAAACTAAAGATAAACATATAGCGAGGCTGCCAAGACAGTACACTCGACAAACGTTTCCTATGAAATGTAAGGAGTGATGATCCCCCGACACTGCATTGCTCTCCCACCACTGTTAGCAAGCAGGCATCCCTACATATTATAAGGTCATCTTCTGCATGGGATAGAAGTACAAACCGAAATTAAAATTTGTCGACTACGGTATACCTATATAAAGATATAATAAAATACATAATTTTTTCTGAAACAATTATTTGTGTTTTATATTAACTTCTACCATTTAACAAACTTTTTAAGTATTTAATTGCACATTCCCCAATATAAGCACAGTAGAAAAATAAGATACCTATTGTGGGCATAACCTACTTTTTATAACGCTGTTAATTCAAATACTATTCAAAATTTCTACTCACTTGAAGCTAACAAATACTCTTTCGAACACTCACTGGGACATTTGGACTATTCATCATTTCCCATTATAAATATTACGTCAGAAAATTGACAAATACCTCATTAGCATAAATTGCAAACAATGAAGGCCCCAATACGAATCCTAGAGGAACGCCCATATTAAGCTCAAATAGCATGTAATAAATCAACCTAAGAGTGCTTATTTGATATTTTTGGTTTAACAAATCGTAAAAAGACGTATGTTAAATGAAGACACAGATATAAATTTAATATTCCGCATTACAAACACTGCGAGCAATGACGCAGGAGTTTTTTTTTCATAATAATAATAACAGTTTTCATACTTTTTTGGTATAAATGAATGTTTGTTGTGTTTTAAAGATAACAACAGTTCCTCTCTTTCATTTGGAACTGCAATTAACTCCTATTATATTGCCAATTAATAATTGTCGTTTTTAGATCACAATACTTGTATGTCTATTTTTCACAAGTGAGGGGTGCATTAGTAGTATTTAAAATTACAACTTTTTTATTCCCTGCACGACCCGTGTAAACTCGTATATCATCCGTGGCGTTGTCATAATATTAAAATTATGAAATCCACCCCCGGCCTGGTCGTGGAAAAAATGCGAAATTTTAAATAGTGAAAATCTCCGCGAAGAGTGCGATGATATCATTAACTGCTATCTCTGTGGATCCCCGGGGGAATTAACCTGGGGGAAAGAACGTATATCTATCAACTCGGAGGGTAAGAACTGGGGTCCGGAACTTCGACGTGCCCCCGGTATCTCTTATGCAGTGGCTGTCATCCCTTGACGTCATCTGGCGCGTTTATGTAGAATGTTTACTGGAATGGAAATAACAACTGGAAATATGTAAGATATTATATAAAGTTCCTATTACAGAAAATGAAAGTGATTTATTTAAGTTTTAAGTAATTTTCTTTTATCTTATTATAATGACGTACTTATGTGCAACAAAAGGATCAACAAAGATATCAACAACATATTGTAATGAGATATAATAATTGTTAATATAGTATAATAAGTAATAATGAATTAGAAAAAAATTAATTTAAGAAATAATATTTTAAATTCAAGTTGGATATTGAAAGTATTAGTGGGTATGAACACATGCAAATTTTAACATGTTTGATACCCGTTTGATACTCCGTTTGATACTGCTTATTAATGCGTTGTAAATTGTGTGTTTTTTTATTGATTATACAAACTGCCGATTGACTATACAATATACAGAGTGATCTAATCTGAGTGATCAATTTTACTACAATTTTTGGCATATTGTTTCATTTTGAAGTACTGTATAATTTTTCATTTGAATGACATATTGTACAATAGGGTGTTTACCAAACAAGGTAGTTTATCTAAATAAATCTACCATGAATTATGTACTTTCACACCTGGAATCCTGAGTTTAAAATTTTGTCCATTACTTTAATCATTAGTTTCAGAATACGAAGCTTCAGTCACAAACATCTTATTGACATGTATAAAATTGACCCGTTAGTACAACGGTTGAGTCGTATGAAAATAAAATTCCTTTATATTTGCTTCACAATCGATTAAACTCACGTAAACTTCTGGAAAGAATTAGTATTGTTTTGCAGCGCTCAGATTCAAGGTCATCGAATGTATTCTACTGCAGTAAGACGAATACAAATATAACGATTAAAACGCCACTATAAAGAATCTGTATGTACTACAACGTATTGGCAGATGTGTCAATAGATATTGATTTTACTTCACTAATTGTTGAGTATATGCACAAGCATTTTCTTCTTTTTCTTTCTTAAATTTATTTTTTGTTGATTAAGATTTTTTCTTGTTCTCTTTACGTTAATATAAGTAGGAAATAGTTTTAGTCTTCCTTCGAGATCATTAAAATTCTCACAAATACATATCGCTTTACGATACATTCCAGTGCATATGCTGCATGACATGGAAAGTGCAACACCAAGAACGGGTGCGAATTTTTTGACCAAACTTGGTAGAAACGTATAACTAGTCAAAAGCAATAATTAATTAAAATCTTGTTGCGATAGATCAAGTGGTCATGACACATCTGACACTTCATTCAGTTTTCGCTGACATTAATGTGTGGTGTATTAATTGTTTGTTTGAAATTAATTTCAACGGTTTTGTTTTATTATACCTTTGTTTAACGTGTTTAAAGAGTTTTATTATGCCTAGAGTGCGGCAACGTGGAAATTATCGCCAATTAAGCGAATTCGACAGAGGTCGAATTGTTGGTTTGCGAGAAGGTGGTTTTTCATACAGGGAAATTGCAAATCGCCTTAACCGGAACCATGCAATCCACCATTATGCGCTGTTATCAATCATGGACTAGGGAAGGTCAGGAAAGACGCCAAAGAGGAACCGGAGGCCGAAGAAGAACTAATGAGATACAGGACCGCCGCCTTCGCTTAATGGCACTAAGAGACAGGTTTTCCAGTACCAGATTAATTGCTGACGTGTGGTTAGCTAATATTGGTCGTCCTGTAACCCTTCGAACTGTTTATCGTCGAATTAGGGGTTTTGGCTTACAATCTTATCGTCCACAACTTGTGTTACCACTTACGGCTCAACACCGACGGCAACGTTTGGAGTGGTGTAGATTGCGACTGCACTGGAACGTGGAGTGGCACAGGGTGGTATTCAGTGATGAATCTCGATTTTGTCTACGGATGCATGATGGCCGTATGAGGGTCAGACGAAGACGTGGGGAACGTCGTGATATTCAGTTTTCCGTTGAAAGGCATGTGCATCGAGCAGTGGGTGTTATGGTATGGGGTGCTATAGCATATGGGAGTAGGTCTCAATTGGTGTTCATCCAAACCACCATGAACGCCCAGCGTTACATTGATGAGGTGGTAGAACCCCATATTCTACCATATCTTCAAACGCTCGAAGACCCACTTTTCCAGCAGGATAATGCCCCTCCCCACGTAGCGAGAATTTCTATAAATCGCTTGGAAGAGGCTCATGTCAATATCTTGCCATGGCCACCCAAATCCCCCGACCTCTCGCCAATAACACATGTGTGGGACATTATGGGACGAAAACTTATGAATTTAGCCAATCCCCCGCAGACACTAATAGCTCTCCGGCATGAATTACAGGTTGCTTGGGACACCATACCCCAAGAGGATATCGACCACCTAGTCGAATCAATGCCACGAAGAGTGAGGGAGTGTGACACTAATAGGGGCGGTTCAACACATTATTAATAAAAATTATGTTAAATTGTGTTAGTCTTTTGTTTTTTTTCTTTGAAATTTTAATCAATTATTGCCTTTGACTAGTTATACGTTTCTACCAAGTTTGGTCAAAAAATCCGCACCCCTTCTTGGTGTTGCAGTTTCCATGTCATACAGTATATATTCATATTGCCGTTGTTACTTTCTCATTCTTACACGAATAGTTTCAATTGGTGTACGCAATTGCCAGACATATCTCTCAAAGAATATATTTGGGAGATGATTGGTCAAAGGATTGGTATGCTTTTTAACTTTCCAATAAACTACACAACTTAAAGAGCTATATGATGCCTTATATAGTTGCAAGGGATGAGGTTCCGTAGGAGGATATACATCTTACGAATCTTCTAATGAAAATTTGATCATTATTTTCAAGGCAGTAGTAAGCATTTGTAGAAAATTTGGTTAAAGTATATTCTTTTAGTGGGTGATTACGTTTTTCCGTCATATTGTATTGTTCCATAATCTTCCTATATCATCCTAAACTAATCTGTATCGAACCGAACAAACACAAATAAAGAATTTAAAGAAAAGTATTATCATCAAATCCAAATTAAAGTAATGTAGAAAAAAAATGTACTTACAATAATAAAATATTACCCAATATGCTACTAACTTAAAGAAAACAAAGATTTTTCTTTGTCTTTAAAGTATACAATGTTACCATTATTACAAGAGCATAACATTACCAGTTTCGTTATTACAGAGATCATTAAAATTCTCAAAAATACATATCGCTTTACGATACATTCCAGTGCATATATTCATATTGCAGTTGTTACTTTCTCATTCTTACACGAATAGTTTCAATTGGTGTACGCAATTGCTAGACATATCTCTCATAGAATATATTTGGGAGATGATTGGTCAAAGGATTGGTATGCTTTTTAACTTTCCAATAAACTACACAACTTAAACAGCTACATGATGCCTTATATAGTTGCAAGGAATGAGGTTCCATAGGAGGATATACATCTTACGAATCTTCTAATGAAAATTTGATCATTATTTTCAAGGCAGTAGTAAACATTTGTAGAAAATTTGTTTAAAGTATATTCTTTTAGTGGGTGATTACGTTTTTCCGTCATATTGTATTGTTCCATAATCTTCCTATATCATCCTAAACTAATCTGTATCGAACCGAACAAACACAAATAAAGAATTTAAAGAAAAGTATTATCATCAAATCCAAATTAAAGTAAAGTAGAAAAAAAATGTACTTAGAATAATAAAATATTACCAAATATGCTACTAACTTAAAGAAAACAAAGATTTTTCTTTGTCTTTAAAATACAATGTTACCATTATTACAAGAACATAACATTACCAGTTTCGTTATTACAGAAGAAACTTGTGGTAAAAGAAATGACTCAACGGATTACTATTGTGAACATCTGTTCGTGTAGTTACATATAACCTTATAGTTATACGGTTATATGAATTCAGTGAGGTAAATAAATGCATTATTCCACAGGCAATGCTATTACGAATGTGAGAAATCAATATTGAACAATTTCAAAATGTATCATCCACTTCGATCATCCATACACGTTCGCGGGCTATAGAAAAAGTGTCCTTTTCAACATAGAAATACCGAATGCGGTGAAATGATTCACCGGATCGAATTGTTCACGAACTAACGGCATTAGAATACGAAATTAAATTCTTCTTTGTCTTTTGTGTCTGCGATAAAAAGTGGCATAGGCGGCATATAAGAGAAACAGCGGAAAATATTAAACCTCGTTAATTTTTTACGGAAACTGCATAGCAATTTGTTGCATTATGTGGCGTGCCCTTCTCTTTCTTGTATTTTTTCGTTGCCTTTTACGCAGAATCCTATTTTATTATATCTGGCGGCGTATTTACGCTTTGTTTGATTGCGGAAAGTTTTAATAAGGAAGTAATAAAAATACGTAACACAATTACTGCCTTTTTCCTCTTTCTTTTTCTCGAGTCCTGGTTTCGGATTTTATCTCCTCTTCCGACATAATTTTCTTTTATTTCAGTCGTTCGGCATCAAAAGGAGAAGTTTGGAAATTTCAATTAAGATTTGTGGAACGTGCATTTAGTTCATTATTAAAATTATGGATATAATCGTAAATAAATTTTTGATCTCGTTAGGGGTTTCTGTTTTCTTTTTTCCTTGCCAAGCAACTTGTTTACTACTTTAGATAAAGAGTTATAATAATACGTTTTCGGTTTGTAGGATGGAGGACTATTATAATTAATAATTTAATATTTTATCTTGTGGTCCTTCGAGCCGGAATTTTAAGTATTGTTTGCTAAGAGATGTGATTGGTAAAATACTTAGTTCTCTAAAAAATGAACGACATGATGTACGTAACAAAACAGACGCCATGTATTTAATTACATATTTTTAAATAAAAACAACCGCAAGGTAGCCAGTGGAGATACACAAAACATGGGTAATGGAAGCGCCATTATATTTCCGGAAAATGAAATATTTTTAAAGATTGCAGGCTTTATTGATTGTTGAATCATTTCAGGATCTTGTCAACCATCACTTTCCAAGACAACCATAAAAAATTTTCCTCTCACAAGCAAATTTTTTAAACTCGATAAAACTAGATTTATTATAATTAAATTTTAGAGCGTTTATTCCACGCTCAGTTTTCTTGTTGTTAAAGCTCAGATAGTGTACTGATGTTGGCTCAGGATACAAAATAACTTGCATCATTTGCTTATTGCGCTCTGTTCAAGATGATAGAGGTAACTGCAGACAATTTACGTAAATTAGGAAAAGGGCTAGGACCTAGATCGACCCCTGGGGAACACCACAGTGCATTTGAGTAGGTGAAGATTGGGTTTACTGATAACCGTTTTTACACTTATCATGGCCCCGTGGGCCTGCAACTTTTCAATTAAAATAAAATAATCATTGGTGTCAAAGACTTTTGATAAATCAAGATTTAGGTTCTTGTAAAATATGCAAAAACCTTAAACATTGATATATATGCATAACCTCTCACACCAAAATTAAACAGCGCAGGAAGAACCAAGTTGTGTTTTTGCAAATTATTAAGTAATCTAGTGTTGATAATCGTTTTAAAAATCCTGGTCCTATTACTGTATATTTAATTGCAGCGTGTACTCTTTATACAATACATTTATTTCAGTACAATCACAATAAAATTAAACAAATCCCCATTTTGAGTTCTTAACCGCTCGAACGATCAATACCTTTCAAAAACACATTTACGCACTTGGCCATTGAATCGCAAATCAAAACCTAAATAAATAAATTTACATGAATTTAAATCATTTCTATATCTGCGTTGTATCCATGTATATATATATAATGTGACGCGTTTGCGAGGCTCCTTCAGAGAGCCAGACTTGTACATACAGAGAGAGAATGTCGGGATTAATCTGAATCAACCCGCCGCCACCACACCACGCCGCCTCCGCTGTCTGCATTTAATTGGAAAGTGAAATTCATTTATCACAAAAAAGCCCTTTTACCCCTTTTCTCGGACGCACAAAAAGCTTTACGTATCTGCTCGTAATATTTGTCGCTAATTCTATTAGTCGTACAAGAAAGAAAAAATCTTTTATGTAAATAAAGGTTTTTATAATTAAAAAGGTAATTACAGTTGGGGGTAATTTGGATTTCTCGTTTCGTTTTTTTTTCTCGAGTATGGTCAAACAGTTACATATGTAAATCATTTGAAATTGACTACAACGGCAGAAACGCTCCCACTTCATATACTTTCAGCACATTAACGCGGCGTTAATGTGGGTATATTTCACGCGAAACATTAACAAATTAAATTTAATGTTCTCTTTTTCAAAAATGTCTTTTTTTTTACTGGCGCTACCTTTAAAATGCACCAAGCTAAAATTAGTTAAATAATATTTTTCGTTTGCTTTATAATTATCAAAAATAATACTGTGTGATATTGAATTTTCAATATTTCATAAAAAAAAATTTTAAACAAATACTAGTAACTACTGTAATGGTACAGCCCATTTCACTTTATTAATTTTATAATTTTTATTATTTTTTAAGGATTTAATTAAGTATATTTTTTTATTAATATGTTGAAGGGAAATAATATTTAAAATCAATGAATGTGTTATTGTATTATTAAGTAGATATTAGTCATAGATTTTGTATATATTTATGAGTAAAAAAGGGTCACGCCGAAAGTGTATATTAACGCAGTAAACACTCCAGTAGCAATATACAATCCCGCGACTAAATGTACGTGTATGTGCGTGTAAATGTGGATGGGCACCCCTGAACTTTGTGGAAAGCGGGGAATCCCAGACATTCTGATATAAAAGAGAAATACGCGTGAGAAAAAGGAGAGTCGACAGCAAAATACGTTAAATATCGTATCAAAAGGCTAACTCCTAACATTAGACTACGCATAAGAGTCATTGTTACTATAACTTCAATAAATAATTTATACTGAGAAAACGTAGTAAGGTAGTGGTCAAAGTTGCACCTAAGAAGTAATAGTGCAACGTGTTATATTGTTAAAATAAAGTTTGTATTTCGAGTAGCAGAACAAGCAGATGATGCCGTTGAAAGCATCGTAGAAATAAACAAAATTTCGTCGATAATAAGCAGCCCGAAGTTCCTGCTGCAAACAGTACAAAAAGGAAGATAAATAAGAAAAATTTAGATAAGGTATTATTTAACTGATTATTGTTTAATGACTGTAATGTTTTATGTAATAAATGACGAGAGACTGCAAAAATAAAAGTTCAAACAGAAAGTAATTAAATAAATATCGTCTAACAATTATATGTGTAAAGTAACTTGATATGTTCACAAGTATCGATATAAACACGTATAATATAGAATGTGCATTGTATGTAATAAATTCTGACGTTTATAGCTTACGATTGAATCGAACAAAGGACCTATAGTAATGTTTGTGTTAGTTTAATGTTTGTAAAAAAAAATGTTTTAGAATTGCTTTTTAAATATATGTTACTTCTTGTGTTGTTTGTAAAATTATAGATACAGGATTCATTGATTTTAATATAAGAGTTATTAAAATTTTAAATAATATTTTTTATGAATGTACAGGAACCTCTTTACTTAATCATTTCAATTAACTCGAATCTCCCTGAGATAATTTGAGTTGAGCTGGCAAAACAAATAATTTTACATTATATTTCTAAAATTTAACTTTAAAATAAATATCTTAATTTAGAGATAGGGGTTTCTCTACATTGTGTCACCCAACAATAGGGGTGGTACCTTTACACTACTATAATAATTTTACTACTATTAATAGTATTATACAGTCTGTTTACACGAAAACTTAATATTGAATTATTTCTGGTGCTTTTCAGGAATCAGATCAGATCAGGAATTATTAACTCCGAAGTTAGTCATGGAAATACTAACTAATACAAGATTTATTCACAGCATTCCAGTCAAGTTAAGTGCTCAAATTGTTCACCGTTTACATTTAAACATAAATAAAGTCTATTTTCAAAAGCATTTCTAACATTTTCGAAAACTTGTGGCGTTACATTTCGACATTGCATTATGTAAATTAGCTATTGATTGTGGCGGTGTCTTATAAACAAAAGACTTTACGCCTGTAAAAAATCAAATAATCAAATTTTAAATGACACTTTCGCTCTCATCAAAATGCAATTTTTCGCATATATCTAGGGATAAAACTTAATTCAGAACCACTTTAATATAAAACATTCGGACCACACATGTGTATAAGAAAGTTTTGTGCTTCCCACATCTGTGTGTTTATAATTTATAATATCGAGTGCCCGGAATATCAGAAATCGATGTCTTTATTCATACGCATACGGCAGAAGAAAAAATAATAAAAAATCCAATAGTCCTTATGCCGAGCCTGGACGACCGCGATATGAACGAATGGACAGCGCGCCCTTGCATGTATCATATCTAGGCACACAAGACAGATATATGTTCACTATGCTTTCAGTCGTGAATGTGTCTTCATTCTTAGTTATCGGCATTGCGTTTACAATGCACGAATTATGGGATATGATGTATCTGTAAAGTGAAACAGCTGGAAAGGGAAACGCAT
This sequence comes from Amphimallon solstitiale, assembly GCA_963170755.1. Taxonomy (NCBI): domain Eukaryota; kingdom Metazoa; phylum Arthropoda; class Insecta; order Coleoptera; family Scarabaeidae; genus Amphimallon; species Amphimallon solstitiale. The sequence goes on along the minus strand of OY720678.1, from coordinate 90,422,468 downwards.
TTGAGCGTTTTATACGCGGAGCGTTGTTCTGATCGTAGACGTCCGTCGTATCAGGTGGTTATGGACACGACGTTTAGATAACGAAAACGAGAAACACTACATCCAAGTTACGAAGGTAGGGGTGGTGAAAAAGAACGGAGAGTGCTACGTGTGAAAGAGCAGCTCTTGGATATGGTAGATACAAATTTAATGTAAGCAAATAAACTGCAGCAACGCGTCTTTAGGTTTTTTTTTCGAGGCTACATGAAAACACTGATGTATGATGGGGATGAAATCGAGCCAGAAGAAGATCTTCTCCAACGTATTTTCACATATAATTTTCAGAACCACCATTTTACCTAATATCAAAAGTAACTAAAGTATTTACACTATCAATAGCTAAATAAAGAATACAGATGATTTTCCGTATCAGCTGTTGACCCATATCTAGATATATGTTCACTATGCTTTCAGTCGTGAATGTGTCTTCATTCTTAGTTATGGGCATTGCGTTTACAATGCACGAATTATGGGATATGATGTATCTGTAAAGTGAAACAGCTGGAAAGGGAAACGCATTTGAACGTTTTATACGCGGAGCGTTGTTCTGATCGTAGACGTCCGTCGTATCAGGTGGTTATGGACACGACGTTTAGATAACGAAAACGAGAAACACTACATCCAAGTTACGAAGGTAGGGGTGGTGAAAAAGAACGGAGAGTGTTACGTGTGGAAGAGCAGCTCTTGGATATGGTAGATACGAATTTAATGTAAGCAAACGAACTGCAGCAACGCTTCTTTAGGTTTTTTTTTCGAGGCTACATGAAAACACTGGTGTATGATGGGGATGAAATCGAGCCAGAAGAAGATCTTCTCCAACGTATTTTCACATATAATTTTCAGAACCACCATTTTACCTAATATCAAAAGTAACTAAAGTATTTACACTATCAATAGCTAAATAAAGAATACAGATGATTTTCCGTATCAGCTGTTGACCCATTTTCAAGTTTAATAATCCCTAGAGCTGTATTTTTACAATAAACAAGCAAAACTGCGTTATCATTATTCACTCGAAACAATAGTCAATAGTTCTATTGTGTTTATAATACACAAAGTAGGACTTTTCTAGTCTGACTGAATGTTCTTTGTATTTTTATGTGTTTATTTATGAACATACGAATGTATGTGCCAAGATCGTAATGTAAATTTCTTGTCTAAACATTTCACCAAAAAGTTATTTTTCATTTCTTTGTTATTACCATAACATATAAATTTGATTTTGGTAGCACTTTTTTTTTGTCCGGACACTTTTACTGGGCGATTCGTTTTTCTAATCACATAATATAAAACCCGCCTTCCAGATGTTAGGAACTCCATTCTCTGTATAATTTTAATCGATAATTTGAAATATTGAAAAGATATTAATAATATTGAACTTTGCGTTGAAGTACAAAGACAGCATTATCAGAAAAACATGCATAGCTAGAGAGGCAACTAGGAACAACGTATTTACTTGGTAAATAATGCATAATTTCACGAAACTCTTAACTTTTGAATAATGAAATCCTTTCGATCGGAACGCTCAAGTGTAACTAAAAGGAAAACGACGAATATAAACGGGAATAATTTCAGTAGAACTCTCAATTTTGAGCACACCAGTAATGTATACCTGGTGGGTGCGAGTGTCATGCGGTATCACTGCCTCAGATGTTTGTATATAAATCGGCAAGGGAAAGATAATAAGACCGAGATGTGCATATCAAAAGGAAAATACTATAGCTGTAAGTACACTCGTGCGATACTGAATCACGAAATCTGTACCGCTTTTGAGACTTAATATTTAATGTTTTAGGTTAGCGTGTGCATTGTGAACCGTGACAGCTGTTCAAAGTTTCTCCGAGAATTTTCTCGGTATTTGCAACCACACAGTTCTCGAATTAGATGAAAGTGCACTACTATGCAACTTTTATTTTGTGGTTATTTTAAAGGTTCTTTGTGGTTGTGGTTTAAAGAATCGTACAAATTAAGTTTACTAGTTATGTTTTATTTATATTTTATACTGTGATGCAATGATTGTTATTTTAATATTAAAATGTATTTTACGCTTTTACCTAGTGGGGCTTTTGATCACCTCAAGTAGCTTGTTAATAGTAACGTTCTAAAGACGTGTAATTAAATGTTTTATTAGCTACATGTCAATCTGTATAAATGTCAATTACAGAAATCAATATACAAACTTAATTAACACAATAAAAATTAAACAAAAATTCCAGTAGGTAACGAAATATAAATTTTAAGATGCGTGAATGGAAAAAGATGTGTATTTTTCATATATAAAAATAAAAAAAGATAAAAATTATTAATGCAAAACAGAAAAATATGTAATTATTATTTTCATAACGACATGTAGCAGAATAACAGAAATAGGAGCACATATTGATACTTCAGTTCTTGTTACTGAAGTTATCAAAGTTATTAGAATGGAAATATAAATTCTTGCTTACGTCGCGTGTAGCAAACACGACACCTAGCACAAGCGCGTAAATTGATATCGAACGACTCTGGTGTTTGATCTGGTGTTTGAGTCCAATGAGTTAAACGACTTTAGATCTACATATAGCGAGTTTTTGCAGTTATTTCCGCTTCTCGTATCCTAAGCGCCAATTATCTCTATCGTTCCGTTCTTCCTCCCGTTATTCCTTTGAGGTGGATTCCAATTCCATACCCTTCTTGGTAATCTTTCTTCCTCCATTCGACGTAGATGTCCATACCACCTCAGCTGCCTCCCATTTATAGCATCCATAATAGTCTCCTTGACCCCCATTCTATCTCTGATGTTCTCATTTCTGACATGGTCGTATAATGATATTCCGTAGCATCTTCTCCAGTATGTCATTTCCGCCGAAAGCAACCTTTGATTCATTCTTTTGTCTATCACCCATATCTCTGACCCATATGTCATAACTGATTCAATGATTGCTTTAAATATATTCGTTTTTGTCTTTTTTGTCAGGTTCTTGTTCCACAGAGTAGGATGTAATGCTTTCGTCATATTCTTTGCTCTGTCTATTTTCTTTATTATGTCCTTGTCGTCTCTTCCGTCCTCGTCTATTGTGACCCCCAGGTATTCATACTGGCTTACATTTTTTATTGTTCCGCTGTCTAACTCTATATCCCGTCCTTTCCCTCCTATGACCATATACTGGGTTTTCTCCATGTTTAACTGCAGGCCCCACTTAGTATATTCATCTATGAGCTTGTTCAACATGTATGTCATATCCTGTTGATACTCCGCTACTAATATTTGGTCATCTGCAAATAGTACCGTATGTATCGAGCTGTCATTTAGCCATGTTCCCATTGGGCTACATTTTATGGTCCAATGTTGATGTATTTTTTATTTATGGCCGCTTGTTCCATAGTTACCCATAGCTTTTGAAGCGGAACGGAATCAAATGCTTTCTTCAGATCTATAAACGTAACATGCAGTTCTCTTCCTTTATTTAGTTTTTTCTCTATCTACTTAGCAAAATGTGGAACGTGGTTCTACTGTAAGCTGCCAAAGCAGGTAAAATGGCAAAAAAGAAGCTTTATAGAGGTAATAGGTTAGCTCGTAAGTTTTGACAAAGAAGGGAGCTAGCCATATTGCGCGTCATCAAGCTTACCCCAGAAGGATTTACCAATATATTTGCCATGTATTATTCTGTTTCTTTCGTGATTTTTCAATTAATTTGTTATAAATTTGATCTTGAAAATAAAAGTATATGTAGTAAACATTTTCCAATGTATGTCTGTTTTGTAAATAAACTAGGTCACAAAATATTCTACTAAAACATTGCGGAAACACCATATAAGTGATAAGGTCTTGTTTATTTACAAAACACACACCATGTATATGTATATAATTGGAGTCGACCATGTTAAGTAGGATAAGTAGTTAAGTAGATCAATTAATAGTAGGGCACTTAGTTAAGAGTTATATAGGTATAGTAAGTAACCAATATACATATAATATAGTATTGGAGTAAGTCAATATTAGTATTGGTGATAATAATAGCAATAATAATATGTCTTTATTGAATACCATGATAGAATACACATATAATGGAAAAAGTAATAACAATTTAATGTTAAAAACATCAGGTACAGAGCAAATTGAAATCACAAAACCCAAGCTCAATGCGAATTTCAGTTAAACTGCTTAATTAACCTTGCAAAAAAAATACATTTTCATCAAATAGACAATAAATTTAATATTAATCTAAAATTCGAGGGTGATGCAAGAAGTCAAGTCAAAAAAAATATTCAAAAAATGTACGTATTTGAGGAAAGATTACAAGAAATGTGAGCATATAATAATGAAAGAATATAACACATGTGAGAATATAAGAATGGAAGAATATAATAAATGTTGGAATGATCAGATGGAACACACGCATTCCGTCGCAGTTTCTACCTCCGAATTACGAAGATGGAATGCAGGCTGGATAGATGGAATCAAATACTAAAAAAATTAAAAGCTCACGTGAGCATTAACATATGTTTATGTTAAATATATATTAAAAAGCACTATATTACAGCTTTTTACAAGATTTCTCAGTATGATCTCAATTCATCGGAAAATGATTAAAGTAGGTACAAAAGAAGGCACTACATTTTCAGAGTATGCTTAAAGGTGATTTTAGTAATTCTATAGAAACTGTAGTTAAAATATATCAACATATTTATAAATAAATTGCTATTTATACAATTGTAATAAAGGCAACGGCAATTGAGTGGACATCTTGCGGAAGCCACTGGTAGGAATATAAGCAAATTTACGGTATCGAGAAGACTAAAGGAATATGGTTTAAAACCAAGAAGACCTGCAGAAGTTCCAGAACTGCTTCCATGGCTCAAGACAGAATAACGTAACTTTGCTCAAGAATATTTAACGTGAACTGCTGAGCAATGGAGTAATGTGCTCTTTTGTGACGAAAAACGGATTCAATTGTATTATCTAGATAGGCGTAACTTAGTGCGCAGGTGAAGAAATAAACGTTTTGCACCATGTACTTTGGTGAAAAATATTGTTTTTGTAAGAGGCTCAGTGATGTATTGGGCAGGTATAAGTTCAAACGAACGTACTGAGCTTGCGAAAAAATGTTTTTAGACTATGTTTACCCATATTCCGGCGTTATTGACAATTATAATCTTAATATTAAAAAAATTTTACGCTCTCCTGTATTCGGGTTCATTATAATTTTAGAATAAACACTATTCATTTTTACTATCAATCTGGAATTGCAACAATGTCTCAACAAATAAATATAATGAAGGGTAGAAATTATAAAAGCTTTGATTAAAATGTGAGTGAAAAGACTCACAAGCATTAGTAGTCCTTGCCATACTACAGGAACGTGATGGCCAGATTTCTGACAGAAATACAGAATTTTCTAATATATAAGTTTCTACTAAATAATCGGTGTATTGGACAACTAGTGGGTCTTCAGGGTGAATTTCAACAACTCAAAGGCCGAAAACTCTCAAACTTCATCTGAATTTAAAAACTGCATTCCAAATGTGTACTTTAACCATTTTCCGATATTGGATTTATTTTTATATTCAGTTGCCAATCCCAAACTTTGAATTTTCTTCCACCATACCTGGGAGAGATGAAATCGGCATCCTATAATTTGCGAGTTTGGCCAACAATTAATTACAGCCTTATGAATAGAAATTTCGAAGTCAATTTTGATTTCCTTTGGATCTAATTTTAAATTATTGCTGACACACAAATGTTTTAATGTTTCAAAGCACTCTTCGTATGTACTAGAAAGTTTGTCTTTCAAAAGTACGAAAACAAGCAGTACATAATGGCCATTTTTGAACCCATGCAATGTAAATAGTTGTTTGAAAAATGTTGTACAATATTTAAATGTACCGTCTGCATACACCGTATCGACGTTGCATAAAAATTCTAAATTCCTCAAACAAGTAAATATCACGATCTTCTTCACATGGTCGTTAAAAAGTTTTCTCCGGTATTTGCTTTTAGGTCTATTGAATGCAGAGAGGAAAACACGTGTCATCAATGCATTGCGGCAAAGGAGGATATACTTTTCATCGTGAATTGTATACACTGCGTTTTTGTTAACTGTTGCCATAGGAAACTGCATGGTAAAAATCCAACCCCGTGTTGACTTTTGTTCTGATGAACATATTTAAACAAATTTTGGAACAAAGTGGAAGATTCTTTAAACTATCGGATAGATTACAATTCAATATTCCAAACTGTCGTAATAATTTTGAAAAAAACATTTTTGTGAAAGCATTTTTTTGCCACTATCATTTCTAGCAGGCTTTGTTTTAAAAAATAAATAGAAAGCTCTTCGAGGCTATGACTAAATTAGCTTTTGGAAGACAGAACATGTAAACATTTATTTATAATAAAAAAACGTAGAAACCATTAAAACACAAATAACTCAACAAATTAACAAAAATTATCAATAATTATCAAAGGAATTGTTCAAAGTGTTTTCCGTCGTCTGCTAGACAATGTCTCAATCGATCTTGAAAATATCTTCGAGTATTTTGTAAAATTCGCATTGTAATGGAATTACAAGCTTTAGTTATTCTTGCGCTTAGTTCCTCCACAGTTTCTGGTTAACCTCTTATGAGGTCGTAAACTTGTGTTCCTAAATACCCCTATAAGAAAAAATCGAGTGGTTAGGTCAGGACGTCGAGCAGGCCAATAGAATCCTCCATATTGGCCAATCCAACTATCAGGAAATGTTTCGTTTAAAAACTTTCTGACGATGGCAGCAAAATGGGCTGGTGCTCCATCCTGTTGAAATATTATTGCTCCTTTGCATCTCAAAGCATCCACCTTGTAATGGAACAGCCCCAAAGTTGGGCACCATAATGTAATAGTACAAGTGTTACAATGCAATTAAAATGAATAAAATTGTCCAAAGTTGGGCGCCATAATGTAAAGGAACCCCCTTATATTTAATTTAATAAAATTGTAGAGTTTAAATCTAAAATAAAATTTAAATAACTTGCTTTGCCGGCTAAACTCAAATCAGATTATCTCAGGGCGATTTGGATTAATAAGAAATGATTAAGTAAACGGTGTTCCTAAACATTAATTATATTTAAATAAAAAAAAATACCATTGTAAAACTTTAAACAATTCGTATATTCAAAATCAATGAATTATATATATAACTATTTTTTACATATAACAAAAGAAATAAAATATATTTAAAGACAATTTTAATACATTTTTACAAATAATTAATGGCCATAGATTTTTATGTAGTCTAACATAAACAACGGATGCCAGAATTTACTACGTAGGCTGGTTTTGTGTACTTATTATATAAATACACAACAACATTAAAACAGATCAAATTACATTCTCCTTCATAGAACGGAGATGATATGTATTTATCAACTTTATTATGTTAATTTCAATTTAAAATTTATTTCATAATCTTTAATTCTTCAAGATCAACAATATTTTTATTTACAAAAATCTTTTAAAATACCTTATAATAAAGTTTCTTTCTTCGCTCTTCAGCGATGTCTCTCTTCAGTAAAATCTTCTTTATATTGCAATGTTTTCATCGGCATCATTTGCTGAGTGGTCACAATCCTGTAGTGACGAATCTGCTTGCTCTGCTTCCTGGAGCACAATATATTTTTTTTATAAACTTTTAATACTGTGCACATTTACTCTTTAAGTGCTACTTTAATCACTATTTTTCAAATAACAATTCTTATGATTGTTATCGAATTTATTATAGGAGTTTTAGGTTCTCCTTTTTATAGAACATTTAATGTATATTACTTGAATTTCTGCTAGTCGGGGTTTGACGACTTCTTTATGAAGCCAGCCAGTCAAATCCCTCCGACTTTGGAGTTAACTTTCCGACTCGAATCAAGTCTAGCGGATGACTCTCTCGTTTTTAGTGCGTGTTTCTATTTTATATAAAAGTGTCTGTGGTTCCCCTTTCTTCTATATAGTTCGGTTATTTCCACTTAAGTTTCCCATACACACTCTTTTACGTAGATGTATGTTTATCACAACTGTAGCGTTTATTTCACTGTTGTAAACATTCGGCGCCACTGTTCTTAGAACTAAATACACACTAAGCTTATGACTAATATTTACTTAATAATACCATAACATATTCATTGATTTTAAATATTATTTCTCTTCAAAATATTAATAACAGAATATACTTAATTAAATTCTAAAAAATTAAAAATTATAAAATTAATAAATGAATTGGTATGTACCGTTACAACCTGCGGGCCTACCTCCGTTTGAAAAAGATCTAATTATTTATGCTGGTTCAAATTTCCGTCAATAAAAAATGGCCCAACTAAGCGATTCCCTAAAATTCCAACCCACATGTTAACTTTATCACGATATTGCGTATGTGTTTCTTGTGTTCTGTAGGGATTTTCTCTTGCCCAAACATGTCTGTTTTATTTGTTAAGTTTGCATTCTGTACTCTTATTGGTGATTTATTACCAAAAGAAAAATTAGCACCAAATCTGCATCGCATCATAAATTAACAGGGGGTATAATTTTTACCATGCAATTCCCTATGGCAACAGTTAAAAAAACGCACTGTATATAGTTTTTTTATAAAATTTATAATCATTAACTAGCACTAACTAACACTTTCTGCCTTTCACTGATTATCTCTTTGATTGAATTTATTACTTGCACTTGCACAAAGACCACCTTCTTTCGAATAAATGGGCAACAGTAAATTCAGAAAATATGTACTTTTTCCTTTTATTGTATATTAGAAAGTGACAGTATATTAGTATAAGAGTATATTATCATTACCTGCTTTCCAGGGGTGCGTAATCCACCCACAATATTCATATATCTACCTGTGCTTCAAAACTGATCACCGGCTGCAATTTACATTTCAAGGACTAACCCTTCTGAACCGCGGCTGCAGTTTACTATTGCCGATGCAAGGAGTATTAAATACAACTTTAAATAAGAGCCAGTTAATAACAAACTGTTCCATTTATTTAAGGAACTTGGTTTATTAATTTCTAATAAAAGCACGCCTTTATCAACTGTAGTTTCTGTTATTACATAAAATAAAATAGGTAAGTCATAGATACTCAACAAAGAATGAAGAAATAAGGACAGCGATTATTCAACATTTTTAAACTCTCCACAGCAAACGTCATCAGTACCATAACCTTAAATCTTACATAATATAACATAAGAACAAAATTTTTGTTGGATACCCAGATAAAAGCATACTAATGAAGTAATTCTCTTATTTTGAAACTCATTTTATTAGAAAAGTCAGCTGCATTTCTAGACGAGAACCAGACTGATTTTAATATCGTGCAGAATACGCTTTAAATGTAAGAAACTCTTATGAAACGTCACTATTTGTACGTGAAGATTTACTATGCATTACATAAAGAAGAGCAAACAAAAAATATATCCCCGTCGTTGTAGTGGGATGACATTGGGAGAGATTGATTTCCAGATGACACCGGAATATAGCCGTAATAACCGCGCCTGGTTCCGGGCGCGCACATCTTGACGTCGAACGATTGTTTCATTATTCAGTGCCTCCTTTACTCCTCCGCTCGACTTAGTCCGTGAAGCTGGCGGGGCGGTAGCGCTCTCTGTTCATTGTTCACTTCATTCATCTTGATCAGTTTCCAATCTCGCGTCATCGGCCTGCATCCAATAATGCGCTGCGCTGTCGATTTATATTCAAACGACCCCCAGCGCTGATGCGACAGCACGTTCACTGAACATACATATACATTCTAAACGCTCTTCTTTCTCTGTTGAATGAGATTTCCACAGTTTTTGTTCACAAATTCGAACACTACGTATTAGTACTTGTTAGTAGTGCTTGTTATCATATACACTAAATATCTGTAATTATTGATGCGATTCTGAAACTTATCGGAAGGCTCACGGTTATCGTAAGCTACGAGAAACACGTCAGCAATGCAACCTAGCAACTAAAATGACAATTTGCGATTTTTTGTACATAACCTTTATGTTTAAAATGCAAACAGACATATCATCTCTTAAATATACAGCGTGTTCCAGGATTGATGTTACAAGAGGTGTGCGGAACTAAAAATCTTTGAATCTCAATTTTATCTTTTGTAAGTAAGCCCTGCTTGGTTTGAAACTTATTTTTGGTATAGTTTCGAGTTTGTGAAATCACGTAGGCCTTGACAGTTGAGCAAGATCTACTTCCGTTTCAGGTAAAGTACCTTTCTCGTTCACAGTATGCTAAAATATTACTAAGAAAAGTTGTTCATAATGACAAACTATGGCGCTATACAAAATTTAAGGAAAATCTACCTACTTTGATTAGATCGTTATTTTTTATATTCACCAAAATAAAATTTTATTCATTCACAAATTAAGTGTACAAAATGTAATAATAGTATTGCTCTACAATCAATCTTACTATTATTACATTTGATGTTTATTCTACTATACCCTGTCTCAGAATAAGAAGGAGTGATTCAAATATCCCGCCAAAACATGGAACACATAACTTAAGATGTATTAGACAATTTGATATGACAGCATGACAATTGAGGTTAGAAGAACTGTATTATTTTTAACTAAGAATTTAGCTGTTTTGTGTTCCATTTATTAAATGAAAGTAGTAGACTTTATTCTGAGCGTTTTGAGGAAGATTGCCATTATAAATACATATTATATATAATTACTATGCATTGTAGTGAATGTATTATACCAACATGAAAATTGTAAATCACGTCTATTTATTATTAAATATTTGTACCTGAGAGCAAGAATGAATCAAACCTTTTATCTTTTATCAAGACGTCTTTAAGGACTAGCAGAAGAAGTTTTGCTTATTAGTTTTTATTTTAAATATCAATAAAGAACGTATTAATTAATTTTTACTTTTATTATATATTGGAAATTAACAATAATTTAGTGTTCACATCATGTTAAAAAGATTAAAAATACAACAACTGGGTACTATAATTATAAAAACAAAATTGCCGCATAAATTAGTCTGATTCTCTTGTGCTGGACATCAATAAAGTCACACAACATCACTGTTTCATTAATTTCATTAATTCGTCTATGTCTCACATTCTCTTTGCTACTTTAATTACATGGTCGGCAGTGCAGCTGCCCTTTCCAACTTCTGTAATATTTGTTATAACATCCTTCAAAAATGTTACCGTTCATTTCATAAATCCTACAATAGTCCTTCCTCCACATATATTAATTCAGATCCTTGCGTATCTTTACCAGTAGGGCTTTTTAATCCTTCATTCAAGCATGTTTCATCTAATTAAATATTGGATGACCACCATAATCTGTACTGTTTTATTATTCCCAGATATTCTCCACCAGATATTTTCACCTTTTTTTGTTAGTACAAAAGAAGTTTGACCAATGGCGGCTCTTTAATGAGAGCAAGTGAGCAATTGCACCCCCTGGAATTTTGAAACAAAACAAACCAAGCGTCGACTAACTAAAAGTATTTATTTATTACGTATTCATAGTTATTGAACAGGAACGTGGCGTGTGCGGCGCGCGTAACAACCTACATGCACCGATCGTCGTCACAGATATAAGGACGACTAACAGCGCACGAATGTAAAGACGAGAAACTATTCGAATGTTTACCCCTTCCATCGAGAGAAACATACCCATGAGCAAAGCCCAACCGTTGCTCCGTTAAGCCATTAACATTACATTGAAGGTGGGGAGAACTGTATTTTGTTCTACTTCCATATCGTATAATACATAGCGTGTGAGCAAGATCCCCAGTCTGCTCACCGCTGTTGTAAGATGAATGTCGTCTCTGCGTTACAGAATAACACGTTTTCGCGGTTAACGTATGATGAAAAAATCGCAATAAAAAATCTTAAACGGCCGATGCCTCAATTATGTTTAGAAAATAAACAATCTGTTAAAGGTAAAGACGTTATAGGATAATTCAAAATGAATATTTATCAGAAAAATGACTGGATTTGTGGGTGTGAAATTAAAAATACATTGTTTTGTTTTCCGTGTCTTTTGTTTAGTGGTGAACCGTCTTGGTCAAAGAACGGAATAAGAGACTTAATTCATCTTAGTGCTAAAATTACGAAACATGAAAATTCCGAAGGGCATTTGAAAAATATATTTAGTCTAAGAATGTTAGGAAAAAATAACATTCAGAATGTTTTAGTTTCATTATAGAAAAGCAGTTCAACAACCATACCAAGGGCATTTTTCGGGAATTGATAAATTTAGGCAAAATATATGATGAATGATTCCCAAATTTTAATGAAAAAGTGATAGAACTATTCTGCAAGTCAAAGACACGCAAAATGGACTTCGTTTATCGTCAGATGTAATCAAACTCTAATGTTATATTTACTATTCCCTCAAAACAAACTGTACAATGAACAGTACCTGTCTGGAACAGTATGTCGGTGAAACTTATAAAGATTGGGTAAGCGTTCTTATATTATACTTTTTAATTTTGAAATTATGCACTCCCTATGTGAACCACCCCGAGCCGCCACTGCGTTTGACATATTCGAAATATAGCATGTATATGAACATGCGGTAATATATTAATATTTATTTAACACTTATTTGAAATTGATGAGTTTCAGGAATCTCTGTAGAACTGCTGAGTTCACTTTTGGTATGGTCTCATCTATAGTTATTTCTGCAATGATATAAGTGTAGGACGTTCGATTTTAAAAAAGAAACTGTGCACATCACCAGTCATAATTTACAAAAAGAAAGTTCTTAGTTATCAGCTAGAGCCACCAAGTTCATAGCTTTCTATATCCCTATTTCATCAGCAATCTTTGAAGCTCTTATATTTTAGCTTGCAAAAACCAAAACGTTTAATGGTATATTCTTTGTCTCTAGTTTCAATAAGCCTTACGCATCTGTGATTACCATTCATTTCCTACCCCATCGAAATTACTGGCCAAAATTTCATCGTAAAAATGACAGCATCTTCTCCATATACGTTAAAGAATAATGAAGATTTGATTTCCTTATACTCTAGCTGAATTTCGCTCAATTATTCTTAGTTTAGGCTACACCTATATAACAACACTTTTTGATGTGAAAAAAATAGTGCAGTAATCATCAAAATGCGACAGTAATTTGACAGAAATAATGTTGGATCTTCACTTCGTTTTGGGCATTCCTATGTAGATATTATAAAAATCTCGCCTGTATATAAAGTAGTAAAATGCCTGAATATATATACCGTGTTATTTTCCACATTAAAACCACTTAAATTTATCCCGCTCTTAATCACTTCCTTTTCATTAATTTTCATTGAACGTATATAGTAGGATACGAAATCTTTCTTTTCTTCCCATACATATTTTTAAACCGTACACTATGCGGTAAAGGCGAGCAATCTCTTAACCCAAATACTTTACAGTGTTATTTTTGTAATATCGACGATGAGATTCAGTTGTTAGTATATAATTAATAGCTGTAGCTGTACGAGCACATACAATATACCCACATATCGAATGGATTTCCAATATTAAAGGGGTTGGTACGATTTTAACTATCAAAGCCATCCTTTTCGGTACGAACATTATGCAGCAGGTAATTAATTACCAAACCCGTTCTATACCTACCGAATTTTATCGTTTTATTCACGCCGGCACACATATAGAGAGATTCACGGAAAAGCCGCAGAACATAATGTGATATTAAACCAAAACCGCCGCTACTGAACGCAGCCACCCTTTCATAAATATCAAGTATCCATTGCGTTCGATGGTGGTGACATCATGCATTACCATAATAAAACTGGTCGGTTCGTGTCTCCTCCCCTCTGCCCCGATATCAAACCCTTATAGATTTTTTAATATATTTGATGTAGTATAAATATGTGTTATATAATACATAGCATGTATACCCTACACGATTATATAATGAATTTCTATGTAATAAAATATATAGGTATAATACATCTAGTGGATGATTTTATTTCATATTTATTAATTTATTGCGTCCAATCCAAAATGTTAACCGTATTAAGAGAGTACACAACAATTTAATGGAAGTAAGTATTGACTCAGTAATTATTCTAGAAAATTTTCTCCGCAAGGTGCAGAGAGAAGGGATTTCATGTGCGTCCCGGAGAGCGAACCCCGATGGAGAAAATGAAGTCGACCACGAGCCTACAAGAATAAAGTTTGCGGGGAACCTTCCAGCACAGCGGTCGACAGCGTATTAGACTGGCATCTTGAACCTCATAAATAATATAAAAAGTTATTTATTTATATGAAGAAGTCGACCGACTAATAAGTGTTAAATGTCTAAAGTTTAATATATGTTCATATAAGAAATTAAAAAAATGCAAGGTCATTTAGAAAAAAGGAACAGGTAACTTCTAAGGGGCCTACAACAGTTAAAGAAGCTCCTGGTGTCTTTACCGCCGGAGAAAACGTCAGCGAAAACAGAAGAAAAGAAGACGAAAATGTATAAAAGGCATTTAAAAGTTATTATTGTGCGACTGCTAGATAAACTAAAATGTTAAAATTTGGTTTAATTCAGAGATTTAATTAAATAATATGATAATCTAAGATTAAAAAAACATTTAATAGTTTGTCTTAGATATGGCAATATCTCGATATTTGTTACTTGCCGATGAAATTATGTGCGTTGTCTGTTTAAATCTGAGCATAATTTGTTTTCTAAACTAGGTCTATTATGTTGTTTGTGTTGACATAGATATGAAAAGGCATCGGAAAACGAATAATGTTTAATGTATTGTTTTGCAGAGACTATAATATTTGAATAATCACAACTAATCTGTCAATACTAAGTGAATTCTGAAATTATTTTAACACATTAGTGTTTATTTTAACTGAATTTGATATACCTACAATATGTCTCACTAAGTTGGAACCGTATGGAAAACTTTTTGAAGTGAAAACTTCTATGGGCGCGTTGATGCATTGATTGTTGGGCACTGAACGAGACTGAGGCGTCACCCTCGGAATGAAACGCTAGTTCGGGTAAAGTCGGCTCGACGCTCGGCTTCGTATAATACTAACTAGCGGTATTTAATTTCAATTAAATTGAAATTTAGAATAAATACGCGAAATATTGTATTTTTATTTTCTGAAAAATTCTTATCCGCGTGCAGATACGAACCCGAGCCGCCCGGGTATAGGGCCGGCACGTTACCATTAGACCAGCGCGGGTACTCGTATGAGAATTATTTATTATTATTTATTTGTATATATACAAAACTTGATCAGACCGAGCGAAATGTTCTAGAATAATGTATACACAATAATAATAAATATATATTTTTTAAATGTAATATTGAACGAAAATAGAAAATGTAAATGTAAATGAATATAGAACGAAAAAAAAAGTTGTATTTCGTATTATTAACCTCGCCTTGATGAAGTTTTCACTTCTGCCGTGTGGTCTTAAGCACACCCAAATTTTTTTTATTATTAATTTTACGAAAAAAGTTATTCTTCATAAAAAATTCTGCATGTTCTAAAATCTAAAATACAATTATCAGATATTATTTTTTTTCAGTTATATACGAGGTAGGTCAAAAAATACTAATTTTACTCAAGAGTAAACTACCTTTATATTTGACAATATCGAATAAAGCTATTAAAAAAGTTGATTAGAACTAAAAATTATGTTAAAATATGCAATTACATCCATTTATTTGGAAAAATTCGTTTTTTCTATTTTTGTCTACAATAACAATGCAAATTTAACTGTAGTTACATGTTATCGAGGATGCACTGACATAAAAATGATTTGTTGTTTGCTAGAAATGTTTGACAGTTAATATCAAAACGCCTTAGAATTTGTGTGACACATAAACATGGTAACTTTATTAACTTGTGAAGAGAAAATAGAGAGTGTTTTGACTATTGGAGAAAAGTATAAAACGCATAGAGAAGCAGCAATTATTTTTATTAATAGATATCCCAATAAAAATATTAATCATTCAACTGTTACGAAAATAATAAATAAATTTAAGAGTACTGGAAGTATTAACAATAATTATAATAGAAAACGCCAAAAGCTGGTTGCCGATGAGAATACACAGTTTGAAGTAATGCTTGCTGTTGTAGAAAATCCAAAAATGTCATTGCTCAAAAGGAAGTCGTTGATGCAATAAAATATAAGTAAAGATACAATGGCAAGAATTTTAAAACTAAATAAATACGGACTATTCAAACCAAAAATCGTTCACACATTAAAAGATAGGGATTATGATAGGCGCTTTGATTTTTGCTCACTCATCCAAGGACAGTTAGAAGACAACACTTTTTTTACGAGGCGTATAATTTTTTCCGATGAAGCAACATTTTCTCAATTTTATAATAAAGTCCCATGACCAATATTCATTTAAGACGAACGTTTTCACCATTCAATGAATGCTGAACGTTATTTACAGTTTTTACAAGCTTACATCAATGACTTCATGGACTAACTACCCACACAAGAACAACAATACGGTGCCACAAGCCACAGTATATTAAATGTTAGGGAATATCCTGAACGTATATTCCATGGAAAAGTTATTCACAGATATTCTAATCTTTTTTGGCCTGCTAGATCCCCTGACTTAACCCCCCTTGATTACTTCTTATGGGGTTACTTGAAAGAAAAAGTTTACCAGAAAGGGCCGTTTCAAGATGTTAACCATTTGGAGAGTATAATTATAGGAACATGCCAGGAAATATCTCCAGGAATGTATTACCAGTATTACGTCAACTTGCCAAAAGAACGATACAAGAGATATGTCGAGATATTAGTGGAATGAGTGAACATTAAATTTCTATTTATTTCTATTATTAATATTATATTAGTTACACAACTTAGTATTTGTTTATTGTATTCTCTTATTTGCAAACTAAATGCACATGCATTCATTACTTGTTTAAATTGCGAAGTTGTTTAATAGTTTTCTCCCACAATCAAAACAATTTCTATTTTCACTTCACCAGTTAATAACGCTACCATCTTTAAGTGTCATATAAATTCTAACGCGTTTTGACATTCACTGTCAAACATTTCTAGCAAACAACAAATCATTTGTATGTCAGTGCATCCTAGATAACATATAACTATTATACAGTTACATTTGCATTGTTATTGTAGACAATACTAAAAAAAGTCCATATAAATGGATGTAATTGCATATTTGAACGTAATTTTTAGTTCAATCAACTTTTTTAATAACATTATTCGATATTGTCAAATATAAAGGTACTTTACTCTTTAGTAAAATTAATATTTGTTGACATACCTTGTATACAACTGAAGAAATTTAATATCTGATGATAGTATTTTAGATGTTAGAACATGCAGAATTTTTTATGAAGATAACTTTTTTTCTAAAATTAATAATAAAAAAGTTTTCCATATGGTTCCAACTTAGTGAGATAGGTATATTGTATAATTTTGTATATGTTCTTTGTGTTTGTATTGATATATGCAAAAATGTGCAAGTTCAAAAGCTTCTAAATATGTAGCAGTACCAGCTAGAAACATCCTATTTAACCGGTACCCCTAGATGCCCATTTTTTTATGTTGGAGTAAAGCCAATTAGGACTTCCAGTGTTTGTAGTTGTTTTTTCACATCTTTGGAGCTGTAATTACCAGTTATTGATGTATGTGCTATTGGCTCAATTCTATTCTTGATTTGTGCTGCCGCTTATCTTCACAACGTAAGTGTTTATTTAAGTTATAATATATTAAACGTTAACTATTGAGTAGTTTAAGAGTTAAGGCTCATTTTGTCCTTTTGAATTGTTTAGGCAGACCTAAAATCTAACCAAAATTATTATTATTACTTTGTACTCATTTGACAACCACTTTCCTTAGATTATTTTAAAATATACATACCTTGTTGGCCATTACGTAAATTTTAAACTTAGTATCTACGGAAGTAGACAAACTATTTCATGAAAACTGTATATACTCAATGTAATCGATAACTTTGATCAAAGGTCTCGAAAATTGTTATAACTACCGAGGAAAATTATCCTGGTGTATGTGCTATTTTCACGACTCTTCAAGTCACTTGAGTATGCTATTTTTTCTGCTAAAATATTTATTATTTTTTCTTAATTCTCTTTTTTTACACAACTCTTCTTAAAGTATACAGAGTGTATCGTTTTATATACCGTAGTCGACAAATTTTAATTTCCGTTTGTACTTCTATCCCATGCAGAAGATGACCTTATAATATGCAGGGATGCCTGCTTGCTAACAGTGGTGGGAGAGCAACGCAGTGTCGGGGGATCCTCACTCCTTACATTTCATAGGAAACGTTTGTCGAGTGTAGTGTCTTGGCAGCCTCGCTATATGTTTATCTTTAGTTTATTTCGTCGCGATCTTTTCCTCTTTCTACTTTCGTATCAGAAATTAAAATATGTCGACTACGGTATAATTTCTTAGATAACATTTTTATTGTCAAATGCGTATTTGCCTGGGAGTTGACCTACAGATGTGTTACATAAATGGTTTTCTTTTGTTACATAATCTATGGGCTTCAGCCTTTATGTTTTTTTAACAACTACATACGTAGCGCCTTCCTCCAATGTCAAGAGCGCAGTGTATGTTCTTTTTTCTTGTATTGTGTGAGTCTCTTTCATATTAATTAGACTTTAATATTGCATATCTTAAATTACTCTTGTAGTTACATGCTCAAGTGTTTGTTTACAAGTTCTTAATCTCGTTAGATTTGTTTTCTTTATTTTATGTTTACATCATCTTGTTATCGCATCACCCCGTTTTTATATAATGATCAAATTCAACGATATTTATAGTTTCATTTACAATTACTGCATAATCTTTTACCTTTTTTGCCGTTAATCTAATAATCTCAAATGTCAATATGAACTTCATTTAGTTGGTTTTGTTTATGTGTTGGTATTTGTTTTTGGTCCTACTTCCCTACCTTTTATATGATCCAGCGGACTCATATACTCATGACAGACCTCAAGTATGAGTAACGCTAATTATTACACCTGTTTCGCGACCCCGATCATCTTCAACTGAACTGGCGACGGTCTGCGATAGGTAGCTAGGTTTAGAAAAAAAATTGGAAATTTTTCACCATTTAACTACATTTATTTTCTTTAGTATCATTAACGCCTAACAGGCGCTATTATATGCTGCTACTAGTGGCTCTTGCATTTTAAACATAGCATAATTAATGTAAAACTTTTCTACTATCTAAATGCTTAATAATACTAAAAGGTTTGTTCCAACATACAGTTCTGAACGGTTCTAGAACTAGTGCGCATGTCATTTAAGAAAAAGACAGTTCGGACCATGCAGTTCTGGAACTACAAATTCTGAGAACTAGTAGTTCAATGTTCGGTCTTTCAGAACGCGTAATTCAAGAACCGTTCTGAATTACGAGTTCTTCTAGAACTGCATGGTCCGAACAGTCTTTTTTTAAATGACATGCGCACTAGTTCTAGAACCGTTCAGAACTGTATGTTGGAACAAACCTAAAGAAAAGTAGATTTAATTTATATTAAGCAATTTTAGTTAGGAGTCATATACTAAAAGTAAATCTTTTGTATTTTTCCCTCGTAAACTCGCATATAATGTTTAAATAATGATTTCGAACGATGTTTTCCAAATAATCTTTAATGATTACAACTACTGCTCTCTTATAAATTTTCTATTTTATATACTCTCACTCTCGGAGGGAAGTCTTGCCCCCTTAACATTATATATTATAATGCTAGAGATATATTATAGAAGCATGGACTCTTTTATGTTAAACTATAATAATATGTAGTTTCTAAGCCAGCCCTGCCTTTTCTCCGATTTATGTGTGTGCATGTTGTATATTAACTTGACTTTGGGATGGCCGGAAAGGAAGAAGAGATAGGCTAGACGGACGTAGCGTCGATAAGGAAAACTGATAACGGACCAACCGATCAGTCGAGAAATATTGCGGAAACGTGGGACACACGCAAACGAACGGGGAAGACTTGGGAACACAGAGTAGCAGCAACACAGCCGCGGGGATTGTTAGTTGTTGTGTTTTCCATATCATATTTTTTTGCGTGCACATACATCGCCCTTCAATGTTGGTTCTATTGCACGGGACGTGATTTGCTTACGCGTTTTTTCTTATCGTGAGGAGTAATATAATATGAAGAATATATCGAGAAATTGGCAATAAGAAAATAAGATTGAAGTAAATATTAATAGTGCATGGATGCTAGTAATAATATTACAGATCGTGAGAATTGATAAAGTAAAAATAATAAAGCTTTTCGACTAAATAAGTTATGCAAAAACGGAGAGGAATAAGTTTAGTTAACTTACTTGATTGATAACAAATATAAAAGGTATCATAACAGTAAAGCAATACCTTAGAAGTAAATATAAGAAATACAGGGCGCGCCAAATGCTTTGTTGTAATTCCATTCTATTCCTTGAATATTCTATAATGTAACCAGTACCTTTGCGACTAACTTAGGTTGCGTTGCCAAAGAGGCATCTCCATGAAGAGTTTCAAAAAACGTAAGTAGACGCGACACGGCTATTTAAGCTCGAAGAGACTGACGGACAGCTAGTTATATTAATAAAAACAAGTAGATTTTTAAAATATTGTTCCATCTTCAGTACTTGCACTAATAGTATAGAGTACTCAGTATTAAGTCATTTTTAAAATAATTATGATTATTTATAGGTTTTGAAAACTCCTAATAACCGTAAAGTGATTTTTGCAATTATTATTCTTTCTCTCTCCCTTTCTTTCCGCTTCCCTCTCTCTCTCCTCTCTCTCTCTCTCTCTCTCTCTCTCTCTCTCTCTCTCTCTCTCTCTCTCTCTCTCTCTCTCTCTCTCTCTCTCTC